>OZ038443.1:33182346-33199140 GCA_964036265.1 Daptonema setosum
CAGATGATTCGGCTCATTTGGCCGATCTCTGCCAGAGATATCGGGTGTTGTTGGGACGTATCCGCGAAGTGAGCGATCTGGTTAGTGAGTGAGTGAGTGAGTGAGTGAGTTAGTGAGTGAGTGAGGGAGTGAGTGAGTGAGTGAGTGAGTGAGTGAGTGAGTGAGTAAGTGACTGAGTTAGTGAGTGAGTGAGTGAGTGAGTGAGTGAGTGAGTGAGTGAGTGAGTGAGTGAGTGAGTGAGTGAGTGAGTGAGTGAGTGAGTGAGTGAGTGAGTGAGTGAGTGAGTGAGTGAGTGAGTGAGTGAGTGAGTGAGTGAGTGAGTGAGTGAGTGAGTGAGTGAGTGAGTGAGTTAGTGAGTGAGCGAGTGAGTGAATGACTTATTTAAACCTGACTGACTGAGAGACCTACAGAATGAATCTTGAATAACTGATTGATTTTAGGCTCAACGTGATGCCCAAACAGAAAAACAATACGTCGACAAACTCAAATGGTTCGCTGCTAAGCTCACCGAATGCACAACCACTTATGGCAAGGTATCAGCACCGAACAACAAGGAATCAACACAATCCAAATCGATCAACTACAGGTAAGAGATAACTCCGAATAAATTTCAATAATCAGTAATAAATGCATGAAGAAATTTTTAATACTTTTTTATTACTTTAATAAAATTACGTTCCTAATCAGGACAATCAAGATTACCAAAATTAAATTGATCAGCCACGTTTTATTTTGAGAAAAAAAGTTACAAATGTTTTCGCCACATTGAACAGGGAATAACCGACTTGACAAAACAGATAATCAGCTAATGTTTCAGGGACTGATCCCCATCCTGGATGAGCTGCGAGCTGCCATCGATACGATCCCGGCCGAGCGCTGGGCACTCACTGACTACCTGCAAGTGTTCTATCAGGCTGATTCGGATATTCGAGTTCGTTGACTGACTGACTGACTGACTGACTGACTGACTGACTGACTGACTGACTGACTGACTGACTGACTGACTGACTGACTGACTGACTGACTGACTGAATGCCAGAATGACAGATTGACTGACTGACTTACTGACTGACTGACTGACTGACTGACTGACTGACTGACTGACTGACTGACTGACTGACTGACTGACTGACTGACTGACTGACTGACTGACTGACTGACTGACTGAATGCCAGAATGACAGATTGACTGACTGACTTACTGACTGACTGACTGACTGACTGACTGACTGACTGACTGACTGACTGACTGACTGACTGACTGACTGACTGACTGACTGACTGACTGACTGACTGACTGACTGACTGACTGACTGACTGACTGACTGACTGACTGACTGACTGACTGACTGACTGACTGACTGACTGACTGACTGACTGACTGACTGACTGACTGACTGACTGACTGACTGACTGACTGACTGACTGACTGACTGACTGACTGACTGACTGACTGACTGACTGACTGACTGACTGACTGACTGACTGACTGACTGACTGACTGACTGACTGACTGACTGACTGACTGACTAGAGCTGGCACTTTCTAGAACTACCTGGAGTCCCTAATCGTCGGACACGCAAAGGAGTCTCAGCTCAATGAAGCACTGAACGCTGCTAATGAACGATTGTCAAATTGTGAAACACTCATCAAAGAATGTGAAGCAACACTGCAGGTAAGAATGAATGACTGCCTGACTGACTGCATGACTGACTGATGACCGACTGACCGACTTACTGACTTACTGACTGACCGACTGGCTGCTTGACTGATGGACTGACTGACTGACCGATTGACTGTCTGATTGATTTTCCAGAAAACCACGTCTATCAAAGCAGATTATGAATCGTGTCAGCATAAGTTGAGCATCGGAAACTTACCACACGAGTACGATCTGATTCAGGTGAGTGAGTGAGTGAGTGAGTGAGTGAGTGGGTGAGTGAGTGGGTGAGTGAGTGAGTGAGAATCTGCCTGACTTTAGACAAGCATCAACACTGCGTCAAACGCCGTTACAACACCTGAACAGCAGAAATCTGTGGCCAAACGGCAAAGTCAGTTGGATGACTTTAAGAATCGTTCTGCCATCTGCGTGGAGTCACTACATGAAAAGGTGTGTTCACCACTCACTCACTCACCCATTTACTCACCCGCTCACTCACTCATTCACTCACTCACCCCCTTACTCACCCACTCACTCACTCACAATACTGCAGGTCGTTAGTCTCACCGACTATGAACTGATGCGCGATACACTTCTCTCCGAACTGGAGCAGTACCACGACAAAGTGGATGTTCTTCTGGACTCCGTTCCAGCAGGTGCTACCGGAATTTCAGCTGATGAGCTTCATGCAGTCGTCGAACGAAAGACGGTCAGTGAGTCAGTCAGTCAGTCAGTCAGTAAGTCAGTAAGTCACTCAGTCAGTAAGTCACTCACTCACTCACTCACTCACTCACTCACTCACTCACTCACTCACTCACTCACTCACTCACTCACTCACTCACTCACTCACTCACTCACTCACTCACTCACTCACTCACTCACTCACTCACTCACTCACTCACTCACTCACTCACTCACTCACTCACTCACTCACTCACTCACTCACTCACTCACTCACTCACTCACTCACTCACTCACTCACTCACTCACTCACTCACTCACTCACTCACTCACTCACTCACTCACTCACTCACTCACTCACTCACTCACTCACTCACTCACTCACTCACTCACTCACTCACTCACTCACTCACTCACTCACTCACTCACTCACTCACTCACTCACTCACTCACTCACTCACTCACTCACTCACTCACTCACTCACTCACTCACTCACTCACTCACTCACTCACTCACTCACTCACTCACTCACTCACTCACTCACTCACTCACTCACTCACTCACTCACTCACTCACTTACTCACTCACTCACTCACTCACTCACTCACTCACTCACTCACTCACTCACTCACTCACTCACTTACTCACTCACTATAGCTCTACGAGTCTGAGCTGGTCGAGATGCCAGCCCGAATCAACAACTACTCGGACTTTATCGACCAGAAACTGAAGCCACTGACCTGGCCGATCGATGAACGCACGTCGATCCAACAGCTCTACGTGGCCTTGTGCGAAAAGTTGCAGGTGGGCAAAGTCTCTCTCTCTTTTGGATTTTTTTTTAGTCTTTGTTTTTTTTTCAAGATTGCAGTACAGCTGATATATTGTTACCGTGTGTGGCCTTGCATTGTCCCTGCGCTCATCGAAACGTTATGTCCAGTTTTATACCTTCTCTCTCATCAATTTCAAAACTTAACCCATTTCGTTTTTAGAATGAGTTACACCAATGCATCTTAAAGTTTCTAAAAAAGAAAAGAAAATAGTTCATTTTACAACACTGCTGCCAAAGTTTTCCATAATGTTTCACATGCGCGAATGAACAATACAAGGCCACAGACGGTAACAATAAACCAGCCATACGTATCAGCGAGTTGGCAACAGTAGGAAGATTTCCTATCATCATGTATTTCTTCGATTGACGTACCTGTATGCCTTGTTTTTTGGTTTTTCTTCATCATTGAAATATTTTTTATTTTTTGAAATTACTGAGCTCGATATTGTGGTGTGCGTTTCTTCATTGGTTTGCGTAAGTGGCTTTTCTTATGGTGTCAGCGAAATACCAGAATCCAGAAAAAAAACAATGCTTCAAATAATTTTTTTTTAATTTGATTTTCAATTAACATTTTCTGCATTCTGATTTCATCGAGTTTTTTGCACTCAGCATATGATTTTTCTGATTAACAAAATTGAAGTTTATTTGCACATTGAATTTGAAGGCGATCACGACTCGCCTGATCAAGTTGAGAGCTCGGATGGCCTCACTTGATGCTCAACAGCGAATGACGTTGGAGATTCATCAACAACGTGAAGAATATGAACTTCTACAACAACAACATACAATTGTGCAACAACAACAACACACAATTTCACATCAACAAGTAACAGAAACCTCTCAAAATCAACAACAACAGAAACAACAACACCCACCTGGTTCTGATATCTGGACACAGTTTCCAGAGGTTGCAGACTCCATGAGAGTAGGAATCGATGTGAAACAACAACATCAACAACAGCAAATACAAATACAACAACAACAACAACAACAGCAGCAAACTGTTGAACAACAGGAGCTGGATAAAGCTACGTCAACCGGCGATCTTCATCATCAACAACAACAGCAAACGTCGAAAATGAGCCGGCTTTCGCCTAAACCGAAGCTGACGGTCAATCTTTCTCTGGAGTCAATCTCGGAGGATCTGGAAAATAACGGGGTAGAAGAAAGTGTCAAGATACCAACAGAGGCGGAGAATCAAACTCGAGACAAACCTGAAATTCTCGTGGCGGCACCGTCAGATACAAATTCGGATGAGTCGAAGCGAAATGACGACACAAAGCCAGCGGTTAAAGGGAAGCCATTTGACGAAACAAAGCCAGTTGACGAAACAGAGCCAGTTGACGAAGCGAAACAAGACTTCCAGGACGCCATCGATTGCACGCAGAAGAAACTTTACGTTTCTGTCAAAGATGGTCAGGATGTCATGGAAGAAAAAATCGTGGAACAGAAACCGGATCCGAATTATCTGCCAACATCATCCGAAGCACCTAAGCCTAAACCTGAAACATCCGGATATTGTGAACTTGAAACATCAGGTAATGCAGGAGAGCAGATACTTCAACCTGAGCCTGGATTGGTGAAACCGGACGAACGTTCTGTCGACAGCCTACAAGAGACGGATGGGGAGCCGGAGGTATTGAATGTCCGATGTTAAAACGTAGATGGCTTGCCGAGGAATTTCGCCTTTCAGATTACACCTCTGTGTAGCCAAAACACCAGAAACAGGAAATCATTCCGTAGATGTACATAAGAACTTTTTTGTGTAGATATGTAAACGTTACCTTTCAGAAAACACCTTTGTGCAAAACGTATTTTGTTGATAATGCATTTAGACAAATCTGATTCAGTTTAACCTCAGTTCTGTTATTATGGTTGTTTATGTTTTTTTATGTTGGCAATTAAAAAGCTGCTGATATTCGTTTTCAGTGTTTAGTTAATCATGCTTTATAACACTTATTTTATGAATTATTAACCGCTTTATATTGATACTTGAGTTTATTCCTATGTAGATGAACAGCTAAACAATTATAGGGGCTCATCTCCATCAACTCATGTAAACCGCTCCTAATGTACTTAAATGTTTTCATCTCTGCAGATTTAGCTCTTTTATTTTTCTCACCTTCATCCTAAAATGAGCGAAAAAATCAGCTTCCAAAAGATTTTAGTACACTTTAAACCCAATGTTTCATTTCAGTAGATATTCCAATACATCTACCCTTCCTATAGACATTTTATGAGCCTTTAAACCTCCCGCTCACAACCTGATGTGAAAATCACACTTAATTTTTGTAAAGGGCCTAACATACTTCACCATAACACGTAACATAACATAACATCATAACATAGCTGGTTATGATGCGGCATGTTATGTTATGTTATGATGCTTGGAGTATGTCATGAAATCCGTCGTAACATAACATAACTGGCTCCCGAAAAATATATTAAATAAAAATTTTTGGGAATTAAATTGTCAAATCTTTATTTTTGAAAAAAATGTTAATTTTATCTTGAAACCTTTATAGTTAGTTATACTTTCAAAAAAATTCAGCTCTGCTCTTTCAGCATACACCTCACCTCATGCACATGTGGATAACCTAATGACTCACACATGGAACTCAGTGTACTGAATACACCGCAATCCATGTTTCCGACGATTTTCTGGGTCTGTTACAATAATTATAAGAAGATGCATAACGAAACATGATATGTATTTTATGTTTTCCAAAAAACGAAAACCAAAGCATTTTAAACAAAATTTATTGCCGATTTCTCCCAATAGTAGATGCAAATGTAGGCAAGAATGGACACGACATGGCAAGAATGAATAAAAATCCAAAAATCCAACAATGTCACTTCCCTTTTCAAATAATGATGAAGGCGCCGTCATCGCAAAACGATGGTCCTGGTCGAGACAGAGCCCATACAAGAACATTATGATCAGTGATTGTCATACCGAAATAGGGTGACCAATAGTTCTCTGAGTTTGTGATTTGGTATTCAACTTTGCTATTATGGCATGACAACGCAATATTTTCGAACTTTAAATTTAAATGTAATACCAATAATCCCTATATGTTTTCTTTTTCATTTTGATTCGCATCGGGGTATGGTCCCAGACGGTGCTGCTGAACCAGCAAATCATTAATAATTTCGTTGATTCGGATCTGAGCAATGACGCTGTTTGTACCGCTGAGCATGTTCAGTTGATGTGCGATGTGGACACCTGCAAAATTCAATTAAGTTTATAAATAACTGGATTATACTCTAAAAAGGTTATTTCACAGGAATTTTTTTTACAATAGCATATATTCAAGTTGGTGAGTTAACTTACCGAATGCCCGCAGGTTTTCAGGAAGAGAAGATCTTTCGGAGGACACGAGACGGTTGTCCATTCGATTTAAAGTCGATGCGATTTGTGACTCCAAATCCGTTGAATCAGCCTTCTTTTTTTGCCTTTTGGCAGGTGGTGTTTCAGCTGAAACTTAAAGAGACATTGACATTCTTTCGCTTACTCCCCTTATTTGATCAAAACAACAAACAAACTTATAATAACAATGAAAATATCCAACACTCAAATTCCGTCGGGCCACTAGTTGACCAGGATGTTTGCGGTAATTTATTTTGCGTGTCGGTGCCAATGTTCAAATCAGCTTCCTGACCCAGACTGATGTTATCGATGGCATACCTGAGGAAATATATTTTTGTGGTTGGTAAGATAATTAATCTGGTCATTATTAAGGATAGCAATGTCAGCTAGACAACTAACGACTCAGTGGCATTCACATTGCTCTGGTCGAGAAACAAAAGTTCTTTCCAGTACTTCCATGATGCAGCACCGGGGTCCGCGGCTTGGCCAGTCGTACCAGCAATCCTAAGAGCAGTCGTCCGTCGGGTGGCTCTGAGGCGTTCCCAGATCGACTTGACAACTGCAAAATGGATAGTGGGCTTTTACAATGTCCTTGATTAAGCCGATTAAAATCTCATTCATACACGTGGACTTAATCACTTACGATGTTGCTAATTAATTCAAGTTACCAAACAACTAACTCAGAACTCCAAGTGGATGAGATCCCAAGCCTATTGTATCTCGCACCGATTCCCAGCCATTGTTTACTTCCCCACAATTCTTGTATGATGGATCGTGTTTATCCCACAGCTGTTTGTGGCTTCTAACGGCCGCTATCAGATCACTCTTATCCTGATCTGACACCTAGAAAGTTTACATTGTATGGGGATAAAACTTAACTATTCATAAGTTTCATTATTATTTACAACATTAGATACTTCGAACATTAACTAGTTATCAAAATAAAAAAACAAAATCAAGATTGATCAATACGGATTTGCAAGACTGACAGTGTTTAACCTGTTTGATAGCGGCTTCTAATACCAGGTCCTTTGATCGACCCATTGCCCGTGAAATAACTGAAGTTAGTGAGTTATATGCTGCGGAAAAGTAATGCCAATTTATTGTGGATATAATGTAAGATATTAGAACAGCCCAAGAAACTGGTATGAATGTACGTGATCCGATAAATAAAGCCACCCAATTGTCGGGGTAAAATATTTTATTCTTTCTCAACGTGATGTCATAAAATTCGATGGTATAAACAACGTGATGTTATAAAATTGTAACACATGGTTCGGCAGCAATATCCGTGTATCGATTTTAGTATAATCTTTATTGTATCTACATATGATCACAGTAAAGAAGGCTACTTCAAACAAAGTTTATTTATACCCACGTCGGATCATCTCTGACTGCCAGTCCACTTTGCCTCGACCGATGAAATAGTAGGAAAACTGGTCTCGCACTCGTTGAGCCTCCTTAGTAGAGTTGTGTTTGTTGTTGAGGGTTATTGCACTTGGCAGTGGTTCACCCGATTTTCGCCATTCGCCCGGTATCACGTTTTTGTTCTTGTCTTCAGTGTCCGCAGCCGACCCGTAGTCGGTACCCCGCATCAACCAGTTGTGAAGGCACACACAGGCCATGATAATCTTCACCGCCGTCTCAGGCTCGAACTCAATGATGCGTCGCATGCATCTGAATCTGTGGATTAAAATGCCGAATGCATTTTCGGTTGTTCGGCGGGCCCTGAAACAAAAAGTTCACATAAGCACACTTGTGTTTGAAGTAAAACATGGACAGGAATATTTAGGTGAGAAAATTACATTTAAAAGTAATTCCAAGTTGTCCCAGAAAAAAACTGACCGGCTGAGGCGATAATTGAAGATGGCCTTTCGGTGTTTGTCGACGGGATTTGATGACTCCATGTCCATGGTTGAGTACGGTCGCAAGAACCAAGGCCGTAGTGCGAAACCCTGGTCGCCCAGACACACGAAGGGCAACTGTTCCCCATCAACTTCAGACTCAGCCGGCAGTAGCTGCTGGATATTCTGTCCCAGCCAGCTGCGATCGAAAACTGTTGAATCTGCAACTTCCGTTATTGATGATTTGGGACATCACACTAACAAGAGTACTAAAATAAATATGTACGTAAAAAAAGAGCACTAATTGAAGATTAAAAATATTCAAACTCAAAAGTTATGACCTAACCACTGTTGGCTCCCGGTGTCCCGCAGTTGGCGTAAATGAAAGTGAGATCGGGCGCCACGGCGGCCATAAGTATAACCGAGAAGGACTGCTTGTGACTGTAGTAAACGCTACCTGATGAGCGAGGAGCCTGAAATTTGCTGTTTCTCTGACATGAGAACAACTGTAAACACCACAAAAGCAAAGACACATCGTCTCACCCAACCACTCAATATCATTACGATAACAACGTCTTCAACAAACCCTTATCGCGCAGTGTTTCCCATCCGCCGTTAGGCTGCAGTGGGTGAAATTCCATTTGTCGTGGTAGCCCTGTGCGCTTTCCATCAACAATTTTGTTGTCACGGGAGGAAGAACGAGTGGGCCTAGATGCCGAACTATCACTTCTGCAACTTCTTTTATTATTGAGTTCACCGTCGTCACTCCAATACGGAAGCTACTGGCGAGCTCGAACGTAGTTTGGCCAGTGACGAAATATCTGCAAACAGAAAATCCATTCTGTGCAACATATGTACATACATACATATTATAGGCATGAATTTTGAGTTAGCGAGTGTACAATGAAATGTTTATGCTACAAATGTACAATGAAATGTTTATGCTACAAATATTCAAGTGTTTCTTACCTGATTGCAACAACTATTCGTGTCGACTCGTTGATCGGGGATATGTGTGTTTTCATATGCTTCAGATGCGGACACAGCATATCACTTAGCTGTCGATATCTCTGCGGGGACTGACGCATGTATCTGAAAAACCACTGATGGTCGATTTCCATCATCGGCTCCACCAGATTGGCCATTTCGCCTTGCTGATTTCTGTGGCCGTTCAATTGGCGTACGTAACATTCGCGCAGTCTTTTCTTCTTGTTACGCTTTCTCAATAACGTGCCCAGCAAGCACAATTCGATTTGAAACTGAAAAAAAACTTCATATTGCTCAAGATAAACCGGAGCAGCTATTTTCTAAGCTTTCGTGAAATCCTCGGAATCATGCATTGTCTGACCGCAGGTAATAACTTTAATCGGTCTCATTAACATAACGAAATATTTGCTAAAGTAAAACAACAAACCATGCTGATGTCCCAGCTTTGGTCTTGCAGCTGCCACTCCCAATCATCGTCATCGAATCTGACGCCCGACATCACCTACAATGAGACATGTCAATAAAGCAAGTTACAACATTATAAAAGCATAGTTAAACCATTGAATTTCTCAATGTATTTAAAATATACTTGAAAAAACACTCACTCACGTATGTGTTATCGATGTTGTGAATTGAGGGCCATGACAAAAAAACTATAGACTAACGTTTTTGTAGACGGCCCACCGATGTACTCCGTTCTGACCGATTACCTGAAAACAAATTGTTCAGTATTATCATGGCGCATGAATTTAGAAAACGCGGTATGTCAATTACAACATTCGCGTCTAAAAGATTTCTAACTCTATAACTACTATATTTTTGTTGTATTACACAAAAAAATTGACGAAATGGTATCTTATTTTGAACCAATTGTTATAACTGTGAATGTATTATTGCGGTAGTTATCGGCAACAAAAACCCCATAACAACATCAATTATAGTCTGCCTGAAGTACACCAAGACACACATTAATAATTTTATTTTATCTATATTCAACCAAAGACAACAAATCACAAGAAATATTTAGCATACACGATCATAATATTTCATTTTTGGTAGGCATATACATACATACATATGTACATATATACATAGTTTGGAATCACATAGTTTGCAAATGTTTCCAAAGTAGAAGAAAATGGCAAAACAAAAACAACCGTAGCTAACATGGGCATAAAATTATTTGTATTGCGTTTAATTATGTTTCGGGTTCATTATAAATAACTACATTCAACTTAAACAGAAAAAAATGTTCTATATGAAACCGCATAAAACTATATAGGGATAATCACAGTACTGCCAGGAACGGACTGGATTGACGTTTCGGCTCGGAGACCATGCAGGTGACCTGTAATAACAAGTTTCCTTTGAGAAAACTAAACATTGTCATGCTTATAGCCCATGGATAACCAGGCCGTGAGGCCGTATGTTAAAAATCCTAATTTTCATTCACGTTTCAGCCCAGCGACAACCACCCTCCATAAACTTACAAATATTGACAAATCTGATCAAATACTAGTAAAATTATGCCTTGCCATACCTAATTCTCATTCGAGTATTTGTTAACGAGCAAACGATAAGTCATTCCTAAACAAACCAAACAATGATTCGTTTATTTATTCGCTATAGGAAACTCTTAGCTTTATTTATTCGACACTCAATAAATGGTACTCAGTCTGCAATATCACCAACACTAAATCCGAACTTGGTAATATCATCGACTCAAAAACACTGTTCTGGCAAACCTCTCTGACTATACGCTTGAACCTAAAAACAACAAAATGGCGAAAACGAGCCTAAAATCCTACTCATAAATACTGAAGGATGACGTTTTGTCATTCATGTTTCAGCACAACGATAGCCACGCTTAATAACAACTACAACTGCAAATATACTAACCCGATCCAATGTTTGGTCACAGAGAGACAAGTACGGACGGTAGGTATGTGGACCTAGTACACAACATTTGGTGAGCTGGTACTGGTTGACCTAGAAATCAGTGAAAATTAGATAACAATATTTTTAATTCAATTACTTTTGAAACTTCCTTGGGTCATCAAAATCTAATTCTCCTTAATCCGCCGTGCAAATATGATCCTCACCTATATAGGTTATGAACTTTAACAATGTTATAATTCGTAATTGAATACAATAGAATATCCCATGAAAGTTTATCGCCAATCAAACTTTACTCAGAAAAACTTTTTAACTTTTTGTTCACGTTTCAACCCAACGACAACCACCCTCAACGAACGAACTAATATTGTGCTTTCTAACCAAACATTCGTTCAATAATGTAAACCCATACTTAATCCTCATCCCAATTTTTCGACTTTCAGTGAGTTAGGAAATTAAGAGCCGAAAGCTTCCGCGACTAAATGATGATAACCATTGCAGTCGGGTACTAAGAGGGCGGCACTGCGGCACGACGGCACCGAACTGGCAGAAACGCACGAGTCGATCTCGGAATTGTAACGAAGCGAGGCAGCCTGACAGTTGACCGGGTACGCGTTACCTGAACAATTGGTTCGGTAAATAATTAAGCACGCAAGGAGAAAACGTACCGGCTTTTTATATAACTTTGAAGTAAACAAAAGTCTTATAAAAAGATAGTAATAAGTAAACAAAAGTAAAGTAAGTAATAAGTAAACAAAATATTCTAAGAAAAGCATAGCACAGGGCAATCATCATGTCATAATGCGAATTTGACAAACCATTAGCGCACTGCCAAAATTTGTTCTCGCATTGACGGATTGGTAGTTGCCATCGGCCAGGTTGGCGCAGTCCACGGGCAGATCGGCTTGGTAGTCGTCGCGTTCGGGTCCGCTGCAATGGACCCATAAATTGATTTCACTCTCAGGTCGAATGTAAAAAAACTCTTTTAACAAGTCGAATGAAAAACAAGAATTCCAAAAATTTAAATATTGAAATACCCGAATCAAAAAACAAAATATTGACCTGCAAATATATTAGGTCTTCGGTCAAATAGGCTTTCGATCAAACTCAAATATTGAGTCTAGTCTTCGATCGCCGGTCTTCGGTCAAATTCAAAACAGAGTGAACTAACAACTGCATTTAGTAGTTGCAGGCACGGTAGAAGTTGTGCGGGCACCACCGCATCCCTGCAAAGACCCACTGAAATCGCAGATACCGTTCAGTTCATCGTAGTAAGTGCCGAGAGGACAGGACTGTGCGATCGCTGTGTTCACACGGAATACACAACTGAAACAAACACAAATTAAGAAATACAGAACAATTCCGAGTATAAATATCAGAATTGTTATTGAAAAAATTTCAAAACAAAATACCAGAATTAGTTTCAAGACGAAATATCAGATTTGTTAAAAAAAATTTAAACGACAGCCAACGTGAAGAAAATGGAAGAGCAGTTGCTATACGGGTTGAGGAGGTTGCCGACAGATATGCCGATACAGTCGAACGATTCGAGGTCACTTAAATTAACAGGATTACTGCTGAGGTCAACTGATTAAACTGATAGGATTATATAAATACATTGGATTAAATAAGACTACGCTTGAAAAAAAGTTCGTGAAACTGAATGAAGCATGAAAAATGTAGTCGAACACGAAGACAATATTTTGAGTTCAAACTTAAACCAACCGGCAACGGTGGTGGTCTCAAGCTGGGGTGAAGTCATCTGACCACCGCATCCCTCAACGTAATCCTTACCAGTTGACGGGTCGTACATGGTGCTTGGTGGCACGTTGCACACACGACGGATACCACTGTCTTGACCTGACAAAGGTTAAAAACTTAAGTTCCAGCGTCATGATGCAACCCGGAAAGTCAGCATTATTTAAATCTCGAACGTTGTAGAATAATTTTATTCGTAAATTTTTTTAACAGGCGCAGTAAATTGCAAATAAGTTCCATGTGTAAATAATAACCTTCCCGGCACGAATAGAAGTAGACCGAGCAGTTGTCTCGAGGGTTGGCAAAATTACCCGAATCCAAGCCGGCACAGCCGAACACGTAGCCGTCATCTTAAATGTTAAGGTCAGTGACTTCTTAATGATTTGGTTATTAATGAGTTGAAAATATTTTAGTTCCGAAAGTTATTGGACTTAACGTTAACTGAAATGGGATTGATCGTTATAATTTGGTGGCCATTAGTTGAAATATCTGATCCATTAACTGAAAAAAGCATGATCATTAACTGAAAAAGGCAGAAGCGGAATGAGCTTGTAACTAAAAACAAACTTGACTGAGCTGATAAATAAAGCAAGATGAGCTTCTATTAACTATTAGCGTGAAGCTATAGAGCTTGAAAGAAGCTTAACGAGCCTGAATGACAACAAAAAATGCAGCATTTCCAATAGTAAACCAACCAGGAACAGTGGCATTGGATGGAGCCTGGGTAGTAGTGTCCGTGCCGTTGCAGGCCGGTGTGTACTCGAGACACTGGCAGCTGAAGAACACGAACAATTACCAGAAGAATTCATAAATATTATGTATATATTTATGATTATTTTCACTATTAGGAAAAACCTCACGCTAAGAATAATTCAATCAAGTACTAGGAAAAACTGCGAGAAAAATAATTTCAAGGTTACAGCACGCATTTGCACAACAACAACACGGGAAAGACGAGCCAGAAATCTCGTCTTGTTTCAGCCCTAAGATAAACAAACTTTTACGAAAAGGTGCAACGACAAAGTGGAAAAAAATAGCAAGGTCGACAACAACAACTACGACAACAGTAACAACAGCAACACTCTTGTGTCTGACGTCATACGGGAATTTCCCAAGCACCAACCAAACTGATTAGAAAGATGAGAGTTGCCTCCAGACACACTTAGACCGGGCAGCAGGCAATCGTCACAAACATCGATGATCTTGGGATACACTGAAACATAGAAACAGAAAAAATTGTTAAGCTAAAATGGTTATCATTAAGAATGTAAGCACGGCGAGCAGCACAACTGTAACAAAATTTGTATATGTGCAACAACCGAATAAACCTCACAAGTTAACAAATTAAAATTAAATGAATAACAAACAAACAAAATAAATTTACGCGGAAACAACAAATGAATAACCGGTAACAGCCAGTTGTTTAAACTCTTCAGTCTGCGGTGCCATTCTGGTCGGCCAGTCAGCCCTGTTGGATCGGGGACACACGTGCAGTGAGTCGGTCAGTTTGTACCTGGAACATGGAAACTGAGACAGCAACATTAAAAAAACATCGACAACAACAACATATTAATAATAACCAGCACAGCAACAACAACCAAAAACAACACTAACAAAAGCAGCAACATCAACAACAGCAACAACAATAACAACAACAACCACAATTTCATCAGCAACAACAACAACCGCAACGTCACAACTCTGCCGGTCACTCCTAGCCTGTCAAACATTCTAACTACGTAAAAAGCTTTATAGATATCTTAATTTATCGGTCAAACAGGCTTGGTCAACCGCTCGCGAGTCGCGATTGAACGTAAAATTGAACAACAACCTCAACGATCCAAATATCCGATGGCCAGTTTGATCGCTTCGCCATTCATTCAACGGTCCGGCCCACATTTTTCACAAATTATCTTGTTGAAACGCTGGACATCGGAACCTGAAATTAAGTTTGTTTATTAATTTTCTGTTAACTACGTATTGAAGGGAAAATGAAACAAGACAAAGAGACTCAGGAAAAAGATTTTAGCTAAATCGTGCGTAATACACATCAACAGCGCTTCCTAGGCAAGTCAGCAGTCAAAACAAAGAAGCAAAAGAGAAATCGATAACAGAACCATAGGAAAAATTAGTGACGGCAACCACGTGTAGGCAGCAATGACCAAGGCACTAGCGGACAAGAAGGGGTGGGAAAAGTGGAATTCCCCCCTCTTTGGCACATTCATGAAGTAGAATTTGTTCCCAAAGGTGTAGGTAAAATAGTCTGAAAACTGGCAATATTCCCCCTCTTTGACTAAATTCCCCACCCTTTGAAGGTTTAGCTCGTCCGCCAGTGGACCAAGGTCACTAGCGGACGAGGAAAGAAATAAAAGGTGGTCCTCTTAAAATCTCCTCTTTTTTGCGGTTTCAGAAAAGGGTATTAGTTCCCTAACGTGTGAGTAAAATAGCCTGAAAACTGCCCTCTGATTCTCTCCCTTTTGACGAAATTCCTATCATTTTAGAGGATCGGCTCGTCCGCCAGTGGCAAAGGCGAAGAAAACATATTGATACGGAAATAACCCTACCGTAAAATGCACATATTGACCTACACAATAATTTCAATGAAACGCACACATTTCAAACGCAGATTCGAAAAAAACGCACACACAACTCTGAACCTGGAGAAAAACTAACCCGGCTGTGACGAGCCCAGATCGGGTGCTGGTCGGCCGCCCATATTCAAACCACCGCCAAAAAACTCAAATTTCAGGTCGTCGATGATTCTTCCCGAACCCAAGGTACAGAATCAATTTTGGCAGCCTATAGTCGTGGTAGAGACCCCTTGAATTCACTCACTTGAACAAATGGTCGGAACACGAAGAAATAGTGGCTTCGTGGTCGGAAACTTTCAGAAAAGATACTTTCTGAGTCTGAAAATTGATAAAAAGATGATTCACGTGTATTTATTATTTTTAGAAGCCAAAATTATTTTATTTATCTTCCTTGTTATGGCATGTTAGGCCGAATTATTGGAATAACATACCATAACACAGTTTGTTCCCCCAAATGTTATGTTATGTTACGTTACGGTGGGGAAGTATGTTGACCCACCATAACAGGCTCCGCCTCCGTAGCATAACATGTTATATTATGGTGTTATGGTGGAGTATGTTAGGCCCTTAAATCAACCTGAGTTTTCATTTCAGTAGACTTTCAATTAGTGGTACACCTTCCATACACATTTAACAACCTGGTGTAAAAACATACTACATTTTTTAATCAACCTGACGTTTCATTCCAGCGTCTCACCGATGACCTCACCTCTCGCCAGGCGCTCACCGAACGCCTCACCCAGGAGTACGATGATCGAATGAAGATGCTGGATGACCTTCTGGCCAAACTCCGATCCGATATCACCTTCGGCGACGGTAGCGTCAACGCCGTTAACCAACAGATGCAGGAGACTAATGTGAGTGCATGAGTGAGTGAATGCAAGAGTGAGTGAGTGAGTGAGTGAGTGAGTGAGTGAGTGAGTGAGTGAGTGATTGAGTGAGTGAGTGAGTGAGGTATAATGTGTGAGTGCATGAGTGAGTGAGTGCAAGAGTGAGTGAGTGAATGAGTGAGTGAGTGAATGATAAGTGAGTGAGTGGGTGAGTGAGTGAGTGAGTGAGTGAGTGAGTGAGTGAGTGAGTGAGTGAGTGAGTGAGTGAGTGAGTGAGTGAGTGAGTGAGTGAGTGAGTGAGTGAGTGAGTGAGTGAGTGAGTGAGTGAGTGAGTGAGTGAGTGAGTGA
>OZ038443.1:33199340-33232452 GCA_964036265.1 Daptonema setosum
TTGTTGTTGTTGTTGTTGTTGTTGTTGTTGTTGTTGTTGTTGTTGTTGCTGTTGTTGTTGTTGTTGTTGTTGTTGTTGTTGTTGCTGTTGTTGTTGTTGTTGTTGTTGTTGTTGTTGTTGTTGTTGTTGTTGTTGTTGTTGTTGTTGTTGTTGTTGTTGTTGTTGTTGTTGTTGTTGTTGTTGTTGTTGTTGTTGTTGTTGTTGTTATTGCTAATTTTGTTTTGTTTCGTTACTTACTCCTCCTCTTTATTTGTTCTCGACGCATCGTTTATGATTTTGTCGATGTTGATAGAAATGATTGTCATCATTATTTATTAACCGCATTCTAGTATACTTCATGTCGAGACCATCCTATTCCTATTACATCCTTTATAATGTCTTTATATAAACATTAGCTTATGTTGGACTTCCTATACCTTAGTGTTATACCTTTACCTACGTGTTATAACTTACATACATATATGATATGCTATTCTTATACGTGGTCAGTCATTCGGCCTTTCTCTCAGTCATTCGGTTATTCGGTCATTCATAGTCATTCTGTCGGTTGATGCAGCGAGTCTGGTTCAGTGTGGCAAACTAAATAAAGATGTAATTTGAGGAACGAGGCTAGGCGTGGACTTGGTGGTACATATCAGTAGCTCATATAACCTACATATAAACCGTTGAAACATCCTAATACAAATAACAAGTCTTGTATTTAATACTGACACCCGACATGTGTCTTGTATTCTTTACTGACACCCGACGTGTGTCTTGTACGCTTTACTGGCACCCGACGTGAGACCTGTACGCTTTACTGGCGCCCGACGTCTGTCTAAATTAGATACTGATATGTAGCCAAGGTCCTGTAGGTTTTATTTCAGATGATGTTGTTAATTGTTGAATGATATAGTGAATTGAATTGAAATATTGGATTCTCGCCTATTGCGACATATTGAATCCCGATTCGTGCTGAAGATGCTGTGTGCGGCGACTACAAGCGATGGTGATGTTAAATCAGGTTTGAATTTTGATGGAGTGGGACTCCATGATTACTGTGTGGTGAATACTGATTCGTGTGTTGAGCCTGACATCGGACTGCCAGTTGGCGTCAAGAAGATGGTTGAATCAGAAATGGTTCAAGCCATAGGCAGACTTGGTCTGGCCATGAACACGGGGTGTTCAGAGATGTTTGGGCGGGTGGAGCCAGACGGACTTGGCCGCCAAAAATGTTTTCACGATTCAAGTTTTGTTGTTGAAATAGACTCGGTGACTGGCAAACATGTGTTGTTTGGCCGTAAAGAATTTTTTAACCTTGTCGATAAAATTTTCGTCAGTGATAATGAGTGGTATTTGGATGTGTTGATCATGGTTGTGGAGCGTACCATCGGTGTGAAATTTTTCGGTAATGACGATGTTAAACCAGATTTTCTTGGTAAATTTTGTTGGGTTTGTAAAGTGGGTCAATCAATTTTCGATCAGGCAGCTGGTGAAAAATCGAAATTGTGTGATGCTGACTCTGGGATTTTTTCTAGTGTAGATGGAAGTGAAAGTGAGTCAAGTTCTGATGTTGCTTTTGAGTCATATGGTGGAACTGAGTGGAATGAGGTTTCATGTACGAGTGCTGTTAGTGAAACATCTGGTCAGGTTGTGGATGGTTGTGTACCTGAAACGAAGCGTGATATGATTGATGATCTGTCTGAAGTGAAAGGGGAGGGAGTTTTCAAGGTTGGAAAACAATTTTTGAGTAATAAAGTGGTGAAATCAGATTGTGATGACGGTAATGTGAAGTTGTTGAATGCGATTGAAAGCGTATCGGTTCGTAATTCTGAAACTTTGTTGGTAACGAGTAAGTTCGACACGTTCAACGGTAATGACGTGAGTAAGTTTTCTTCGTGGTTCCGTTTGTTGAAGGCGCGTGTTGACGTGTTGGGAGTATCTGATGAGGTAAAAGTCGTGCATTTGTTCAGTTGTTTGTCGGGTAAAGCACGCATTGAGTTCGATGAACATAACAGTGAGTTAAAATGGGATTCTGCAGTGAAATATCTGTGTGATAAGTATCTGGATCCATTTGAGGAATGTAAGAAGATGGATAAGTTTCGGAGCAGGGTACAGGGTGTGCATGAATGCGTGAACGATTTTGTTCGGAGTCTGAAAAGTTTGTGTCCGTTTAGACCAAACGAGCGTCTGTATGAGGAGAGCCTGATGAGTCAGTTGGTTATCGGTCTGCGTAGTGAAGAGTTTAGAGTAATTGTGGCTGAGAACATGCGCAGTGGTGAGTTCACGTTTGAGTGTTTGGTTTTGAAGATGAGAGTTAAAGAGGACGTGCAGAACGAGTTGTATGGTTTTAACGGTGAGACTGTGAAACATGTTCAGCCAAAGAAACGAGCGAAGTTATTCTGTACTTGGTGTAAAAGATTGGGTGACCATAAGGTGGACGATTGTTCACGTCGACCCAAAATCAATTACACGCAAGATGATGAATTTTCTAAATGTGATAAGAATCGGTACAAGAACAGATTGTGTTATTCATGTAGAGAAAGTGGTCATTTGGTCGCTCAGTGTCCGTACGCTGATAGATACAGTAAAGGCAGTGGTTGTCGTAAGGGTTAACAGTGGTTATCGTTTACCCGTCCAGTGGTTATCTGTTGTCGTTACGTTCTTTAAAAGTGGGTTTTTGATATGGTGTCCCCTTTTTGAAGAAAGGGACAACAGATTGGCTGACAAAACATTATTAACGTCAACATTAAAGTGTGTGAGAAAAGGTTTCCAAACACGAGTTTGCTGTTTTTCATATTTTTTGTATTTTTGGAAAAATTAGTTTTAGTAAACGTAAGGCTTCAATGTGAAACACGGTTAAATTAGTTTTTCAAAAGGTTCAAGTCTGGTAAGATTGATGAAGTTAACGTTTCACGGATGTCACTGGTTGGTGAGTGACATCGAGGTATTTTAGATGTACCTGTAGGGAGTTCACATCTTGTGTACTTCACTTCTACTTCTAATTATTTCTAATTTAGTTAATTGCTATTTCGTCTATTGATCTACATACTTATTCTTATTCTCGATACTTATTTTATTCTGGTGAGCAGGGCAGGCAGGGCACATCCATTGCATAATATTATTTTGTCGGGATATTACAGTATTTCATTTGAATATTCCTATTCTTATGTCGGGATAATTATTATCTTATTATAGCTATTACTTATTCGTGGCGAAGGGAGGAGAAATGATTGTCATCATTATTTATTAACCGCATTCTAGTATACTTCATGTCGAGACCATCCTATTCCTATTACATCCTTTATAATGTCTTTATATAAACATTAGCTTATGTTGGACTTCCTATACCTTAGTGTTATACCTTTACCTACGTGTTATAACTTACATACATATATGATATGCTATTCTTATACGTGGTCAGTCATTCGGCCTTTCTCTCAGTCATTCGGTTATTCGGTCATTCATAGTCATTCTGTCGGTTGATGCAGCGAGTCTGGTTCAGTGTGGCAAACTAAATAAAGATGTAATTTGAGGAACGAGGCTAGGCGTGGACTTGGTGGTACATATCAGTAGCTCATATAACCTACATATAAACCGTTGAAACATCCTAATACAAATAACAAGTCTTGTATTTAATACTGACACCCGACATGTGTCTTGTATTCTTTACTGACACCCGACGTGTGTCTTGTACGCTTTACTTGATTTTGGTTGGTCTCTTGCTTTTACGGACTGTGAAAATGAAATCTTTAAGGATACTAAATTAATTACTATGTATTGTATTATATCTTTGTTGTTTTTCACCCATTGTATCGTACTACTCAAATAAGCCGAAAATAAGTTTACTCTGAGTTCTGTGCTTCTTCAGATATGATGCCATGCTCGAGTATTGTTTATGTTTCTGAATAAAATTATCAGTGTGGCATTTATAAAACTAAAACACTTATTATCTTTTCTTGGAATTCATCTGAAAACATGAGTTTGAATAACTGGATATCGCGACCACAACTGTATGATGTTATACATATAATGTCGAAAGCCTGATGTTTCAATACTGCTTTCATACTACCTGACCTATGTTACACTCTCATTCTTTCACTGTCCTTTTCGAAAACTGAATGTTTCACTTTATTTGTCGAACATCTAATGTTTCACTATTTTTTTCAAAAATTTCATGTTTAAAAACTTTATCGAATGTTGAATGTTTTACTATCTTTGTCGAAAACCTAATGTTGCAGTTTATTCATCGTTTCCTAGTGTTTGACTTTCTTTATCGGAAACCTAATGTTTCAGCGCACCCGTCAAACAGTACATAAAGTGTTGCGTACCATCGCTCACTATGAAATGGTCATCCATCCCGGAGGCATAGTATACAGTGAAATTTGAAACATTACGTTCGTCTTGACATTAACATTACGTTTTGTCTACGTGCTCCACGCCCTCAACACTTCATTTGGTCATGTGAGTTACGGTGGAACTACGCGATGATTGCTTGCTTTTACTGAAACTTTTGGGTAGATTTGACCAATTGTTGATAATATCAAGTTGAAACTTGGTTTTGCTCGGATATGTTACGTTGAGTTTTTTTATAAAGTTTCGTTTCAATATAGTAATAATTGATTCAAAACTCATTGACATTCTTCCTGTCATGAAAGTTTTGGCATAACGAAACGAACATTGCTTGCAAACCCCCAAAAGTTTCTATAAACTATCCAAGTTTACAGAGTGCATTATTAAACGAATATTCGTCGCGTAAAAACTGATTATGGTTGTTTCAGTGTAACCAATGTTTTGGTTAATGTTGTTCTCACATTGAAACGCCTTTCCCATGAAATGCTGATCTGAAACTTTTCTTTTTTTCTCAAAGTTTCGATGGAACAAAGCTGACACTGCTTGCTATACCACCGAGGGTGTATGGAACTATAATTAGAAGTAAATGCAATTTTGGTGCACAATATTTCACTATAGCATACTGTATTGATATCATATTTGTTCTCTCCATAGTTAGGTATTGTCATTGCTCCTGCAATCTCTTTCCAAAGGGAGCTTTCAGAGTAAAAAGGAAAGTAAAAAGGAAAGTAAAACGGAAAGTAAAAAGGAAAATCTGTAAAACAACGCACGGGTCCAAAGCGGAATATTCCCAAAATTAAATATTAAATAATTCAAATTCAAATGCAGCAGCCAATGAGCGCTGAGGGCTGCGCACACAGCGCTATCCTGATTGGCCAGTGCGCTACGCTGATTGGCCAGTCAAATTCAAATTCTGAATATTCGAGTATCACGTCTATATTTTCGCGTCGGTTGTTTTACAGATTTTCCTTTTTACTTTCCATTTTACTTTCCTTTTTACTTTCCTTTTTACTCTGAAAGCACCCAAAGCCTTTTTATCCTTCTGTAAACCCCGCGCACCGCCCAACGACTGTCCGGTCAAAATAGAATAATGTTTCTTATATTTTGCTTGATACATCAAGCTCGTCTCAACTTGTATTTTCAGGCACATATCGAGCTAATTTTCAGACTTCCAAGTTACCACAGTATTACAATATACTCGGTATTCTTATTATTTTCTAATTGCGTGCAGAGGAACAATTCTACGTACCCTATCCAATACACAGGAGGGCTGAAACTTCTAGTTCAACCAAATGTTTCAATCCTGTGCGTTAGATAGGGTACGTATGTAGAATTGTTCCTTTGCTATTAATTAAACAAGAATAAGAATACCGAGTATATGTACATGCAACCATTCAATGAGTTTTGATAATGTCTCATAACATGTTGCATGATTTCTCAAATTTACCTCACCTTGTATTTTCAGGCAGTTATGGTGCTACTTCTCGGCGCGTCATGTCTCGTTCCGCACTGTGATGAAGCGACCTGCAACGAACTCGTGAATAACTTTGCTCGCAGTCTCCAACCCATGTTGGAGCATGTTGGTGAACCGCCGTTTTGAGCAACAACAACAACAACAACAACAACAACAACAACAACAACAACAACAACAACAACAACAACAACAAAAACAACAACTTTGAATTCGGTAGAATAATCACCTTCCACGCGTTTGTACTTGGGCAGAGTGCAATCGCATTTTGGTAAGGTGGAATATTTCTACGTTTCGCATTAAAAAAAACTCCACCACTCAATCGTGTACTTGCTTTCGAAATTAGGAGAAATTACACCAATATCCTGTTCGGGTCCTTATTATTTGAAAAAAATACTACTGATTCAATTATGTTCATATAAACCCGTAGACCATGTGACTAGCACCAAATGTTTCATAGTTGAATTTGTTTCGATTGTAACTAACATTGTTGTTTTCCTAGTTTGTAACTCTAAACTTTATATGTAGTAATTTTGTTATGGACTTTGCACAATGTGCTCCACACAAATTTCTATTTTTTTTCAAAATTAAGCCAAATGTTTACCCGATACTTGTTTTCCGGCGTTTTAATCGGTCAATTTTCGTCGTTAGGAAACATCATGTAATCCACCTAACTTCATCAGGTGGAGAAGTGCGCTCTTTTCATTTGTTATGGAAAATGAGCCAGCCTATATCATGAGATAATGTGTTATAATTTTGTTTTGTTATCCTACGAAAACTGTGCAAAACCGAGTGATTTTATTTCACAGATTTATGTATGTGTGTGTATGTGAAACATGTTTGTAATCAAGGTGAGTGCATTCAGGTTTTGGGCAGAAACCTAATGTCGCTTCATCGGAACCTTTTATCACTATCTTATAATCGCATCACACAATTATTGATATTCGGACAGACTGTGAGAGTGTGTTTTCTAATTTTCCTATTTTTCAATTTAATATGATACTTTGTATTTCTTTTTGACGTATGTACGTAGACTCCCTAGCGTTCCGCGGGTGAGCGTGTGACTTTATGTAGTGAAACATTATGCAGTGAAACATTATGTCGTCCGCGCCCCTTAGCCTAACTTCTCCGTCTAGAACATGTACTTGGTAAAACTATAGAACTGTACAGGCAATTACCATTCGTCATTAATATTACCCGATCTTCCACTTAAGACGAAACGAAACACTGAATTTAATGAAAACTTATAATTGTCGAAAAAGTTTTCGTTTTCGTTCGTCGTCAGACTACCTTTCCCTTGTCTAGTCCGAACTATTTTATGAGTTGATTGACTGGTTTACTGATTTTTGTTTTCGTTCGTACTATAAATGTTTTCTATCACTTTGATTTGTAGCCGTATACCGACATACTTATATGTAATGCTCTGTTTGAATTAATTACATGACCTGTTAAAAGTTATTGAAATAATGAAATGTGAAATTAACATGTTGGTCGTGGATTACCATTTTTGTAACTCACTCACTCACTCACTCACTCACTCACTCACTCACTCACTCACTCACTCACTCACTCACTCACTCACTCACTCACTCACTCACTCACTCACTCACTCACTCACTCACTCACTCACTCACTCACTCACTCACTCACTCACTCACTCACTCACTCACTCACTCACTCACTCACTCACTCACTCACTCACTCACTCACTCACTCACTCACTCACTCACTCACTCACTCACTCACTCACTCACTCACTCACTCACTCACTCACTCACTCACTCACTCACTCACTCACTCACTCACTCACTCACTCACTCACTCACTCACTCACTCACTCAATCACTCACTCATTCACTCACTCACTCACTCACTCACTCACTCGCTCACTCACTCACTCACTCATTTACTCAGTGATCAACCTTTCACGCAATGACTAATTGTGCGCTAAGTATTATTCCAAGCAATTAGGCTGTTAGTTAGTAAACGCAAACACTAAAGCAATAAAACAACCTAGCAATCTGTGTGAAAAATAAACATCAGAAAAAAGCTGAAATGAATAAAACAAAAATGATCGTTAGGAATGCATTTATGATTGGAATCAATCAATATTGACTAGATTAAGTGGCAGCATCGGTACAGGGTGTGCGTTCATTATTGAATCATAAAAATGAATTGCATGGCTCAAAAAATCAACTAGAACGCCGTGTTAGAGCTTTTTGAGATTCAAATGAACAAATGACACGTTAACTTGTCCAACCCGCTTAATGCCCACTGAAAGAGGAGGATTGCATTTTATAGCATGCCGCTGCTGAGTTAAGTTGAGTCGAACAGTCGGCTGCTATGCATTACCTTCTCTTACGTTTGATGCAGCTAACGATTAGAAGTTAGTAGTTAACACTCCAACCGTTTACTTGAATCCCAGCTAGCCGTTTACATGTTTTAGCATACAAACTGTATGTTTGGGCAGTCATTTGTTTATATAACTCGTTCGGGCATGTTACATAGCAACTGTCGAATTCAGTCGTATGACAACCAAGTTTAACTCAGCTTTTATCCTTTACTGTCATGATTAACTTTCGTTATTCTTGAAAATTAAATTCTCAATCGATACAAAAAAAATTAGTTGTTAGTAGCACTTATTCACACTGATGCGATGAGATCAGTAAATACACAGGGTGTCCCAGCGAGGTGTGATCTTTGTATTTTTAAATAACTTTTACAGTTTTCTAGATAACGACCTAAAATTTCACAGGTTAACAGAACAAGTTTCCGCTGATATACCTACATACTGTAGCTTGGCCGTAGTTTATCGTTAACAAACATACATTTTATGGACTCTTAATGCACATTTACAATGAAACACTGAGATCAATATATTTCCATAATTTTTTCATTTTTTATGCGACGATTTATCGACCTTGAAAAATCTTCAACAGTTAGTAATAAATGTGTTCGGGTCGTCTGATTACTGTCGGGTGCGCCGAAAGTTGATCAGTAATAACTACAATTTATATTGATGTATATGTTAGCACAAGCGAAAACGTTATACTACCTGAAAAACAATCTGATATTTGATAGGCCGTTTCTCGACTGACAGACTGAATTTATGACCACCTGACTGACTGACTGTTTGGCTGGTTGACTGAAAAGATAAAGGCTACAGGCAAATTTTTTGTTTCTACCTTTCGATCAGCTACGTGTGTTTATGCTACCATTGTCCATGCATACAGGATTAGAGGAAGTTCGGGAAGTGTTTTTCTCTGATTTCATGGTTAACATCGTTCTTTACATATACCATATAACTTTTTTTGTAATTTTTTATCCCAAATTTTACTGAACAGAAATGTATGTTACCAATGAAATGAAGCAATGGCAAGATAATAAATTAAGATGAGCCCTTTTATAGGTTTTATAAAACAAACTATTCACAAGACAGTTTTTTACAAAAAAAACAACAGCAAAGACAATATATAATATTACAAATACATACAGCATGCATATTCGAAATACAAAACCATATTTGAAGTAAACAACATGAATACAATGCACAACTAAATATAATCAACCCAAGCCAAAACATAGAAATGAAAGTTGAAATAAAAGCGAAAAAATCATCATAAATTATCTTTATGATTAGGTACATAATCAAGCATGTAAATACTTATGTTAAAATTTATGAACAAAAGCGAAAGAAATCATCATAAATGATCGTTATGATTATTTAAAATCTTAAGCATTTAAGTATGTATGTATGTCTAAATGTTTACATTATTATTCTGCAACACCTAAAATATTGGAATATTACGCACAAATATTTCTGTTATAGAATAATACTCAAACACCTAACAACCAGTGCAAAAGAAATGTATATGATAAAAGTCGGTCATCGGTTGTAATGAACGTCGGTTGTTTTTCACCGTCGTCCACTGAAGCGTAAGGAAGAATTTTTTCACCGAAATAGTCCATATTATTCCATGAATTGATCAGTTTAATGACGGTGCTGGGCCAGTTTCCCACAGTGCAATTACCTGAAACAGAGAAATGCCCTCATTGATTTTGCAATAACGAAGGAACAGAAAGGCGGCATATTGAAGCAAATCTAACTGATGTGGTCTAAGGATTAGAGCAGACGACGCCGACGATTTCATTCGTACCACAGTTGGGCGTGCCATTGTAAGCACATTCAAATATGCTCGTCGCATCCTCGTCACAGCTGACGTCGTCCATTAAATACGCCAGAGGCGGATCATCACCGAGGTTTACAGATTCACCGTTTACCAGCTGAGCACTGCAATGCGTGAAATAAATATTCTAAACCAAACATACAAATCGTATCAGTACGGTGTGCTCGCCCGAGGCCAGGCAGATTGAAGAAATTGATGGGCTGTGGAGAAACTTTGGAGGACCTTGGGGTGGTTCTCGTGTCAGTTTTCAATTTCAGAATGCCCCGGATGACTGAACGCAGTCTGCCACATGCTAGAGCGATTTGCATATAATCACAATCGGATTAATTGACCTCGAGACAATAGCTTTTAAGTTCGATTCGGACTTGGTGGGGCGTAAAACTTTGGTTTCAGGTGAGGCTTAGGCTTAGGCTTTTGTTTTGTAATACGTTTGAGCGAACAAGCCTAACCCAAAACTTAAGCATAAGTCTAAACCTAACAAAGAGTCAAAGTTTAATGCCCTACCTGTCAAATGGTTTGAACATGGAAATTTGAGGCTGTGACTAATTCTAAGCCTAAGACTTAAAAGCCCATTACTAAGCCAAAGCCTGAACATGATATAATACTCAGCCTGAACTTGAAAATATTATTTTCAGTTTTTGTCAGTTTGCAAATTGAAGGCTATTGAATCCGACTGTGTTTGTGTAAAAAATTGCATTAGCATTTTTGGTCAGAGAGCTGAATAAACCGAGGAAAATGCTGTTATGTAGTTAGTAATTGATTTGGTAGCTAACTTGATGTAGCCCAGAGATCGGCATACGACTCCGGCCGTATACATGTTCACATCGCAAACCGTTCCCCATTGGTCATCGATTTTCACTTCCAATCGATTGCCATCCATAACCCGGACGTTATCGAGGGTGATTCTGAATGAGTAATCAAAAAATGTTTCAAAACATCCGTATATATTTGTAACAAGCAACTAAAAATGCCCTGAAGGCATGGGGAGATACGAATACGGTTCGATCCTGGCTAGTCCAATCGTGCAAAATTATGAGACAAGAAATTTTATTCTCATATTTTAAATAGTCTGATCGTGAAAAAATAGGAAACAATATTTGCGATGAATAACGAAAAAAGGTTGTACTTCATTAAGTCAAGAATCAAACCAAATTACACGAAACATATTGGGGACTTTTCATGATTGTTGTATCCTTATTCAAAATGCTGGTATCCAATTTTAAAATTTAAGTATGTTATAAAAAATCCCATCATTATTAAATGGAAATGAAATAAAAAAATTTCGTGTCACACAAACCGAAGTAAAACGCCCAAGCTCACAACGAACTAGACAAAATAAAGGGATTTGGTTTTCACCGAAAACTCCCAAATATGTTTCATGTAATTTGGTTTGATTCTTGACCTAATGAAGTACAAACTTTTTTCGTTATTCATCGCAAATCTTGTTTCCTGCTTTTTCACGATCAGACTATTTAAAATATGAGAATAAAATTTCTTGTCTCATACTTTTTCACGATTGGACTAGCCAGGATCGAACCATATTCGTTACTCCCCATGCCTTCAGGGCATTTTTTAGTTGCTTGTCTATAACTTTTTTATGTGTGAACAAATCACATGTACAGTATGTAGACTAAAGATGTACATACATAGGTGCTAATGTAACAAAAATCCTTTATGAGTTGAAAATTGTTCATAAGATTCAGGAACTTCATCCCTTTTATAACTGTAGATTTTTTGAATATTGAATTACAATGATATTTGTCGTTGATCGTTTGCGAGCCCCCTTCATGTTTTCCTTGTAACATAAAGAGTCATAACATAATTGACATAATGATGAAAAAAGTTCCTAAATTAGTAATATAGTGAGTTAAAAGCTGCCTTATTATATCTAAAATTAGTTCGGGAGAAGTATATAATATCAAAAATAAAACAAATTAACACTTTCAAAAACTTTAAAACTTACAAATACTTACACTTACACTTTAAAACGGCTCGCTGGTCAAGTGGTTAAGGTGCTAGACTCTGAAACCGCCTGGCCGGCCGCACACGGGTTCGAATCCCGGGGCCGTCACCAACAAGCCTTATGGCAGTCAAACAGAAGTGTGACCTACTGGCTGATGGTCGTTAAAGAATATGCCTTGAACATCAGATGGAGCGACTTGGAACTTGGTTCCATGATATGCCTATGGCAAGCACCATTCGTGATCGGGACCCGGCGAAGTCTTGATCCGAGTGAGACAACCCAACAACAAAAAAAAAAAAAAAAAAAAAAAAAAAAACTTTCGTTGTTTTAGATTTTCAGGGGTATTGAACCCAGCACCACTCGTTTAACTTGCAAACCCACTATCCACTTGACTACCTTGGGGAAAAACATGTTTAAAAGTTGATTTGCTACATAAAACCTTATTTCAAATCAAAATTTTATCATTTTATCTAGTGTGAAAATATCTTCAAAACTTGACTATTATTAGGTTAGCGCCGAGCTGTACTTAACAGCGGACACTATGTACCATGTGACTCTTTTTTCCTCATTTCCATACCACTTATAATAAGGTTTTGAGGTGTTTTAATATTGGTACACGTCTAAAAAACGATAATAAATTTACTTCGAAAAAAAATTTTTTTGGCTCGTTTTATTCATTTCTGTACATTTTGACGGTACATAAAAATTTATTTAAAGGCACTGATCAAGTTTTAGGAATAAATTTTATTAGAAATGTATTTCCTCTAGACCTCCTGTTAAAATGAAGTTTTTACTGTTTCTGTATAAATGAAAATTTTGGAATCCAATGTGGCTGAAACAGCGTAAATAAGTGAAATTTCACCGGTTTTTGGCGGCTAAATATTTTTTGAGATTACGCAGAGAATCATCTTTTCTGTATTCGATACAGCTTCAGTTATTCTAGACATTCAGATAATACAATGGGAGTCAAGGCTTCAAATCTTAAGATAATCTGATTCTCGAAGGAGCAAACATCGTCAAAAACGTTGAAACTTTCTACATCAGTTTCTTCAAGTTTTTGTCAAAATACAATAATTTTATCGGAAAATGTGTCGAAGAGAGGTCATAATGAAATTTCATTCCGCAAATGATAGGCTAGCTTTATGGTCATTCGATAAGTTTGTCACGAGAAATAGAGCTTTTGTGAAATTTTTCGCTAGTTTTGCCTCTTACATAACCCGTGGCGTTTTTTGTGTGTTTCAATATTTAGCTGAATTGAATAGCAGATCGTATTTTGACATACCTAGCGGCCTACCCTTAATTAGGCCTAGCGGCCTACCCTTAATTAGGCCTAGCGGCCTACCCTTAATTAGGCCTAGCGGCCTACCCTTAATTAGGCCTAGCGGCCTACCCTTGATTTTGTTAAACCACGGTAGAATCTGATTCCACGGATATCGACGGAATTCGCAATTTCCACGGAATGTGTACCCCGTAAATGTTACTGGTGCAAACGAAAATTTTAATAATTATCTAATTCTACGGTGAAAAAAGAGCGGTGAAAATTTGGTGAAACTCCAGACAGTATTGAAACACAAAATATCTAGTCAGCCCAAAAACACTAACGGTTCATTTACGCAGAGTACGCCAATGTCTTCGTCATCACTACAGTCATTTCGATCGATTACGTGTGTACAATCAAATAAACTATTTTCATCTCCATTGCACATCACATCATCCATTAATTGATCTATCGCGGTAACGTTGCGGTCTATCACATTATCCTCTTCTACTGCGTACCCCCTAAATTACAAATTTAATTGTCCAAATCGCAATAAACTACGAAGCTAGAAGTTCATGCGCCCAAAAAAATTTCTCAAAGTCGTACTCATACATATGTACAGGGTGGCTTAAAAACGTGTCGCGTTTGAGCAGTTATTAGGAAAGCTATCAAACTGTGAGATTGCGGTAAAAAGCATTCGATTAAGCATGTTTTGGCTCATAAAATGATGTGCTACTAAAGTTTAATCTCTAATTTCTTAGCTGTTACACGCGATTAAAAAAACACCGATTTTCACATCGAAACGATCATATTTTGTTGTGAAACTGAATAAATACTCATAACTGTTGCACGTCGTTTGGATCACATTACCATTACATACAAGAGAATAATAGATCGAAGTGTTTTATAAAAATGCATAACTAATCACGCAGAAAAGTATGTTCGGTTTGGCCTCCATCAGAAGCAAAGACAGCACGCACGCGTGCAATGGCTGACTATAAACAGCAAAAAAAATTCAACACAAACCACACAATGAATTTTTAGAAATTAAATTGTTTTATTTGAATAAAACAACTAACTAAACTTAGAAACCGACAACCAAGCTATAGTTTTGGATATTTACTCAGTTTTATCACAAAATATGAACTTTTCAATATGAAATTCGGCGTTTTTTATAATCGCGTGTAAAAGTTGAGAAATAAGAGACTGAACTTCAGGAAAACACCATTTTGTATGCCAAAACATGCTTAATCAGATGCCTTTTGGCAATCTCACAGCGTGTGTATAACTTTCACAATAACCACTCAAACGCGACACGTTTCTTTGAGCCACGCTGTATGTACATATGAAAGATCCATAGTTCATAGCACTTATATGTTGTATTATAATTACATACTGTATGCAGCTAAAGACAGCCAATCAGATGAAGCCCGCAGGTTGTTCCGTCAAGCAAAAATATTGCCCAAAACGTCTGATGATGAAACATCAGACAATCAGCGTTAACCCGCACATCAATCATCATCCCCATGCTATACTGTGTTGAACTTTGCTGTCAACAAAGTTGAGTTGAGGCTGTTTTCATTATTAGACGTTTAGGGCAAAATTTTAGTTTGCCGAAGAAAACATACGGTGCTGGTGTGTCAACCCAAGTGCCCATGGATGAGCAGGTGATTGTGGGATTGGTCATCAGATAGTTGTTGGTGTCGTAGACATATTGGGTCGCAGTATTGCAGTCCACGGTTGCGGTCAGATGACCGGCACACACCGCGACCGTCGGCACAGTTGGATAGGGCAATGCCGTCGTGTCGCACCCTGAAGTAGCTTTTACCAGGTGACCGGAAAGATTTGGCACTCTTTCTGATCGCCCATCTGCTAAAAAAATGTACGGCACAACTCTATCAAATTATATTACATTTCGCAATCAGATTTCGAAAAAATATTGAAATTGACAGATTCTCTAGGCTGATTACAAAAGTCCCGAGCGTTTTCGCCACACCTTCAGCCATTGAAAACGTGGTATTGAATCGTAATATTGAATTGTGGCGCTCATTTCCTCAATCAGCGTTCATTATAAACTGTATTGTAAATAAAGGTTCTGCGTCCTGAGCTAACTGAACTAACAGTATTTGCAACTGGCGGTGGTCACATCCTTCCCTAAAGAGGATTGAAACGCAGTCATCCATGTGCGATCAGGTTGACAAACAATCTGCACTACACCTTCAGTAGCGCATTGTCCATCGTCTGTACCGAGAAACGTGTTCACTGGACAGGAGACGCTGGCCGTTTTGAACTGAAGTCAGTAGCTGCTTAACATTGTATTCTTTGACGTTGTCATTATGAAACAGCATGGCCTGCTAGTCAATCAACATCTTCAATGAACATTTACTTTCCCGCACATATTGAACTCGGATACTTATTTACACATATTCTTATTTATCGGTATTCTTGAGCCAATTTTGTGTGGTTTGATATAAGTTAACGATACCAACTTGCGGAGTTAACGTGAGCTGTTGGTTCTGTTTGTCAAACGTGAAGCTAGTCCATGGCTCGTTTGCAACGCTGGTTATGGAACTGCATCCTAAATATTGCAAACTCATTGTACCCTAAGTAACTGAGATAATTAACATCAACGATTAAATTATACCGAGAACCAAAACAAAAACAGAAACAACAACATGAACAACCAGACACGCAATCGATCTTCATCTCTGTCCACTGCTGTCCGGCAACACATTCGGAGGTCATGTGCTGTTCGACATAGGTGACACCATCGTCGGCGGTCAGTAGATTTCGAGCCAGATTGCAGTACAAATCATGAGTGCTCGATACACGTCCGGATATCGTCCAGTAACCGGTGATCTCGTTCTCGTAGGTCGTCTTGGCGTTGCCACCGATTGATCGGTTGCAAGCTGTTACAATATTTATTAACTTGTTAAAGCGAAACGACAAGACTTTTATATTCACGTTTTGTCTTAGTTTCCTGGACAGATGTGTAACATTGTTAGTCACGTGGCTCATTTAAATGAAGCTCTTCGTAAAGTAGCGTAAGAGTTCGAAACTCTTACCCCAGGCGAACTGTGGCTAAAAAGCTGCCCTTCTGGCGAGTGGCGTTGAAGTTAGACAAATGATTGTATAGAGGGAGACCTACATAGTTCGAGTTCGAGTCCTACCAGGAAATTTTTTACTTTCTTGGTTGGGCTAAAATTAGTTTATCAATGAAAACTTAATAGTAGATTGAAGACTACCAGGCACACAGTCGATATGCTTAATTGACCACTCGTAGCCTTCGATACAACTGGACGACACATGTGCTTTCCGATAGAAAGGCACTCCACTGCTGGTAGTGGTCAGCAGCAGGTTGGCATTCAGGTTGCACGTCGTATCATCTGTCGTCGAAACGTCACCAGATTTCGTGAATCCTTGCGTGATCTCATTCCCGTAGGTCGTTGTTGCGTTGCCCGCAATCGATCGATTGCAAACTGCCAGTGAAAACTCGGACATACAATTTAGCATTGTGTGAGCTTTTTTATAGAAAATTATGCTATTCAAATTGAGGTGATGCACTTTTTTCCATTTGTTACTGGTAAGCATGCTCAAATGGAAAGCCAACCCAGATCGCAAAAGTTTGTGATCGTGACGTCTTGATCCCATTGACGGCCAGTTGTACAAAACGATTCGGTAGGACCATCGATCTGATTTAGAGAAATTTTTTAACAAAATGTTTAACAAAAACTACAACAACAACAACGTTAGCATCAGGAAGTTGATAAAATCTTATACATCAATTACAACAATAACGGACACATAAACAGAGAGCTCTAACAAAACGTACCTTAGCGATCCATGGTTCGATGCACGTGGGTCTCACGACTGTATACGCTTCCTGCACCGTTTTGGTCTGGTCCGTACCATTGTGAGTGAATACCAGGTTAGGAGCCAACGACTTCCAGGGTTGCAACGGACAACCTTTGAAAAAACCAAAAGTATATTATCTTGATGAAATCAACTTTATAAGCAACGTCTAACCATCGAAGAAAATGCCGAGCCCGATACCAACGCCAGCTGCAATGCTGCAACCAATGGCACACGCCATGCCCAGTTGCTCGAGCGCCACAGCGTTTGTATGCGAGTTGTACAGATCTGATAGTGATAATTAAAACGGTTCTTCTGTAATTATGTTATAGAAGTAACAAAGTTAGAAACGAACAAATGATAAATGTATCACAAATCGGGTGAACTTGCTCATTCACAATGAACACTAGTAGGAAATAGCTATCGATATTTCATATCGGTGGATGAGCACTGGTGTAAATCAGCTTACCAATGTAACCGTACGAGACGGGATTCGTGGATTTCGGGATACCGCCAAAGGGGTTGTTGACACCGTTAGATGGACCACCAATCAGATCGTAAGCGGCCTGAAAATATGTTAACATACAGTACAGGGCAGAAAGATGCGACGAAACGGTCGAAGCTATGGCAAGTGTGCGCGCAGCTTCAGCCAATAAGCCCCCTTCTCTGATTAAATGGACGCGTTGGAATTTTGGAAAAGTCGCTGAAGCTTCAGCCAGTATTTTTATTACTTCCAACCAATCAGCGATAAGAACCTATTTGCACAGTTGTTATAGCTAAGGCGATTTTGGCAATTTTTCATCGTGAACCGTAACTACATATATGTTGAATTGAGAGATCAATGAAGGCAACTCACTGAACTGGTTGGACTGTTCACCATTCGAAGTAATGGGTATCAGATTACCATCATGAGACACTTGTAAAACGGATATACATATTCTACGTATGTACAATGTAATGAGGACTTACGTTGTTAACTGCTAATGACTGAGGCTGAACGCCACTATTAGGACGAAGCCCGTTGAAGCTTTCGAAATTGCTCCATGTGTTGGGATTATTGAAATCGTTCGGGTTGTTTGGGTTGTTCCAAGTACTGGGGTTATTCATGTTGTTTGAGTTTATTGGGTTGTTCAGGTTTATGTTGTCGCGATTACTTGGGTTTCCGTTTTTTAAACTGCTTGGATTTTCTGGGTTGTTGTTATTGTTCGGGTTGTTGTTGTTGTTGTTGTTGTTGTTGTTGTTGTTGTTGTTGTTGTTGTTGTTGTTGTTGTTGTTGTTGTTGTTGTTGTTGTTGTTGTTGTTGTTGTTGTTGTTGTTGTTGTTTCGGCATTCACCAACTCTAACGGGTTTCTGTTGCACTTGGCAAATGTTCAGTAAAAAGGTACCAGCTCGATCTCCCCTATAAAAAGAGAACTAAGAGACATGTGCCAAGAAAAAGAATCTTCTCAAAGTGACTCATAAACAGATTAACATAAAGGTATCATTTCCATTATACACAATGTATGGCTAGTTTATTGTTACCGTGTGTGGCCTTGCTTTGTCCAGGTGCGCATGTGAAACATTAGTGAGAACTTAGGCAGCAGTGTTACAACAACTTTGCGGCGATTAACTATTTTATTTTCCTGTTTAGAAACTTCGAAATGCATTGGTGAAACTTTTTCTGAAAATTAAATGGGTTAAATTTCAAAATTGGAGAGTAAAAAGGCAATTCTAAAATTGGACCTAATGTTTCGCATGCGCGCAGTGTCAATGCAGGACACACGCGGTAACAATAAATCAGCTATGTATATAAGAAAAAGGGCGGTTATGGTTGAAAAAATCGAAAAGTTTTAGAATCCTTGTTTGCTCTTGTCCAGTAATCATGTCGCAAGCCTGAGAAAACCTAGTCACACCAATATAAATCAAGAATTGAATCGTTTCTAGAATAATCCATGGGCGCTTTAGTTGATAAACCCATATCAGACCAACCGTTGTACCGATGAGAAAATGCGTAATTCAAAACTGTGAAACTGTTGCAAGCTCACAGTTCGATATTTTCCGTTGAGCACGCTGACAAAAAATCAAACGATAAACACCATTCAGTTAAGACAGGCAGACAGACAGACAGACAGACAGACAGACAGACAGACAGACAGACAGACAGACAGACAGACAGACAGACAGACAGACAGACAGACAGACAGACAGACACCAAGCAGAAAAGCATAAAAAACCAACACTTGGTGAGACTTGCAGTTGTTCATACTGATCGCTTCGTTTTGGCAACATAGAAATCTGAAATGTTTCTTCAACTAAACATGTTTCATTGAACACGGCAAATACATATCAAGTATGATAGTCAGTTTCATGCGACGAAATATAAACTCCATATCGTGAGGGTAAAGTAAAATTTCCTTTCCAGAAGAAAACGAAAACTAAGTGAATTTGATTTCTTTCACCTCCGAACTTGATATGTACACTCACCCGCCTTCCAATTGATTTGTCCACTTCAACATAGCCTCTCCAGCAACGCATAAGTCCCGATAAGCGCAGTTCTAATAATAGAACAACGAAAGCTTTAACAACGATAACAACAACAACAACAACAACAACAACAACAACAACAACAACAACAACAACAACAACAACAACAACAACAACAACAACAACAACAACAACAACAACAACAACAACAACAACAACAACAACAACAACAACAACAACAACAACAACAACAACAACAACAACAACAACAACAACAACAACAACAACAACAACAACAACAACAACAACAACAACAACAACAACAACAACAACAACAACAACAACAACAACAACAACAACAACAACAACAACAACAACAACAACAACAACAACAACAACAACAACAACAACAACAACAACAACAACAACAACAACAACAACAACAACAACAACAACAACAACAACAACAACAACAACAACAACAACAACAACAACAACAACAACAACAACAACAACAACAACAACAACAACAACAACAACAACAACAACAACAACAACAACAACAACAACAACAACAACAACAACAACAACAACAACAACAACAACAACAACAACAACAACAACAACAACAACAACAACAACAGCAACAACAAAAACAAAAACAACAACAACAACAACAATAACAACAACAACAACAACAGGGCTCACCAGGTTACATGGTGGTATAAAAGGCAACTGGCTACAGGTCTGCTGTCGGATGACACCCGAATCTTCGAGTCTGATTGTGGTAGCAAACGACCAAGTACCCGTACACGATCCATCGAACGTTGTGTCTCCAATAAAGCCAAGTCGGTTGGCCAATAATGCTCGATTACTAGAATAATTATGGTGACGTTTCTCTGATCTTCTAGGTGACGAGAGATTTTTTACGAAAAAAAAGGTGTGAAAACGGCCATAAAGAATGTATTGTCGTCCTCATTAGTCGCCTAATGTATGCAACATGTAAAAATGTTTATATGCTTTAAAAGTTAAACCTAAGCCTAAGCCTAAACCTGAGTCTAAGATTTAGACCGTCTCATTAGTCACCTAATGTACATACTTTTTATATGCACTGTATGTAACCCTGGATGATACTTTGCTTTCAAGCGCAAGCCTAAGCCCAAGCATATGTCTAAGACTGTCTCATTAGACCACTGATGTATGTATGTTTGTTTTTCACATCACATGTATGCTGCTAAGCTTCCAAACCTAAATCTGAGTCTAAGCATAAGCCTAAGCCCAAGCCTATGTCTAAGACTGTCTCATTAGACGCATGATGTACAGGGTGGGCCAAAAAAGCCACACAACTTTGAAGGCTAATAACTTTGTGAATACGAATCAGATTAATTACCGGTGTGCGTCAATTTAATCAGTATATATTTGAAATTTTGTAACTCTAATTTTATTCAAAAATTTCAATGCAATCAGAAGTTACGCAACAACTTCTGAAAATACAATTTTTTCAACCGCTCGTTAGTTTTCATACATATGGGTTACAATAGATAATTGTTAATGTTTTATACGGCTCAGACGAACTGTTTTGGTTTCTTTTGCGTTATTCAGTTAAAACCTAGTTAATGAATATGTTTAAAACAATATTTTTCTTAACTCAGACAGTTTTTAACATGAAAATTACCATTCATGATAGAAAACAGGCTGTTGAGCATTGAGCACAGAACGTCCATATTGAGCATGTCATCACCTTAAATATGTTTTCTATGTGTCTGAACCTTGTCAAAAACATTGTTTCCTAAATTTATGTGTAATTTTTGTCTTCTATATGAAAATTTACTATTGTAAAAATGAAACTGTACGGGTTCTTAGCAGAAAAACCGCAACTTTTCGGTAAAAGTTTGATATCTTTTCGGAAAATTAAAATTTATCTATTATATTTTTATGACGGAAAGTGAAAGATATACCAGTTAAAATTTTGCAAACCGCAGTTCAATCCGATTTTTAATTACTGAGTTATTACCCTCCAAAGTTGTGTGGTTTTTTTTGCCCACCCTGTATGTATGTTTGTCATCTGTTGTATGTTACTAAGCTTTCAAGCCTACAAAAATCCTGAGACTAAGCATAAGCCTAAGCCTAGGTGTAAGACTGTCTCATCAGACCCCTGATTTACAGTATGTATGTTTGTCCCATGTATGCTACTGAGCTTTCAAACCTAATTCTGAGTCTAAGCATAAGCCTAAGCCTAGGTGTAAGACTGTTTCATTATTCGCATAATGTATTTAACCTGTAGGACACTTTGCTTTCAAGCCCGCGAACGGCCACGACCACTATAAGAAGCTTGAATAAGGACTGCATTTCAGAACGGTAGGTTTCACCCTGTGAAAATGATCAGACACTAAATATGTATTAAAAAGGGGGTAGAACAAATCACACAAGAAAAAAGTGAGATTATGGAACATGGATTTACTATGTAACATCAACGTCGTAACGCTGGTTTCTACTAATGTAAGTTGTCCTGATGGTGTATTATGTTACTCGAAATGTTATCATGGTGTGTACTACATAATTCGAAGTATACAAATGATGTGTTAAAATGAAATTTTTATTAGTGGTGAAATAAATTAAGTTGTTTTAATGGTGTACTAGTTTTCAGTTGTACTAATTTTGTAAATGTTGCACTAATGTAAAGAGCTTCTCTAGATTCAAGTGAACATATGACGCGTTAAGTCATCACCTTCTCTTACATTTGATGCAGCTAACGATTCAAAGTTGGAGTAATTAACACAACAACTTTTCACTTGAATCCCAGGCAACTTCAAGTTTTTCAAAGCAACGAAACACAAACATTTCGTGTTTTGGAAACATTAAAAAGACAACAAACAATGAAGTTAACTTGAAAGAGTTTGCTAAACACACAAGGGAACCGGCGTGACCGTAATTATTCTTACTTGCGACGTTTCCCTTTCGAAACGGTTCAAATTGGTTAACGTTTCTTTTCGTAGCATTGCTTAATCAAACCGTTTCATGTTCGGAAATTGACACTCAATAAAGATAATCGAATGTAGCGTGTTTTACGTCTTTCTGTAGAAAAAGCTTCAGAAAATCTAGAATGAAACTGAAGACATATCAAGTATGGACTGAGTCCCAAGTAACAGCAGTATTAAACGGAACAAAACCTACCGAACGTCAACGTCATTTGTCTAAAAATCAACTTAATTTCTGAGCCGTCTGACAAACCAGGTAATTTACTGAATTACGATGACGCCCAAAGCCAAACCCTCAATTAAATAATCTTTCACTTATAGTTTAACAAACCATATAATAATAAATCAATTCATTAAACAGCGCGTTGCTCGATTACAGTACCGTCGGCTCCGCAACTGACTGGGTGGCCGGCTGACTGACTGACTGACTGACTGACTGACTGACTGACTGACTGACTGACTGACTGACTGACTGACTGACTGACTGACTGACTGGCTGACTGACTGACTGGCTCAGCAGTAATTGGCGAAAGTCTGAAATAGCGAACTCAATCTCGGTATTCTTAGTCGGTGATTACCTGCATAAGTCCGGGTAAAGAATGGGCTTTCAAATTAAGATGGCAGTTTCATTAAAAATGATATATGACCAATACCTATTAAAATCATCGTGTGAAACTGTTAGAACATTAGAACTTCCACACGGATGGTCGGGCAACTGCTAATTATCATGTTCATCTTTAATTTAACAGCAATGACCAACGAAATTTATTCCTGTTATTACTATATGTTATTGCGATCCTCCCTGTTTATTTATAGTTTCCCACAGCACGAACCATTTTATACAAAACAACTCCATAACTTTTCAGTTAACATTTCAACTTTACTCCTGCGTAAATTAAAATAGAAATTTCACGGAATTTTCTGTATAACTTATTGGCGGCAGATTTACCCGATTACATTGTGTTGGGTAATTCAATGAAAAGAAAAACATTGATGATATCGCTTTCTTAAGCGAATGTGCGAATGTGAGACGGAACCATAACAGCTCTACTGGTCTAACAATCTATTGGTTATCGCGAGTCTAGATTGTCGTTGTAATAATTTTGTGTATATATATTTCTGTATTCATTTTTCATTCAAATTCAAATTTTCAGCATGACCAAAATACATTAACTTGTAGAGTATTCACTTTTAAAAGTGAAGGATTAGATTGAAAATAATCATGAGCTCAGACTTGCCTGAAGTAATAATACAAATTCATGATGTTTTGTTATAGTAACTCAGATGTGTAATAAAAATCGTGTAAAGCTGCATTGATATTACACATTCAAATTCATGTTTACATAATACATACATAATTCCGAATACATGAAAACAAACAATTTAGTAAAAAATGGAATGCAAGTGGTTAAACAAATTTGGAATCATTTTTGCTCACAAAGGACAAGTGAATAAAAAAAGCACATACAGTAGTTTGGAATGTTGCAAATTTTCATAAAACATAGAAAAAATAAAACAATGTCGTCGTATTTTGAAGCCCAATACACATATGAAATGCAAACTTACAATTAAAACATGAAAATTTGATTGTTCAATATCAGTTTGAATAAAACACCAAAGTTGGCGATATGCTTTTGAAAACGGGAAATACATATTCTACCATGAATACAGTATGATTGTTTTCAGCCCCTATCTTAATCTCATACAAATTATAAAAATGAAATTGATGTTTATAAAAAATATCGATACAAAGAATAACTATCGACTCTTCAACGACTTCGAGACAAAACAGTGTGTCAATCAATTTAGTTCCGTGGTTGAAATGTAAAACATTCACCAAGATTTAGGTAGTGAGCCTTGACAAGTAACGATAAATTGAACCATTTTTATTGATAAATTCACTTCATGTTATCACAAATTTCCTTTTACCTACAGTACATATCTCTTTTTCTAAAACAAGGTATCGTAAAAAGAAACGTTGTTGTTGTTGTTGTTGTTGTTGTTGTTGTTGTTGTTGTTGTGATTGTTGTTGTTGTTGTTGTTGTTGTTGTTGTTGTTGTTGTTGTTGTTGTTGTTGTTGTTGTTGTTGTTGTTATTGATGTTGTTGTTGTTGTTGTTGTTGTTGTTGTTGTTGTTGTTGTTGTTGTTGTTCTGCGGTTTAGGATTTTCTTCGTTGACTTTGTCGTTGTACAATGTAAACCAAAAAGATGAAGGACGCAATGAACAGTACAAAAGTAGCCAGAAATAGTGAAAGTAGCAGAATACGATGAGTGCAGAGTTCACGTGATAAATAGTCGTTCACGGTTGTGTTGTCATATGGGTTGTCGTTATCTGCAAGTTACCAGTCAGTCAGTCAGTCAGTCAGTCAGTCAGTCAGTCAGTCAGTCAGTCACTCAGTCAGTCAGTCAGTCAGTCAGTCAGTCAGTCAGTCAGTCAGTCAGTCAGTCAGTTAGTCAGTCAGTCAGTCAGTCAGTCAGTCAGTAAGTCAGTCCGTCTGTCAGTCAGTCAGTCAGTCCGTCAGTCAGTCAGCCAGTCAGCCAGTCCGTCAGTCTGTCGGTCATTCATTCAGTAATGTACAACAGTACAGCACAAAAAGGTGTGACAGACTCGCCGTATCCATAGCGCCGAATCCAACTGTAGACGCCGCCTCAGCTACATAGTATATGTCTTTTCCGATGATTTATTTGGAGCGAAATTACTAGCTGAGGCTGCGGCGATTCTTTCGAATTCCCCCTTTAGGCCAATCAGCGGAGAGGACCTACATACACTATTAGCAGAAGCTGCGCGCACTGGTGCCCTGCCTCGTTGAGTTTGTCACCTCTTCTTGATATTTATGTACAATGTACATACATACTTAAGTAGTCAGTCAGTCAAACAGTCCGTCGGTCGGTGAGTGGTTAATTCGGTCATGGTGAAACATAGTATGACTGCATTGCTATTGCTGGCTTAATAAACCTGGGATTCTTTCAATAATTCAATAAGGAACTCAACGGCAGATTATAATTATTACCGTATAAGAACAGTTTCAAACCCGGATGTTCAGTTAACTAGGCGCCCATCTTACCCACTTAACTACACTAACATGACTGTCTCATTGTCTCTGAATCCAGGCTGTACGGTGTGTTTTCTTCCAGAACAAGGATTTCAGGGGTTCTCACATCAGCTGTGGCTTCGTTGTCATTACCTGCAATGAGTGAGAAAGTGAGTGATTGAGTGAGTGAGTGAGTGAGTGAGTGGGTGAGTGAGTGAGTGAGTGAGTGAGTGAGTGAGTGAGTGAGTGAGTGAGTGAGTGAGTGAGTGAGTGAGTGAGTGAGTGAGTGAGTGAGTGAGTGAGTGAGTGAGTGAGTGAGTGAGTGAGTGAGTGAGTGAGTGAGTGAGTGAGTGAGTGAGTGAGTGAGTGAGTGAGTGAGTGAGTGAGTGAGTGAGTGAGTGAGTGAGTGAGTGAGTGAGTGAGTGAGTGAGTGAGTGAGTGAGTGAGTGAGTGAGTGAGTGAGTGAGTGAGTGAGTGAGTGAGTGAGTGAGTGAGTGAGTGAGTGAGTGAGTGAGTGAGTGAGTGAGTGAGTGAGTGAGTGAGTGAGTGAGTGAGTGAGTGAGTGAGTGAGTGAGTGAGTGAGTGAGTGAGTGAGTGAGTGAGTGAGTGAGTGAGTGAGTGAGTGAGTGAGTGAGTGAGTGAGTGAGTGAGTGAGTGAGTGAGTGAGTGAGTGAGTGAGTGAGTGAGTGAGTGAGTGAGTAAGTGAGTGAGTCAGTGAGTGAGTGAGTGAGTGAGTGAGTGAGTGAGTGAGTGAGTGAGTGAGTGAGTGAGTGAGTGAGTCAGTCAGTCAGTTAATGACCCAACCTGACGTCAAATCCATTTGTAACTGTTTGATCTGCCTCTGAATAGAAACAGCGAATGTTGAAGGCTTTATCTCCGGTGGTGATAAAAATATTGTGAAACTGAACGACTAGGGTGTTGGCGTAAATAATACCGGATGGTTGTAGCTGAAGTATAACAGTCAATCAAAAGTCAATCAGTCATGTCAGTCAGTCAGTCACTCAGTCAGTTATTTAATCATTACATACGGTATGTGGGTTAGTTAGTCAGTCACGCAGGTATTCTTTAAATCAACCTTTGCAACGGTCAGTCGGTTGGTCGGTCAGTCAATCAGTTAGTCAGAAAGTATATTTATGTTAATCAGTCAGTCAATCAGGCATTCAGTCCATCAATCTGTCAGTCTTTGTCTACGAAAATTAGTACATACTGTACGTTCACCATAAATCGGTCGAGTCATGAGGGAGTAAGATACTATAGTCTATTCATAGCCTCATTCGTCACTCATTCTCTCTTATTATCCATCACTAACTCATTCACTCACTCACTCACTCACTCTCTCACTCACTCACTCAGTCACTAACTCACCTGTCGTATCCTCTCAGTATTGCATAAGTTATAGTCGATGGCCACCTGCAGTTCCTGGGTATCATTCGGTGATACAGGGTGTTCAGAAAAGTCAGTCACACATTCCCCTCGATTTGAATTGCCTGAATTGAGTGACAAGTTATTTGATCAGTGAGCAAACCTGAGAATCACGAAGTGTTGCCTCGTCAAAGACCGAGAAAGTGAGTTAAAATACTGTTCCAGGTATTGAACCCATGAGCTCGCGCTTATAATTTCAGTTTCCCTCCACTGCGCCAACCTTTCAGGAACACTCTGCCGTGAAATGGTTTCTCCGTCTTGATTTTGACTCGAATTCTGGAGGCTTCACATGTGATGTCGGGGAGGTTGAGAATGGAATTGCGTTGTGCCGACGTTATTTGGGAGACGAGTAAGTATGAGGCGATAACCAGTTGAATTTGGGGTAGATACATGATAGGTGCCGTCTAAATCTGCAATTGTAGCAAGATCCGATGGAGTGACTTGGAACTTGGTTCCATGATATGCCTATGGCAAACACCATTCGTCATTAAGACCCGGCGAAGTCTGGATCCGAATGAGACAAACAACCAAAAAATAGCTTGGTCCGGGCTTCTTGTTATCACAAATGAATTTTGTGAGTCGTTTACTCACGTACATATGCAATGAATTAGGGGCACTTTTTGTAACAGTCCAAATGGGATGTGAAAAATGTTTTGTTTTTTTCTAAAATTTGAAAGCTTGCCAAACTCAGATTTGGCTAGCGAGAAACGCTGGATAGGCTATATAGGCAATGCGTTGTTAATTCCATACTGTTAAAAAACAGTTTTAGGAAAACGAAAACGAAACTTGGAATTACCAGATGTGAGACGATGGATATTGCTGTATATAAATTCAGCATTTTCTGTTTACGTATGTAAGTACAAATTTTAAGTATGTAAGCTTAGGAAAAGCGAGTGAGTGTTCTTATGTAAGAAATACCGACGGACTAGCCGAATCTCAGAAGGTAAATCGGTAAAGGGGAAACGGTAAAAACTAGACCAAAGATCATAATATACTTATTGAAACTGCAAAAGAGGGGAATTCCACTTTTCCCTCTCCGTGTCGTCCATTAGTGATAAGCAAAGTAGGATAAAACGAATAAGGTGTACGAATTACTAGCGGACGAGAAGGGGAGGCAAAATGTAATTCCCCACTTTTGCGGTGTCAACAAAAATTTTCCCCTAAAAGATGTACATACAGGGTGGCTCAAAAAAAAGCTTGCGCGTTTGAGCGATTATTGTGAAAGTTGTAGACAAGTTGTAGGATTGCGGGATAGCTCATTCAATTCGGCATGTTTTTTTCTACAAATTGATGTCATATGATTAGTTTTAGAACTCTGCAGCAACAGCGGCACATCTTTATTTAAAATGCGCGCCCAACGGATCATGCGCACGTGACCAAAGTGAGATCGTGTTTGTGTGCTCTGTATCGCACACTGCTTGCACGTTTGTCGGTTTCAATAAATTAATTCAGTTTTTAATGATGAAGAAGCATTGTTTTTGTCTATCAGCTCCGCTAAAAACTATCATTTGTAACCGGAAGAACGTTTTGATGGAATTCAGCCACCATGGTTGCTTTCTGTAGTTTGTATCCAAGAATGATCACTTGACAATAGTTTCAAGCTTTATTACCATTAAATATTACTATAATGTTTGATATTGTTCTATTTCACAAATGATGGTTGTGTTTCTGGTTTTATATGCACTTTTTTAGTTATTAACCATGTTTTATTGCACACTAAAAGTCAAATTTTTGCGAAAAATTTGGATTTTTTTTTAAATCGATTTGTAAAATCAGAAATACATTTGAAAGAAACTTGAGTCTTACATTATTTTGTAGGCAAAAACATACTCTTTTGAATGCGCCATACCACAATCCCACAGCTTGTCTACAACTTTTACAGTAACTGCTCAAACGCGCAAGCTTTTTTTGAGCCACCCTGTATGTATGTAGTTAAGTAAAATAGCATAGTCTGACTCTTTGACGGTTTTCCCCTCCCTTTGGTGGGTTGACTCGTACGCCAGTGATTGTTTTCCTCTTCAACAATAAATAATTAAACTAACTATAATTAAATTAATCTTATATATCTAGTTATGACAGGTGTTTGATATTTTACGATGTGAATGCCTCTTCCATTACTCGACTTCCGCCTCTTTATGTTGACCTTGAAGCGCGAACGCCTTTGATCAGTGATAAAGAGGTTTCGGATACGGGATAATGAGTATAACTCATTTTAAAAAGCAATGTAAAGTAATTGTAATTGATTGAATAACAGATAACTTTCCAGGAAAATGTCGAGAAAAGTGTAAAAATACCTGATTACATACTGATTGATTCACCCTAGCGCACTAGCGGACGAGAAGGGGTGGGAAAAATGAAATTCCCCCTATTTGTCGTAAAAAAAATTCCCCACGGTGTAGGTTAATTGAACTGAAAACTGCCAAATCCATCCTTGTTTGACGTAAATCCCCTCCTTTTGGATGATTAGCTCGTCCGTCTGTGCCTGAAAGTTATGTTTATCATACCATAACTGTTATTCTGTTAGAATCTGATATACCACTATATTTGAAATTTTTCTGACAAACTTTTCGAAACCAGATTAGTTATTGAACTGTATGCAAATTCGATAAACGCGTACATTTTCGCCAGTCTCTTAACATAAAATAATTCCAAACTTCTGATGAGTAAGGACCTTTAAAAATAAAAAAAGCGCATCGGAATCACTCATACAGATTCGAAAGCCTTACTTTTATGTGAAACTTCGATATCTATATGGAATTCCTCTTAAGCAGTTTGAAAAAGTAAAGTTTTTTTCTGAAGGTGTATGTAAAATGGTCTGGTTTCTGAAATTTCCCCCCTCTTTGAAAAGATTCATCTCCCTTGGAGGTTTGGCTCGTCGGTGTCCATGTCGCACAATCAGATAACAATTTAATGTGAAAAGATTCTTTTAAAATAATGGATAGACCTGTAGTTCCTTAAAAAAATCTTAATTCTTCCCTCGTTCAATCGTGTACTCACATACGCGATGCACTATAAAAAAATAGCGTATTTTTATTACGTATTTATCAAGTATGTATTATGTACGAGTGCATATACGTATTTATGTATAATACTAAGATCTAAGTCATACACGTTTCATGAGGGAATCGAAAGACACGCTTATAAACTAAGCCAAGGTCACATGTTTCCTAGCACACTCGTGGTCGTGAACAAATAATAGTTTATTAAGATTCTTCACCCAATAGATTCGAGGAAGGGAGGGGAATCTTCGGGTTTTTCTTCTTGGGTAATTTCAAAATATGGATTTATTCATATGGGGCACATTATCAATACGTATATAACAACAACAACAACAACAACAACAACAACAACAAAAACAACAACAACAACAACAACAACAACAACAACAACAACAACAACAACAACAACAACAACAACAACAACAACAACAACAACAACAACAACAACAACAACAACAACAACAACAACAACAACAACAACAACAACAACAACAATAATAACAGCAACATCAACAGCAACAATGCTAAAACACCCAACGACCGATTACAAGGCTACTCGTGTTTTTTAGATGTGTAGCAAAGAGAGTTGAGCAAATTAGTGTAAGTAAATTTCAATTGAATTTTTTTAACAAGTTATGATTTTTTTTGCGTGAAGTGACTGAAACCCTGAAACTGGCATGAAATATCACTGAGAATATACGAGGCACAAGTATGAAATAAAAACTAAATAGCTAAAAATCAAAACATAATACATAATAATACAACGTCCTAATACTAATACTGATACTGCAATCAGTTTCCAAACTACAGTCTTTGATTACCCTTCTTTGATATCATATGAAATTCGGGAACAAACATTTCAAATAAATACAGATCTGCTAAATCTTTTGACGATAATGATAAACTTTTGAACGGAACAATATTGATAAACTAATAGATGATTACCAATCATTGTATACAAATCAGATCCACAAGTTAATCCATGATCCACTCGTTAAGTGGCTGGTGTAAAATAAACAAATAAATGTTGGGCCAACTGACCATGTGAAATATTCTCCAAGAAACATTTGCATAACTGTTTGACAGAAGTCAGAAGCATATATAATTCCCAAGCATAATCGAATGATTGAACAGAACGGGAAAAATTCTCGATTAAATCAATTTAATTAATTATGTATTAAAGTTATATTCACATCTCAATTGGGCAACTAAACATAAATATGCGCTTTGTTCTATGTGCTTTTTATGAAACAACGTGTATGCTTTTAAGAAAACCAGGATGGAAATGTCCAGCCCATTTATCCCATGCCACATGTCAATTAATGCGTTGAAAAGTCTTACCATCAGGGAAAAAGGTGAACTTTTAATTAAAGTCTTTTAATAAACAGAGATCGCAATAAATACATTGCGCATAAACAACATAAAAATAGCGTTCGATCCTCAACGCTCAGACGGGCGAAAACTTTTCGCATGGGGGAAGTTTTATTTTTTGCCCCGGTTCAAACGCTCCGATCATACCTTGGTGTTCGGGGAATTAAAAAAACAATAATGCATGTTTTGACTAAGGGATTAAATTCTAAATCTTTTTCCACAACAATATCAAATGTACATATGAAATGAGAAAATGAACAATTTTACATACACGACTAATGTCTTCAAAAAATCACGCTCGAAGAACTTTTGAAAACCATTGAGAAAAAGGGCGCCCATTCAAATACAGTCTCTTAAACAATTAAGAAAGATAAGTTATTCAATCTTATAGTGAGTAAAATAGTCACTCAGTCAGTCAGTCAGTCAGTCAGTCAGTCAGTCAGTCAGTTAGTCAGTCAGTCAGTCAGTCAGTCAGTCAGTCAGTCCAGTCAGTCAGTCAGTCAGTCAGTCAGTCAGTCAGTCAGTCAGTCAGTCAGTCAGTCAGTCAGTCAGTCAGTCAGTCAGTCACAGTCAGTCAGTCAGTCAGTCAGTCAGTCAGTCAGTCAGTCAGTCAGTCAGTCAGTCCAGTCAGTCAGTCAGTCAGTCAGTCAGTCAGTCAGTCAGTCAGTCAGTTAGTCAGTCAGTCAGTCAGTCAGTCAGTCTTACATCTATTCAGTTGTCAATCAGTATATCTGTCAGTCTGTCACTCAGCTAACGATGAGCGCAGTACATAAATCGATCAGTCACCAAAAAATGATTGGTTATGATGATTTATTCGGTGTGATGAGGTTGCGTTCTCGAGTGCGGGGCGGTTTGAAGGTCATTTCAACGCTTTTGAATGACTGATCATGAGTGAGTGACAGACTGGCTGACTGGTAAGAACATAGTAAGAAAAAAATACAATTTTTTTAAAATTTATCATTTATTATTATTTCAAAAAATCAGTTGAAAACGGGCATGAATGCATTTTGAAGATTGATCATAAGGAAGTGTGAGTTGCAAACTGACTATGTGGATGAATTGGAGATCATTGAGACACAACTTTTTTAAGTGACGTGTTTGAGATTATTTTATATATTAGGTCATTCAAAAAGTTCGTGACCCAATATACGTTGATTGGTCCCAGATTATCGGCGCTAATTGTGCGTATACTACAGGTCAATGGTACTTCACACACCCATTTTCAACTGGATAGTGTGATTATGCTTTGTTATATGAGGCCGTTAACTTCATACAGTCAAGATTTGTGAATATGGACGTTTCTCACCTTGAAAGGGAAGTGACCTATATTTTTTTTGAAACCCAACGTAAGCCGGCGAATTTCTGCACAAAGTTAGACTATAGTGCGTTATATCAAAGTCCGTACTCAGTTGTTCTGGTATGGGTTTTCTGCAACGCCAGGACCCTTCAATTCGAAATCATCCCGATTTTTTCGTTTGATCAACGAAATTAGAATTTTTTTTTGCATTTAATCGAAAAAACCTAACAACAATTAAGATAGATTGTTTTAAATCTTATTAGCCATAACATTATCCCCACTTCAAGTTTTAAAACTCATCTAGGGAAGATTAAAATAAAACTCTGCTTTACCCTTTTTTTGCAATTTCTCGCAATTTTCAATTTTAAGCCGTTTAAATGCACATAGAACGTGTAATGCGGAAATCGCCTATCGTTTCGAATGCTCCAACTTTGGTACATTCAACGTTGATTTGCATAAAACCATTGCAGTAAAGTAAAACGTCGAAA
>OZ038443.1:33232652-33235152 GCA_964036265.1 Daptonema setosum
CTAACGATTCAAAGTTGGAGTAATTAACACAACAACTTTACACTTGAATCCCAGGCAACTTCAAGTTTTTCAAAGCAACGAAACACAAACATTTCGTGTTATGGAAACATTAAAAAGACAACAAACAATGAAGTTAACTTGAAAGAGTTTGCTAAACACACTAGGGAACCGGCGTGACCGTAGTAACTCTTCTTACTTGCAACTTTTCGCTTTCGTAACGGTTCAATTTGGTAAACGTTTCTTTTCGTAGCATTGCTTAATCAAACCGTTTCATGTTCGGAAATTGACACTCAATAAAGATAATCGAATGTAGCGTGTTTTACGTCTTTCTTTAAAAAAAGCTTCAGAAAATGTAGAATGAAACTGAAGACATATCAAGTATGGACTCAGTCCCAAGTAAGAGCTGTATTAAACGGAACAAAACCTACCGAACGTCAACGTCATTTGACTAAAAATCAACTTAATTTCTGAGCCGTCTGACAAACCAGGTAATTTACTGAATTACGATGACGCCCAAAGCCAAACCCTCAATTAAATAATCGTTCACTTATAGTTTAACAAACCATATAATAAATCAATTCATTAAACAGCGCGTTGCTCGATTACAGTACCGTCGGCTCCGCAACTGACTGGGTGGCCGGCTGACTGACTGACTGACTGACTGACTGACTGACTGACTGACTGACTGACTGACTGACTGACTGACTGACTGACTGACTGACTGACTGACTGACTGACTGACTGACTGACTGACTGACTGAATGATTGACTGACTGACTGACAGATTGACTGACTGACTGACTGATTGACTGACTGACTGACTAATAGACTGACTGACTGTCTGACTGACTGACTGACTGACTGACTGACTGACTGACTGACTGACTGACTGACTGACTGACTGACTGACTGACTCACTGACTGACTGACTGACTAATAGACTGACCGACTGACTGACTGACTGACTGACTGACTGACTGACTGACTGACTGACTGACTGACTGACTGACTGACTGACTGACTGACTGACTGACTGACTGACTGGCTCAGCAGTAATTGGCGAAAGTCTGAAATAGCGAACTCAATCTCGGTATTCTTAGTCGGTGATTACCTGCATAAGTCCGGGCAAAGAATGGGCTTTCAAATTAAGATGGCAGTTTCATTAAAAATGATATATGACCAATACCTATTAAAATCATCGTGTGAAACTGTTAGAACATTAGAACTTCCACACGGATGGTCGGGCAACTGCTAATTATCATGTTCATCTTTAATTTAACAGCAATGACCAACGAAATTTATTCCTGTTATTACTATATGTTATTGCGATCCTCCCTGTTTTTTATAGTTTCCCACAGCACGAACCATTTTATACAAAACAACTCCAAATATTTCAGTTAACATTTCAACTTTACTCCTGCGTAAATTACAATAAAAATTTCACGGAATTTTCTGTGTGACTTATTGGCGGCAGACTTACCCGATTACATTGTGTTGGCTAATTCAATGAAAAGAAAAACATTGATGATATCGCTTTCTTAAGCGAATGTGCGAATGTGAGGTTATCGCGAGTCTAGATTGTCGTTATAATAATTATGTGTATATATATTTATGTATTCATTTTTTATTCAAATTCAAATTTTCAGCATGACCAAAATACAATAACTTGTAGAGTACTCACTTTTAAAAGTGCAAGAATAGAATGAAAACAATCATGAGCTCTGATTTGCCTGAAGTAATAATACAAATTCATGATGTTTTCTTATAACTCAGATGTGTAATAAAAATCGTGTAAAGCTGCAGTGATATTACACATTTAAATTCATGTTTACATAATACATACATAATTCCGAATACACGAAAACAATTAATTTAGTAAAAATGGAATGCAAGTGGTTAAACAAATTTGGAATCATTTTGGCTCACAAAGGACAAGTGAATAAAATAAGCACGTACAGTAGTTTGGAATGTTGCAAATTTTCATAAAAAATAGAAAACATAAAACAATGTCGTCGTATTTTAAAGCCAAATACTCATATGAAATGCAAACCTACATTTAACATGAAAATTTGATTATTCAATATCAGTTTGAATAGAACACCAAAGTTCGGCGATATGCTTTTGAAAACGGGAAATACATATTCTACCATGAATACAGTATGATTGTTTTCAGCCACTATCCTAATCTCATACAAATTATAGAAATGAAATCGATGTTTATAAAAAATATCGATACAAAAAATAACTATCATTTCTTCAACGACTTCGAGACAAAACAGTGTGTCAATCAATTTAGTTCCGTGGTTGAAATGTAAAACATTCACCAAGATTTAGGTAGTGAGCCTTGTCAAGTAACGATGAATTGAACCATTTTTATGATAAATTCATTTCATGTTATCACAAATTTCCTTTTACAGTATATATCTTTTTTTCTAAAACAAGGTTTCGTAAAAAGAAACGTTGTTGTTGTTGTTGTTGTTGTTGTTGTTGTTGTTGTTGT
>OZ038443.1:33240152-33245152 GCA_964036265.1 Daptonema setosum
ACTTGGAATTACCAGATGTGAGACCATGGATATTGCAGTATAAATTCAGCATTTTCTGTTTAGGTATGTAAGTACAGGTTTTAAGTAAGCTTAGGAAAAGCGAGTGAGTGTTCTTATATGTAAGAAATACCGACGGACTAAATCGGTAAAGGGGAATCGGTAAAAATTAGTCGAAAGATCATACTATACTTATTGAAACCGCAAAAGAGGGGAATTCCACTTTTCCCTCTCCGTCTCGTCCATTAGTAACACGCAAAGTAGGATAAAATAAATAAGGTGTACATAAAAATGTAATTCCCCACTTTTGCGTTGTCAACAAAAACTTTCCTCTAAAAGATGTACATATGTATGTAGGTATGTACGTAAAATAGCATAGAAACTGTGGACTCCCCCTCTTTGACGGCTTTCCCCTCCCTTTGGAGGGTTGACTTAACCGCCAGTGATTGTTTTTTTTCAACATTAATTAATTAACTAATTATAGATAATTTAATCTTATATTTTTAGTTATGACAGGTGTTTGACATTTTACTTTTATGAATGCCTCTTCCATTACTCGACTTCCGCCTCTTTATGTTGACCTTGAAGCGTGAACGCCTTTGATCAGTGATGAAGAGGTTTCGGATACGGGATAATGAGTATAACTCATTTTAAAAAGCAATGTAAAGTAATTGTAATTGATTGAATAACAGATAACTTTCCAGGAAACTGTCGGGAAGAGTGTAAAAATACCTGATTACATACTGATTGATTCACCCTAAAGCACTAGCGGACGGACGAGAAGGGGTGGGAAAAATGAAATTCTCCCTCTTTGTCGTAAAAAAATTCCCCACCGTGTAAGTAAATTGAACTGAAAACTGCCAAATCCATCTTTTTTTACGTAAATCCCTTCCTTTTGGATGATTAGCTCGTCCGTATGTGCCTGAAAGTGATGTTTATCATACCGTAAGTCATAACTGTTATTCAGTTAGAATCTGATATACCACTATATTTGAAATTTTTCTGACAAACTTTTCGAAACCAGATTAGTTATTGAACTGTATACCGATTCGATAAACGCCTACAATTTCGCCAGTCACTTAACATAAAATATTTCCAAACTTCTGATGAGTAAGGACCTTTAAAAATGAAAAAAGCGCATCGGAATCACTCATACAGATTCGAAAGCCTTACTTTTATGTGAAACTTCGATATCTATATGGAATTCCTCTTAAGCAGTTTGAAAAAGTAAAGTTTTTTTCTGAAGGTGTATGTAAAATGGCCCGGTTTCTGAAAATTCCCCCCTCTTTGAGAAGATTCCCCTGCCATGGAGGTTTGGCTTGTCCGCCAGTGTCTATGTGCACAATCAGATAACAATTTAATGTGAAAAGATTTTTTAAAATAATGGACAGACCTGTAGTTAAATGTTAAAAAAAATCTTAATTCTTTCCTCTTTCAATCGTGTACTTACATACGCGATGCACTAGCGAATTTATTTAATACTAATATTATTTATCAAGTATGTATTATGTACGAGTGCATATACGTATTCATGTATAATACTAAGATCTAAGTCATACACGTTTCATGAGGGAATCGAAAGACACGCTTATAAACTAAGCCAAGGTCACATGTTCCTAGCACACTCGTGGTCGTGAACAAATAATAGTTTATTAAGATTCTTCAACCAATAGATTCGAGGGAGGGGAATCTTCGGATTTTACTTCTTGGGTAATTTCAAAATATGGATTTATTCATATGGGGCACATTATCATCACATATATTTATAACAACAACAACAACAACAACAACAACAACAACAACAACAACAACAACAACAACAACAACAACAACAACAACAACAACAACAACAACAACAACAACAACAACAACAACAACAACAACAACAACAACAACAACAACAACAACAACAACAACAACAACAACAACAACAACAACAACAACAACAACAACAACAACAACAACAACAACAACAACAACAACAACAACAACAACAACAACAACAACAACAACAACAACAACAACAACGACAACAACAACAGCAGCAACAATGCTAAAACACCAAACGACCGATTACAAGGCTACTCGTGTTTTTTTTAGATGTGTAGCAAAGAGAGTTGAGAAAATCAGTGTAAATAAATTTCAATTGAATTTTTTTACAAGTTATGGTTCTTTGTGTGTTAAGTGACTGAAACCCTGAAACTGGCATGAAATATCACTGAGAATATACGAGGCACAATTATGAAATGAAAACTAAATAGCTGAAAATCAAAACTTAATACATAATAATACAACGTCCTAATACTGATATGCAATCAGTTTCCAAACTACAGTCTTTGATTGCCCTTATTTGATATCATGTGAAATTCGGTAACAAACATTTCAAATAAATACAGATCTGCTTAATCTTTTGACGATAATGATAAACTTTTGAACGGAACAATATTGATAAACTAATAGATGATTACTAATCATTGTATACAAATCAGATCCACAAGTTAATCCATGATCCACTCGTTAAGTGGCTGATGTAAAATAAATAAATAAATGTTGGGCCAACTGACCATGTGAAATATTCTCCTAAAACATTTGCATAACTGTTTGACAGAAGTCAGAAGCATATATAATTCCCAAGCATAATCGAATGATTGAACAGAACGGGAAAAATTCTCGATTAAATCAATTTAATTAATTATGTATTAAAGTTATATTCACATCTCAATTGTGCAACTAAACATAAATATGCGCTTTTTTCTATGTGCTTTTTATGAAACAACGTGTATGCTTTAAAAAAACAGGATGGAAATGTCCAGCCCATTTATCTCATGCCACATGTCAATTAATGCGTGGAAAAGTCTTACCGTCAGGGAAAAATGTGAATTTTCAAGTAAAGTTTTTTTTAATAAACAGAGATCGCAATAAACACATTGCGCATAAACAACATAAAAATCGAAAAACATAAAATTTCGATCCTCAACGCTCAGACGGGCGAAAACTTTTCGCATGGGAGAAGTTTTGTTGTTCGCCCCGGGTCAAACGCTCCGATCATACCTTGGTGTTCGGGGAATTAATAAAAAAACAATAATGCATGTTTTGACTAAGGGATTAAATTCGAAATCCTTTTCCACAACAATATCAAATGTACACGAAATGAGAAAATGAACAATCTTACATACATAACTATGTAATGTCTTCAAAAAATCACGCTTGAAGAACTTTTGAAAACCATTGAGAAAAAGGGCGCCCATTCAAATACAGTCTCTTAAACAATTAAGAAAGATAAGTTATTCAATCTTATAGTGAGTAAAATAGTCACTCAGTCAGTCAGTCAGTTAGTCAATCACTCAGTTAGTCAGTCAGTCAGTCAGTCAGTCAGTCAGTCAGTCAGTCAGTCAGTCAGTCAGTCAGTCAGTCAGTCAGTCAGTCCAGTCAGTCAGTCAGTCAGTCAGTCAGTCAGTCAGTCAGTCAGTCAGTCAGTCAGTCAGTCAGTCAGTCCAGTCAGTCAGTCAGTCAGTCAGTCAGTCAGTCAGTCAGTCAGTCAGTCAGTCTTACATCAATTCAGTTGTCAATCAGTATATCTGTCAGTCTGTCACTCAGCTAACGATGAGCGCAGTACATAAATCTATCAGTCACCAAAAAAAATGATTGGTTATTATGATTTATTCGGTGTGATGAGGTTGTGTTCTCGAGTGCGGGGCGGTTTGAAGGTCATTTCAACGCTTTTGAATGACTGATCATAAGTGAGTGACAGACTGGCTGACTGGTAAGAACAAAGTAAGAAAAAAATATTCTTTTTTTTTAATTTATCATTTATTATTATTTCAAAAAATCAGGTGAAAACGGGCATGAATGCATTTTGAAGATTGATCATAAGGAAGTGTGAGTTGCAAACTGACTATGTGGATGAATTGGAGATCATTGAGACTACCGACTGTCTGACTGACTGAATAAAGCAAAATTCAGAACCCCAAAAATTTGATAAATTTTTTTAAACGCTAAAATTTTTTTTACATAAAATGTATTCCATATAAAGTTTTAGTGTCCGCTAACCCCGAATACCTATCGTGAGGCTGGCACGTTAGGCCCGTGCAGCGGTGGTATTTCAGTGATTTACCCACCTTAATTTTGTGTTCGAAAAAATTCTAGGATAAATTTTAGGATAATTTAGGATAACTGACTTAATAAATAACATTTCAGATGCACTAGTATGTTTTCGTGAACATCTTTTTCACAAAAGTAACAGAACCAAATTTCTGAGCCAAGTTTTTTTCATTTTAGGGGGCATAAAGTATGTAATTGCGATGGTGATGTGTGAGCGGCCATGAATTAAGCGATAGTGACTGACTGGTTGAAGCTAGAAAATTTTAAAACAAATTTTTTTTATTATAGAAATGTATATTACTTTTTATAAATGATTATAAACACAAAATTCCTACTGATCGTCAGAGACTACAATAATGTTCCTTTCAACAGTTGAATTTAATTTTCGAAACTAAAAATTACCTCTAAATATGCATGAATCTGCCATGCAAGAGAACCATAGACTGTAAATGAAATTGACATCTTAAACTTGATAGATTATGCTACAAGAGTTTATCTATGTTCTCCTAGTGTCCAAACCTAACTAACTAACAATGTCCATGTTAGTTAGCCATGATGGTGTTAATAATCTAACACACATTCATAACATGCGGCACATCACTGATGGACGAGAGGAATTTCCTCAAAAGGCATAATTAACAGTTTTCATGACAATCTACACCTAAGAGAACCATCTGTACTTTCCAAACTCGCCAAAGAGGGAAAAAATTCCACTTTTCCTACCTCTTCACGTCCGCTTGTGCGTGTCAAGTACATGTATGACTTCATGAATCATGATATTATACCGCATCTTGCAAATGTGTGTCATCGCTGTCACCTCAAATCCAGCAACTGGGGAAATGCGTTCCTCTGATACTTGGGGAAGGGGAGTATTATTATTACTTAGTTCCCACTTTATATAC
>OZ038443.1:33250152-33252652 GCA_964036265.1 Daptonema setosum
TTACAGTAGGTTTACCACGTGAGGTGAAAAGACACCCCTCTCGGGGGTGTCAAACTCAAATTTTAACGGTGTTCTTTCACCCCGCGAAAATCCCATTTTCCCGCGGGCTGAAAAGACCTCAAAATAGCGGGGTGAAAGTTCCCCGGGGTGAAACTACACGGACTAGATTCCACTCGGAGGCGTTGCAATGTAAACCTGCTGATCATCGTACTGGTAGTCAGGTAGCAGTCCGATGTGCTTCAGGTGTTTAGGTGTGGCTACGGACAGTGCTAGCGTGTCGCCAATTGCTTCTGTGAAACCGGGGTTGGCCGAGCCCCTGAACACAGTGGGCTGCTCGGCGTGCTGTAAACAGAATGCACGCTCATAATATATTCAGCATAGTAAATTAAGAACCACGTCGGAGGAGCGAAAACGGTGTTTTGTCGATTTGTTAATACTCCTCAGCCACTTAACAACGTCTGCCAATGTTAATGCATGCGACGAACGCTCGAAAGTTTACCGATCACAATTTTAGTGTTTCCAGGAAGAAAAAAAGTTTGTTTTAGTGTCATGTGATGCAAGTGGATTGTACAGAGGTTTTTTCAGACTAAGAGTCTTCACTAGCCTGAATATAATCTTGAATATGTCCCAATTCGTGATGGATCATAACCAGTGACTGCATACTTATATCCGGGCACATTTTCATAAAAAATTTCTTGCCGTTATTGAAATCGATTGCACCGGGATGACAGTTTGTTGTCTTACCTTTAGGAGCCTTCAACGTGAAGCAATCACGAGTTTCTTGTTTCAATGGTTGAAACCCGAGAGACTGCAACATAGATAAATCATTCAAAGAAGTGAACGTTATCACTCTTTTCCTATCTCCCTCTATTACTCATTCATTCGCTTATGCCCAACCTTGAAAAATGTGTCAGCCGTATTAACCATTCTCTCAACAGTGTAGCCTTGCTGTCTCAACTGTTCAGTGGCATCAATAGGAGACTTCGAACCATACGGCTTTGTAAGATCATAAACATTCACCCAATTCTCTGCATAGATACTCCCTGTGAAAAACGAGAAACGTATTTATTGTTTATGCGCGTTATATTTGAATCGCATTGTCTGAGAAAACTTACGGTTTTAATGGGGGTATGCGTCGATGAAACAAAAACTTGAGCTTTGGGCGGTTAGGAATCTCTAATACGGAAAGTAATCGAACATAGTATTAGGAATCAAAGATGTTTCGAATCGCGATGTTTCACAGTTAGATCTACGGGTGCAGATCCACGACTGCAGATCTACGGGTGCAGATCTACGGGTGCAGATCTAAAGGTGCATTTGTACGGAACCAGATCTTCGTTTCCAGATCTACGAGTGCAGATCTACGAGTGCAGATCTACGGGTGCAGATGTTCGGGTCCAGATCTACGGGTCCAGATCTACGGGTCCAGATCTACGGGTACAGATCTAAGGGTGCATTTGTACGGGTGCAGGTCTCCGGGTGCAGATCTTCGGGTGCAGATATATGTACGGGTGCGGATCTACGGGCGCATATCTACGGGTGCATATCTACGGGCGCAGATCTGCAAATTTCCAAACCCCAGTTTCCACATGCCGAATTTTTATGTCACCATAAATATACTCCATATGAAGTTTTACTGTCCGTTAACCCCCGATCGTGAGGCTAGTTTGTCAAGCGGAAGCGAGGACAAGCGCGTTAGTGTCGCGCAGCATTGGTATTTCAGTGTTTCACCTACCTTGGTAAGCGCGCATAAATTTGGTGTTTGGAAACAACTATAGGAAATTTTTTGGGGTTTGAAAATTTGCCGCAGATTTACGGGTGCAGACCTACGGGTGCAGATCTAAGGCTGCATTTGTACGGAACCAGATCTTCGTTTCCAGATCTACGGGCGCATATCTACCAGTGCAGATCTACGGGTCCAGATCTACGGGTCCATATCTACGAATGCAGGTCTGCGGGTGCAGGTCTGCGGGTGCAGAGCTAAGGGTGCATTTGTACCGAACCAGATCTTTGTTTCCAGATCTACGGGCGCAGATCTACGAGTGCAGATCTACGGGTGCATATCTTCGGGTCCAAATCTACGGGTCCAGATCTATGGGTTCAGATCTACGGGGGCAGATCTACGGGTGCAGACCTAAGGGTGCATTTGGAGGGGTGCAGATCTTCGGGTGCAGATCTTCGGTTGCAGATCTACGGGTGCAGAACTACGGGTGCGTATCTACAGGTGCAGATATACGGAAGTACATCTGCAAATTTCCAAACCCCAGTTTCTACATGCCGAATTTTTCTGTCACCATAAATATATTCCATATGAAGTTTTTTTTCCGTTAACCCACGATCGTGAGACTAGTTTTTCAAGCGGTAGCGAGTACAAGCGCGTTAGTATCGCGCAGCAGTGGTATTTCAGTGGTTCACCTACCTTGGTATGCGCGCATAAATTTGGTGTTTGGAAACAACTATAGGACATTTTTCGGGGTTTAGAAATTTTTGTGCAGATTTA
>OZ038443.1:33257652-33290949 GCA_964036265.1 Daptonema setosum
GAGCAATTGGCAGATAGTTTATTACGCATTGCACTACTGTAACACTTGAATTTGCTCACGCTTCATGTATATGTATTTTTCGCATACATAAGAGCTGTGTATTTTTTCGCAAATAGATTAGGGTGTATTATTCGCCGACAGATTAGGAATTATATCGTTTGTATTACTTAGGAACTATCTTGTTTGTATTATTTACAAGCGTTGCTGATTATTCGCTCTTACTGCACATGTGTTGTTAATTATTTGTTTCTACACGCGTTGTTAATTCTTCGAACTCACAATGAACATAAACAGACGGCAGAAGCTCAATTTATTGGTTGATTTAACTGATTTAGAACTTTATGGATACTCTGTAATTATGAATAACTGTGGAACTTAAGGGAAACAAAATAAAACAGAGAAACACGGTTGAACGGTGGCATAATGTAGATTGATTAGAGTAGACTCGCAAAGTCGGATCACATTCGTAAAATAACGGGGAGAAAAATTTATTTAATTAATAATAACCATAAATCCAGTGAATAAAGAACCCACAAAACGCATCAACCCAATTCAAAAATATTGATGAGGCCGTTTCAAACTAGTATCAACAGTACTAGTGCTCTGGGAAGTTTTATAGTAAAATAAAAAAATCCGAAAGGCATGGAAGAAAACTTCCCAAGCACACAATTCCTATCAAAACACGAGATATAATGGTAGCTGATTGCTTTAATTTTAGTAACCATGTTTTTCAACTGATGTCTACTTACCGACGAAAACAAAACGACAGTCACTAGAATCGTATACAATACAAATATCCATCTTGTGGGCGGGTAAGTCAACCCGTCAGCTCACTTATTCAACTTCGTGACCAACACTGCACTCGACGACCATCAGTAATATAAAAACAAACATACACCAAGTATAAATCATTACGAGTACAACAAATGCAAGCAACATCCACGTTGAAAACCATTCAGGTAAACGGTCAGACTGGCGACTGTGAAATGCTTATATTTTTTACATTTTTGAGAAATCCAAGAACAAATCGGCCTAAAAACACAAACAGCCACATCTTCCGATTCACTCATCCCTTCAATAATCAGTCAATCCAATACGTACAAACAAAATATAATGAGTACAAAAACATGGGTCGAGTCTTGGGGGCTTGCCCGTCCGAGTGGTTCCCTTGAACGATAAGGGACCAAGGAATCGGGCCGCCCGCGCGAAGACCCAACACCCGCGAGCCCGAATGGACGGGGAAGTTGAGGCAATAAAACGTAGAAAATAATGTATTTCTTGCCCTGATTGACATTTGGCAACAAACTACGATAGTTCTCTATGTATACCACAAGTCGATGTCACCAAAAAACAATCATAGCAAAAATGGTACGAGTTCGCAGACAAAAAAAGAATAAAATTGAATCCGGCGCCACTTAAGGCGGACACCTAAAATATATTCAACGCAATTTGGTAATAAATGCGAGCAATGAACACCGACGGTGTGGTGTGTGTGGCTTATGCTGATTTCACTGATTTGATTATTTAGATAGGTGGCTTATATTAACATCTGATCGCGAACTAAATTGATTTTGAGTAGTTAAAATGATTGCGAATTAAAATTGAATAGTTATAATGACAAGGTTATGAACAACCAAAAAGCTGGTCAGATAAGGAAGCCGAGGTTGACACGAATACCATAATCAAACAAAAGAAAGAAACCCGCGTGTGGCGGGGAAGAAATGAAAGATAACACCTGACCGAAATGTTGAGCAACAATTTAACACAGCAAAACGCACTAGATAAAAACAAATATTATTGCTATCAAAGTTAAATTACTTTACGCTGATAAACATCAGATACAGTGAACTAAGATTAACCAAATAAACTATAAAAACAAACTACTCAACTCGATATCACCGGGCAAACGCAGGTTTGAAAGATCAAGCATGAATAGGAGATAATCATATCAGATAAATACTGATTTAGAGAAAACATTTTACAAAAAATTGAGAAAAGATGTTGGGAGATGATTACGATTTCACGGCAACAGGTATTCGACGTTCATCCGGACACAGGCGCACGTTTACACGAAGTACATGCGACTCTTGAACTCGTCCACAACCTGGAAACAAGATAACATGATTAAAAAACAGAACAAAAAACAATTACATAAAGAACACTGAACGACATATCATCTCAGCCACAGCATGTCGAACCAAGACATTCATCTTATAAATATAAAGTATGTAATCAACAACGATCATTAGACAAATGCCCTCTTACCCGAAGGCTTTTTTTAATTTCAGGCTAGTTGAAGTAAAACGCACGCTCTTTACAGTCATGATGTAGTTTAAAAACAGTGGTGCGCCCCTCATATTCAGAAGTGCACCATGAGTGCGGTAATACGCCTTGTCTACACAGTTTCACCAACCGTGACGCACTCCTGCAGGCCGGAATCGGACGATCCGGCGGCATGACTCGGCGCACCGGCACCACGACCGCCCGCCTTCTTGACACCCCGGCCACGACTGCCACGACCGCGTGACACTAAAAAACATAAGATAATTTACATTCACTTGAAAACTGCAGCACTTATGAGTAACTGCAATAATGCTGCACTACTTATGGAGTAACTGCAAAAATATTGACAGTGATTGAGAGATACAGCAAACGGGGAGCAACTAAGAGAATAAACGAAACGCATAGTTACTGAGCAGCACACATTAATGTTGTTAGAACCAAATGTTGCATAATTTTTTTATACTTTCAACATTGCAAATCGGGTTATTAAGGAACAATAAAGAAATGTGATCGCATGTTAATTGAATTCGCAATATGCCTTCTCGCTACATCACGGCATGCCTATTGTCAACATTCTACTGGATAAAAATATGTAAGAAAAATATTCGTAACGGCATTTTTTGTCTGTTTTAAGATTATATAAAAATATTTAGAAGGCCAAGCTAGTTTAATAAAATTAAATTAAGTCAAGTTAGTACAACCAACCGTCACTGGCCGAATCATCAACGAGTGTGCTGGTGACCGTGCTGCCCGAGCTCGACATGACACCGCGACCAGAACGACTGCCACCAGCGTCCGACATCGAATCCGAGTCGTGCACACCCCTAAAATATGAAAAACTTTGTTTGTTTCGTCAAACCAACATCGAAATATATCGATAGCTGAAAATGAACCACGGTTGAAAAAAATCATATATAAAAACACCTGCAACATGTGAGATGGAGATTGTGAACCTTTTGATAACGTGCTCTACTTTAAGTTCTAATACTACTTTGGTAGACATGTTTTATATATATGGACTTTACAAATAACCAACATAGAAATATGTTGGTAGCTAAGAAAAAAAGTCTTAACAACATATGTAGAGCTACTCTAGGTTTGACTCCTGGAGCCACGAGATCTGAATCACTCTGTAAACTCGTTATCTATTACTCCAGCGGTTGAGTTTTCATAAAATCTATTACTACGATACGACGTTGGTATTTGGTAGACTGCTGACTGACTTAGCAAATATACAATAACACTGACAGTCTGCGCTTGATGTGGTAGCGTGCGCGTGTGGCAATCAGATCGGCGTAGTAGACGGGCGCCGGCAACGACACGGATCGCGGGCATCGGCAGTACATGTGGCACAGCTGGTACGTGAGCAACTGCAACTCGTTCGACGTGAACCCAGTCTCGTCCCACAGCACCGTGTAGCGCGTTGGTCGGCATGTGCCCTGTAAAGAAGAATACCTTAGGCTTTGTTTTGATCAACAGAGATCTCAATTCGCTTAAAAACGTATAAATCGAAAACCAGAGTGTCCTATTTTTACTCATGCGCAGAAAGATGCTTCTATTTGATGTGAAAGCAATCGAAACGCAACGCAAATATGTTTGACTACTAGCCACTAGACAAGCGGCAAGAAAATACGCATACATAAATCAGTCACTCACTCACTCAGAAGTAAACATAGCGCAAAGCAAACTTCAAACATAGAGTTTCTTTGCTTACGTTTACCAGCTTTATTTTGTCTCTCTCATGAAATTTATCGTGAGCAAATGTATGTCAAATCGTTGATGGTATAAGTGCAGTGGAATGAAGCATCGTGTTGACATAAAAATCGTACGAACCTGAATGCCCTGATGGCTGTTCAGGTAGAAGTCGAACGACTCGGGACTGGTCACCACCGAATCGATGGTCGTACCGGCCGGCACATTCTTGGCGCGACCGCTGGCATCGCGCGGGTTGACCGGAAAGAAGCGGACGTGATGACGTTTGGTGGTGACGATGTAGGTGATGGGCGGCTTGTAGTCGTGCGACAGCATCAGACACGCCGTACGAATGCCCTGCATCTCCTCGCGCAACACCTAAATCGAAGAGATGGAACGGATGAAAAAGTTCAGAAAATATCCGTATTGTAGGTGTAGCAGATGTGAAAAATATATCTTCATCATGTACAAAACCGATTATCACATGCAATGAATGGGCCCCGACCGTTCGTCGTTTATCCAACCAAGTGTGTTTTGAAAAAGGGATTTTCCCGAGTAACAAGAATGTAAAAAACCTCCCGACACAAAGTTCAGCGGAAACTGATCCCCGATGAGCGACTGACCTCCATGAACTGTCCCTCGCTGACGCCATCCCGGTAGACGATGATGCGATCGGGCTTGGCCTTGGTGTGCTTGTAGAAGGCGACCAGACGCTCGCGGACAGCGTCCAGCAGATACACAACCGACTCGTTGCACTTTTTCTGCACCTTCACGTTGGCGCCGTACTTCTGCGGCAGCTGGTCGATGTTGGCCACAACCTGCAATTTTTATTTAATTCCAGTGCTTTCAGTATCGAAGCACACGGCAGCACATGCGGCCGAGTCAAGCCCCAAAAGGAGGGGAATCTCTCCAAAGACGGGGGAATCGGCAGTTTATAGGCCATTTTACCTACTACACCTCAAGGAACAAACTATACTTTTTTGAAAACGCCAAAAAGGGTGGGGGTTTTCACTTCGCCCAACCCTTCTCGTCCGCTATTGCACGGCAGTGTCAGTGAATGGGGAGAAATGGATGAAGAAAGTGTGGATACAGAACGACAACCAACGTGTAACTGCTGAGTCTAGTCACAAAACTAACCGAAGCAACAGATGGCATGCCCTGTTTCTCCTCCATGAGCGTGGGATGCGTCACGTCGATGCCCATTACCAGCGTGTTGCAGTTGGTCAGGTACTTGCGGGAACTGAAAACATATTTTGATGCTGGAACCCATCAGTTCAATAAAATTAACCGTCCACATGAAAACGGTTTTAAAAATCTTACTTAACATAAATCTCTGCCAGCTCAACTTGGTATCCATTTGAAAAATGTCTCAAAAAGCAACAATTATAAACAAGCCACAACAAAACCAACACTTCATTGGGTTCAATCTGGTTGTTGACGCCCCCGAGCTTGGCGTTGAGCTTGAGCACGATGTTGGAGCACGTGGCCGGTGACGACTTCATGATGTTCTTGTAGAGCAGACACTGCGACATCACGCCGAACGTCATGTCCGACAGCTCCTTGGTCAGCACTGAAAATCGAGTCAAAATAAGGTCGAGCGACAACGTAATTTTTTTATCCCACCACTCATTTCTATGAAATGAATCTCTTGAATTCACATTCAAGATGGTAGGTAGGGAAGTGAAAATAAGAAAAAATTGTGCTCATTAATATAGGGAAGTGAAAAACATTAGTCTTTAATCTGATAATAACTCATAACTAAATCCGAGGAAAGCGAGAAACCATGCCCGCTTATTGATAACCAAGGAAACGCGGAGTCAATATCAATCTCGATAAACCCAAAAACAAATCAAACATCCAATGAAAACAGGAATCGCCTGTTTGCATAGAATGTTGTAAAAAGTACTAACTGTAGACGTCCGTGTTCTTGCTCATCATTATGACGAATATGAGATCGCACCGTTTGCCCTGTGTCTTGTAATCGGCCACGATATCGCGGAAGGCGCATCCCACGTCTTCTTTACTCCGACCGTACTTGACCACGTCCGGCCACTCCGGGAACTTCAGGCCCATTTCGTTGGCCTTGCGACAGATGTTCTTGCAGAAGTTCCTGGAAAACATTGATTGGGTAAATTTAAGATTTTAAACCTTCCTAACACCAAAAATTTAGTGAACTATAACTTTCATGAAAGTTAATGAAATAATTGTCCTACTTAAATCTAAGGTTGTAAGTTAAACATGAAAGTGTTTTCATGACATTCTACTAACAAAATCCTCAAATTTCAAAATAAGACCTACTAACAAAATCCTCAAATTTCAAAATAAGACCAACTGTAGTGTGGCTTCGTCTTTGGGCGGCAGCAGTGCGATCAGCGAGTACGAGTTGCAGACAGCCGGATCGAGCAGCTTTTGGGTCATGCTGTCCCACACACCGTCTTGCGGTACAACACGGGGCAACTAAAAACAAAATCGTTATCATTAGCATATACTAATACGATCACAAACCGAGTTGAAAACGGGTTTCTAGCAACCCATTGAAACTTGAGTTTATACTTACTAAAATTACCCAGCTGCCAGCTTCACACAAGAAATGCTGAAAACGGCATACTTTTTCAAACTGAAAATGTCATATTGTTTTCGTTTACTAAAGTAAAACATGCTCATGATTGCGTTTGAATAGAAAAGATCATGTTGGGATGGTTACTTTTACTTATTATATTGATCTGAAACAAAAAACAATGCAATCAGGCATCAGTCAACTAATGAGCAGTGCTCAACTCTCAAGCGAAAATGTTCTTTAAAAAATCATTAACCGGATTGTGTGTATTATTGTAAAGTATGGCAGGTGGTGGCAGCACCCTTGCCTCCGCCTGTACCATGTTCGGATCGATGCTGAAACCGAACTCGCGCAGAAACGGGTCCTCCTGAAAGTTGGCCGCCCGAATCAAATCGTCGATCTTGCGGGCGCGAATGTCGGCCGGTGACGCGGTCGCCTGAAGAAATGATACATGAAATGAAAAAAAATATTACGCAAATTCGGGTTCATTTGCTCTATGGACAACTTGGATATCAAAAAAATTCGATTCCGCACAATTTTTTTATGTACTAAACCAAGCATCTAGTAAGTACGTTTTTTACTACAGGCGATTACTATTTTATGGAAACGATTACAACTTTTTCTTGAATAATAGCAGTGAATTTTTTTGCCATTGGCAGTTTCAAGGTGTATGTGAATGAAAACGTGAAATGGTCTTATACTCACATTACTATCAACCCCTTCTATCATACAGGTTGGTAATAGTTCATTTTCCGTAACTACAGCTCAACGCTAAACTGGGATAACCCAATCACAGTATAAACAAATAACCAACCCGAATGACTTGGGCCGTCTGCTTGTCGTTGAGCTTCTTGGTCACCTTTTGTGGGCCGTCCAGCTCGCACACCTGGAGAAACGGCAAAAATAGTCGGCAGCTTTTGTGAAGAAGGTTAATTAATTACATTAAATCAGCAAGTGTTGCCGCTTTACAAAAAAAACACCTACCTCAATGGGGAAGTAGATGTTGCGCTGTAACGGGCCAACGTGCAGGCAGGGTAGAGCCGGGTATTTCAGGGCACCGTAGCGCTCCTCGAAGTACTGCGCCACTGTTTTGCTGATCTTGACGCCACCCTCCTCTGTTTGGAAGCTGCAATGCAAAAAATAAATAATTAAACCAGAACCCCAATGTCTTATAAGCTTAGAGAAACATGATTACTTCGTAAAAATAATTGTTTACGTAGAAGTAGAACAAATACCAGGGAACACCTCAGATGAGCATACGAAATTCATCAATTTATTACTGTATGTCTTTACAGTGACTTCTTCGTTAATGAAGCGAACAAGGCACACCAAGTCACAATTGGTTTCGTAGTAGCCAGAGATTTGACGAAAAAGAGCGAATTCCCAAAGCAACGCGTGAGAACCAATGTTCCCTATCAAGTTTCGATCTTAGGACCTCACGATTGCGAGTTTCACACTCTGACGACTAGACAAAAAAAGAGAAAAACAATATGACAATACTAGATTCTAGGCATTTTTGATAAACGATATCACAAAACTACCTCACAACTTTTGAGATTTGCGGAACAATCATCGAGATAGGTAACATTTCAGAACCAACCTGAGTCTATCGGCGGCATCGACCAGACTGTTGATACGGTAGACCCTTACCAGACCCTCGCGATGGCTGATGCGCACCTTCAAGCCCTTGACCGAATCGCTCACGATCTTCACGTCGGCCGGGTTCAGACGCGTCGACGAGTTGAGCTGGTTAACCTGGAATCGAGATTATATTGGAGTAAAACCAAGCACACTTAATGACCTGACATTTTAAAGATTTTTTGAGAATCCAGTTGCCAAGCCGAGATTTTTTTACGCCTCACATCTTTATTCATCCTGAATCAGAATTTCTGATGTTTGGTAAGATGAGTGAAACACGAAAAAAATTATATTTATAACCGAACCGAATTAAAAATAGTGAATTTATTATTCGTCTCCCACAGAAAACTACAGACAGATTGAAGAAGTATGATGGAAAAATTGCGGATTTCTTTTCGAGAATCGAGATATACTTAACATTTTTCAATTTACGTTATCAATTCTATGGAATCGAAGAACGGAATAAATTTCAACAAGCAAATATTTTGATTACTTATTCAATCAACCTGATAAGGACCGGGCGCCTGCTGGGGTGGTCCCGAATTGTATCCGCCCCGTCCACCAGGGCCACCGCGACCTCCACGCATTCCACCACCACCTGCCATGCCACCACCGGGTGCGTGCTTGTCGTTCAACACATCGCACATGCACTCCATCATAGGTACGCGCAGCTTGAAGAACGCCGTGTTCGACACTGAAATACGATACAAAATAATGTTCTTAGAGAAGCTAGTATGATGTACAGTGGTGGGCAGCGGGGGGGGGCGGGGGGGGGGCGCCCCCCCCCCAAAAACAGGGTGGGAGGGTGCCCTTGATCGATCGACCGTAAGAGAGATTTTCAGAATTGACCCATTGACCGTAACGGTCAAAATTTGAGAGAATGTACTGTCAAAATGACCTAAAATTACACGAAATCGCCTAAAAAACGACCAAAAATTGGTCGAAAACGTTTCAAGTTTAAATTTTTTTTCAAAAATTCGTTGAAAACGTTTTAAATTAAAAAAAAACAACAACCAAAAATTGGTCGAAAATGTTTCAAGTTTTAATTAAAATCAGTGTTCGTTGGATCGATTCGATGCACGATATGATGATTGATGTATGGTGCTGGATGATATACTCAGTACTGTATTATCAACCAACACTGCGCGCCACTAGATACGTTTCTAATTTAAATCAGTGGGCTAAATGCTGAAGTTTCGATGCTGTGCACTCAACTTGTCAGTTTTCAGATCTTTCTGATACAAATCTGCGGGCTTCAAAATGCAAAAATTTCGGCGCTGGGCGCAACTCAGCCTGTCACTTTTCAGCTATGTTTCCAATACTAATCAACGGGCTTCAGATGCTAAGATTTCGGAGCTGTGCACCACTCAGCCTGCCAGTTTTCAGATATGTTTCTAATACAAATCAGCGCACTTCAAATGTTAAAATTTCGGCGCTGCGCGCCAGTCAGCCTGGCAGTTTTCAGATATGTTTCCTATACGAATCAGCGGGCTTCAAAATGCTTAAGTCTCGACGCTGTGCACCACTCAGCCTGTCAGTTTTCAGATATGTTTCCAATACAAATCAGCGCGCTTCAAATGCCAAAATTTCGGCGCTACGCGCCACTCAGTTTGTCAGGTTTCAAATAAGTTTCTAATACAAATCAGCGGGCTTCAAAATGCCAAAATTTCGGCGCTGCGCGCCAGTCAACCTGTCAGTTTCCAGATATGTTTCTAATACAAATCAGCGCGCTTCAAATGCCAAAATTTCGGCGCTGCGCGCCAGTCAGCCTGTCAGTTTTCAGATATGTTTCTTATACAAATCGGCGGGCTTCAAAATGCTTAAGTTTTGACGCTGTGCGCCACTCAGCCTGTCAGTTTTCAGATACGTTTCTAATACTATTCAACGGACTTCAAAATGCAAAAAAATTCAGCGCTACGCGCTATTCAGCCTGTCAGGTTTCAGATATGTTTCTAATACAAATCAGCGGGCTTCAAAATGCCAAAATTTCGGCGCCGCGCGCACTCAGTCTGTCAATTTTCTGTTATGTTTCTTATACAAATCAGCGGCTTTCAAAATGCCGAAATTTCGGTCATTATTTCGAGCCATTACTGATGTTTTTGAGTTAAAAATTCGACTTCATTTAATGTTGACCGTCATGCCCCCCCCCAAAATCGAAACCCGGGAGGGTGCCTGACCGTAAGACCGATTTTTGAAAAAGTGTATGACCGTAACGCCATTTTGGCCAAATTCGCTGCCCACCACTGATGATGTATAAAGGTGAGAATATGGAAAAACGACAGATCTTTCTGCAGAAAACTTTGCCATTGAGCGGAAAATTACACGTCTTTTTATTGCATCAGGGTTGGATCAGGCATAATTAGTAGACGAATTCTAGTCCCATTAAGAAACTGAAAAATTGCGAACATCCTGGCAGGACTGGAACCTACGACCTTCCTTCAGTACACAGACGTGCTAACCGCTGCACCACTTGAATTTGATTAGATGCAACAACTCACAAACATTAGCTGCATATAAACGAAAGTAATGTATGATGACTTGTCTATTGAACTCAACTCAATCGAAAAGCTCTATGCTATTACATATGCGATGATCACGGACAACTAGTGTTGTGTTACACGAGTTGCAAAATTTTTAATATAAAACCGTTAAATCATCTCGGAATAAATTGCCCTGGACAAATTAATTAAAACTTCAATTAACGACCGCTCAGATGAGTTGACATTTTAATTCACTAATTATTCACTTGGAATCTCAATTCTACCAACCATCGACATTCATCATTGGCTGGTTGTTGGCACCGACGTGCACCGAAGTGAAAAATCCGGACCAGAGCTGTTTGCCGGCGCCCAGGTCCATCGCCGAGCTGTCGTTGTGGGCGGCTGGCAGACGGTAGAACGACGCCTTGAACGAGTAGAAGTTGCGAGCGCCCCTGCAATAAAATCACATTTATCTACCACGCAGAACGGTGTCCTCAATACTTGATTTAGGCAAGATCGAAAGAAAGTGACAACCACAACGTATCTCTATTATAACAGGGAAAGTTTGGTTTTCTTTGACAGCAATTTTTTCGACAATAACGACACAATAAATTCATGGGACAAAAAAAGTACGAGAAAAAATGTGTTCATAAAAAATGAATGCAAAGGAAACCAACGGGCCGTCGGGGTATGTCAGGCCCTGTCGGAAGATGATATCCAAGATCTGCACGGGTGTGATCACCCGGTTTTCGATATTAGCCAGGCGTGCCTTCGTCAGGTCCAGCAACACCGGTCCCACCTGCAAATATCATGCTCTACGCAACTTGATGAGATTTCGATGCCGCTTAGAGGCAAAATAGAGGTGCATGGAGGCCGGCCGATCTTGGCTCAGATTTTTTTTTGATTCTCAGGACAAAACCATACAAACGGAAGCGTGAATGTTATTTTGTTTTAACAGCATAAGACTTGCGAAGACCACCGATACTTACATTTCCCGGACCTTAAAATCAACGTTAACATTTCAGTGGCCAAGTGTCATGAAAAAACTTTGTCAGAAAAAAAAATGCACGTAATGTTCGACGATTGTTACATTTGAACTGTCAAAATTTTAGTTTAACGACGTCCATAAGCTAACCAGGGTTACATTCTGACGCACATTGGAATTTATTTTATCTACAATAAAATTTAACACTAAACTTTCATTTCGACCGCAGCATTAGCGGTCGAGGAAACGTTCGTTCCTCCTTATTTGTTTTTCGAGTCACACTGAACTTGAAACTTTGAGACACAAATGTTTAGGTGAAATTTCAATTTAGTTATATTGTTTTTTGCTGTTTTTTTATTTGGTTGGATTAAAAATAAAATATTCACTCTCGAGTCTCATTGAAATTCTTAATACATCAAACATTCATGATTCACCTTAACAACTAATCATTTAAGCATGCGATTATTTCTGCACTTTCACACATAAGCTTTTATATTTATCTTGATTGTGATTTACTGAAAGAAACGTTTGTATTGCAGAAATCAGGCATTCACAGCGTAGCCATTATTTGACTTAACACCTTGGGGATTTCTTCATTAACTGAAGCCATAAGGCACACTAATACCATATCAGAAGGGTTTTTTCGTAGTGGCCAGAGAGTTGAATAAACTGACGGGCAATGGCAAACACCCCAGAGCAAAGCGTCAGGGTCTGTGTCTCAAGTCAGGTTTCGAACTTAGGACCGCCGGTTTTCGAGGCCGGCGCCCTACGCACTAGACTAGACAGGCGACAAATGTGACACCGGTGACGTGATGAACCAGCGGCTGTCACACAGCTGAGGAGCTGAAAAAAACAATGTCTAATTAAATTTTTTATAGGGAGCAACTTTTAGGGGTCCCCCATTAAATCTTAAAAATCTTTCTCGCTAAAATAAATTCATAAAAAGTATTTACTTGACTAGATAAGAACAACATAGGAGTACGGTTGACCATACTGCTCCACGTACGCAACACATGATATGATGGCTGATGAAGCTTTCAAGCGAAAAATTTTTAAACGGAAGAATATTGACCATTTTATTGCTCGAGCGCTGGTGTTCGTCAAACCTGAAAATGAAAATTACGACTGTCTAACCCGTCCTCTATACCTACAGTACGTGGGCTACCCACCCCCTATATACCACAGGTCAGTCGGGCACAACTAGGTAGCCGGAGTCCAGCCAGGGTCAACCGCTTGCGCCAGGCTCGCTGTTGACTGCATCTCCGCGGCGCTTTCGTTCCGGATCCTAGGGCCGGGGCCTGAGAGGAAGCTTGAGCGCCCTCGGTCAAGTGTTAGAATTCACATATTACTACTGTGAATTCAACGGACCATTAGGAGCCACCGGCCTGCGGAGCGCATCCGGCTGAGTAACCGGACTCTGAGGCTAGCTCCGTGCCGTACTGAACCAGTGGATGAGGGACCAGAGAGTTATAGAGCATCTGCTAATGGGATTTGGAAAGAGGGAACATATGAAACAGGCGAAAACCAGATGTTTGTTTTGTTGGAGGTTTGGTAAAACTCACAGAAACATGATTTGATTATTGAAAAAGGTTTATTTTACGACAATGAAGCCCAGGAAAAAACAAAAAAAATTTCAGCTAACTAACCGTCAACTCTCATGTCCGCGTCTGATCCGTTGAAGATGAGAGGTGATGACTAAACATTGAAACTTGACCTATTCTTAACCCAAACATATAAACGACGACTAACCTGTTGTTAACGTCAGCAATCATGATAGTTCGAATCTTGTTGCGATGTATGGAGACAACATTCTTCGCTTTCATATTATATAAAAATAATAGAATTGAAGCGACTTGATTTAGCTTGTTACATGGAATATATTGAAGTTTGGATCTCATAACAAATGGCGATTAAATCTCCTATATAAAAACCGCGCTAAAACATCATCTCTATCGAATCATCGAGCCATATTATGTGAACGGAAAACTTTCCGTTTCCGTCATCTGATATCGGCATCTAATTGTGATTATAGGTTATGATTTGCCGTTTTCAAGCGTTTAGGTTACATTCAGTCAAGGAAAGCCCCGTTACTTGTCTTGAGTTAAAAAAAATAGCTTAATTTGTGCCTTATTAGGCACGCACGCATTTGAATTATAGAGCTGTGTTTCTCTGTTAATTATTGCTCCTAGTCTGAAACACGAAACTGACGTGCTGACATCAAGTATGGCCGATGGCTGAAAAGAACAATGTCCAATTAAATTTTTTATAGGGAGCAATTTTTAGGGGTCCCCCATTAAATCTTAAAAATCTTTCTCGCTAAAATAAATTTATAAAAAGTACTTGACTAGATAAGAACACAGGAGTGCGGTTGACCATACTGCTCCACGTACGCAACACATGATATGATGGCTGATGAAGCTTTCAACCGAAAAATTTATAAACGGAAGAATATTGACCATTTTATTGCTCGAGCGCTGGTGTTCGTCAAACCTGAAAATGAAAATTACGACTGTCTAACCCGTCCTCTATACCTACAGTACGTGGGCTACCCACCCCCTATTTACCACAGGTCAGTCGGGCACAACTAGGTAGCCGGAGTCCAGCCAGGGTCAACCGCTTGCGCCAGGCTCGCTGTTGACTGCATCTCCGCGGCGCTTTCGTTCCGGATCCTAGGGCCGGGGCCTGAGAGGAAGCTTGAGCGCCCTCGGTCAAGTGTTAGAATTCACATATTACTACTGTGAATTCAACGGACCATTAGGAGCCACCGGCCTGCGGAGCGCATCCGGCTGAGTAACCGGACTCTGAGGCTAGCTCCGTGCCGTACTGAACCAGTGGATGAGAGACCAGAGAGTTATAGAGCATCTGCTAATGGGATTTGGAAAGAGGGAACATATGAAACAGGCGAAAACCAGATGTTTGTTTTGTTGGAGGTTTGGTAAAACTCACAGAAACATGATTTGATTTGAAAAAGGTTTATTTTACGACAATGAAGCCCAGGAAAAAACCCAAAAAAATTTTCAGCTAACTAACCGTCAACTCTCATGTCCGCGTCCGATCCGTTGAAGATGAGAGGTGATGACTAAACATTGAAACTTGACCTATTCTTAACCCAAACATATAAACGACGACTAACCTGTTGTTAACGTCAGCAATCATGATAGTTCGAATCTTGTTGCGATGTATGCAGACAACATACTTCGCTTTCATATTATATAAAAATAATAGAATTGAAGCGCCTTGATTTAGCTTGTTACATGGAATATATTGAAGTTTGGATCTCATAACAAATGGCGATTAAATCTCCTATATAAAAACCGCGCTAAAACATCATCTCTATCGAATCATCGAGCCATATTATGTGAACGGAAAACTTTCCGTCATCTGATATCGGCATCTATATGTGATTATAGGTTATGAAATGCCATTTTCAAGCGTTTAGGTTGCATTCAGTCACGAAAAGCCCCGTTACTTGTCTTGAGTTTAAAACGCTTTGCCTGAGAAAACCTACAGGTTGTATGGAGTTAGCGGCCCAAATAACGATCTCCTGGTTTATTGGGGTTTTTGATACCCCTAATAATGGTAGTTATGGAGCCAAAATATTTCGGGCCTAGAAGCACGCTTTCGATAAAAAATTAATGTTCGAAATTCGAAAAACTCACTTTTTCTGAAAAAAATTTTTTGTCCAATTTTGAGTGATTTTCGGATCATAACAATTTATGGAAACGTGCTATCAAAATAAAAATTTACATGCATGTTCTACGTTTCACTGCGGTCATTTTGAGCTATATTTGAGCTAAATTGGGAAATTTTTGTTTTTAATAATTTATTCGACCATAGCGTCAACTCACATCAACAAGGTGTCAACTTTGACTCAAAATTCTCGAAATGGCCAACGTAGGAGAAAGTTGCCGTTTGCGGCAATGGATGGGTCATTGGTCGGTCATCATCACCCTATGAATGCAACCCCCCCGCATCGACCTGTAGATCGGTGAAAAATTTGATTTTCTGAAAAAAATTGCGAAATTCACTCAAATTTTGCTTTTTTGTCAAAATAAAGGGCACATAAAACTTTCTGACGACGTATATCACCTTAGTAGGTTCGTCTTATGATAGACAGGTTTATTAGCTACATTTTGAGCCCAACAGGAAAGAATTTGATCCATTTTGGAACCATTAAAAGGGCCATACCACTATTCGAGATCGGCATTTTGCTGGCACCATTGTAACGCCTTACCGAAGAAAATACGTTTGGGAAGTAAATGTGGTCTGTCTTATCAAAATTGAGTTCCAAAGTGTTTTGTAACCTTCCAGGATATTGTATTAATACTTTATGTCGGTTTGGTTCAAAGTTTCTTAAAGCAGGAAATATCCGGATTTTTCGATTTCGGCTGGAAGGCACGCGTCACCAACCGATCTGGCCAGTTTAAACGGCGGCCGTCAGCGACAGAAGCATCCAATCAATAAATCAATCACAGAATATGAAAGTAGATCTAATTCTACATGTTTTAAGCCTTATTTGACGTTATTTGATCAAATATTCAATATGTAAAGCAACCCAGGAAATTTCTTCAAATTAACTGTTTTTTTTTGAAAATAGTATTTGAAGACGAAAGTCAAAATTAAAGTCATATTTATCTAGACAAACCAAGTTTAACGGATGATGCCTTCATAATGCAGGTTCAAAAAGTTCATTTGAATATCCCTCCTTACATGGCCCATGTTTTCAAGCGTTTTCAAGCTACGGGCTATTTTTATGCCACAAATGATGGTTCTCCTTCTCTGGTTTTCCGTTCATGGCCGATCGTTTATCGGTGAATCATGCAAGATAATACCTTCATTTGATAAAGAAAATAACGATGATATACTTTCTGATAGTCAGCTGTTAAAAGTTCAGAAACATACTGAAAAAGGAGAAATTATCGAAATTTCACGTTGTAGGTGAGCACTATTTTCGAGTTTCAAATCAGACGAGCTTATTAATGACTAGCTCTCAACGGTGACTCCTACTATATAAGTTTTACTGTTGGTTGGTAAGTAATACGTCGAATATTCATCGTTCCTACTCAATATGTTGAAAATTTTTGCTATAATGTTTTTCTACTCACTCACATTTGTCCTGGCTTGCAAAATTTATGCTGTTTTGTGGTAATTTACTAGTTTAGCGCTTTATATATTAACTGAATACTGTTTGTAGTACTTGTACTATACTTCATTCAAATTTACATACCGCATTCACTCAGCTAGTCAAAAACTCTTTATTTTATTTACTCATTCACTCCGTTAGACCGACTTTACACATAATCAAGAACAGAAGTTTGTGTCTGTAGGTCCTGCTCTTTGGCAGCTCATACTCAAACACTAACCAGCTCTTTGTTATATTTGTTTGAAATAACTAAATAACCCATAACCAAAAGTCCAAATAAACAGTTTGATTGCGACCCTGACCAAACGTATAATAACTGGAATTCTCGTAAGATATGAATTGACGATGAATCTTCAATGACTTTTCAGATACAGAAGGATCGCGATTTTTTTCTCATTCTACTACTTGCTGACTCGAGATATATCCGCCAAGTAACAAAAAGTGTCAGTCAGCATTCAGTAATTTTCAAACGTTAAAAATATACATATTCACTAGTTCGTTCCAGCACTTCCACTTTCACCTAAATCCCTTTACTTCGAACACCCTTAACTGTTACACTTGTGGAATAGCAAATCCTGAATAAGGAGGAGAAGTCATTGGCGAAATATTTAAGAAATCGTTTAGGAAATTTAATTAGGAAACATGTAAACGGGGATTCAGGTTTTAAGAACACCCACACCTTGAGGAAAGATTTCAAAACCCCGCTCGTTGGCTAAATTTGCTTTGGTGTATTAAGTAAAAGTAAAGTGTAGCAGCGTGTTATGTCTTGTAAAACTGTTGCCATACACATCCTAAAATTGAGTTTTTCTCTGATTATAACGGGAATATGATGATAAATTGTTAAGGATATTGATTAGTCCGCAATTATAAAAAAAAATCGTTCCTACCCATGAAACATAGCCTTTATTACGTGTTTATAGTCGGCGTACGTTCTCGTAATTTTTCTGTGATATGAATTCTTAGTGAATGTGGTATGTAAAATTGAAGGAAGTAAATTACAAGTACTACAAACAGTATTCAGTTATCAATAAAGCGCTCAACTAGTAAATTACCACAAGCATAAATTAACAGTATAAATTTTGCAAGCCAGGACAAATGTGAGTGAGTAGTAAAACAATCCAGCAAAAATTTTAAACACATTGAGTAGGAACGATGAATTTTCGACGTATTACTTACCAAGCAACAGCAAAATTATAGTAGGAGTCACCGTTGAGAGCTAATCACTAATAAGCTCGTCTGATTTGAAACTCGAAAAGAGTGCTCACCTACAACGTGAAATTTCGATAATTTCTCCTTTTTCAGTATGTTAATTTTAAGAAATTTCCTGGGTTGCTTTACATATTGAATATTTGATGAAATAACGTCAAATAAAGCTTAAAACATGTAGAATTAGATCTACTTTCATATTCTGTGATTGATTTATTGATTGGATGCTTCTGTCGCTGACGGCCGCCATTTAAACTGGCCAGATCGGTTGGTGACGCGTGCCTTCCAGCCGAAATCGAAAAATCCGGATATTTCCTGCTTTAAGAAACTTTGAACCAAACTGACATAAAGTATTAATACAATATCCTGGAAGGTTAAAAAACACTTTGGAACTCAATTTTGATAAGACAGACCACATTTACTTCACAAACGTATTTTCTTCGGTAAGGCGTTACAATGGTACCAGCAAAATGCCGATCTCGAATAGTGGTATGGCCCTTTTAATGGTTCCAAAATGGATCAAATTATTTCCTGTTGGGCTCAAAATGTAGCTAATAAACCTGTCTATCATAAGACGAACCTACTAAGGTGAGATACGTCGTCGTAAAGTTTTATGTGCCCTTTATTTTGACAAAAAAGCGAAATTTGAGTGAATTTCGCAATTTTTTTTCAGAAAATCAAATTTTTCACCGATCTACAGGTCGATGCGGGGGGGTGCATTCATAGGGTGATGATGACTGACCAATGACCCATCCATTGCCGCAAACGGCAACTTTCTCCTACGTTGGCCATTTCGAGAATTTTGAGTCAAAGTTGACACCTTGTTGATGTGACTTGACGCTATGGTCGAATAAATTTTTAAAAACAAAATTTTTTCAATTTAGCTCAAATATAGCTCAAAATGACCGCAGTGAAACGTAGAACATGCATGTAAATTTTTATTTTGATAGCACGTTTCCATAAATTGTTATGATCCGAAAATCGCTCAAAATTGGACAAACAAAATTTTTCAGAAAAAGTGAGTTTTTCGAACTTTGAACATCAATTTTTTATTGAAAGCGTGCTTCTAGGCCCGAAATATTTTGGCTCCATAACTACCATTATTAGGGGTATCAAAAACCCCAATAAACCAGAAGATCGTTATTTGGGCCGCTACCTGTAGATTTTCTCAGGCAAAGCGTTTTAAAAAAGTCGCTTTCAGTGATTGTGCTGTGCCTAATTAGGCACGCACAAGTTTGAATTATAGAGCTGTGTTTCTCTGTTAATTATTGCTCCTAGTCTGAAACACGAAACTGACGTGCTGACATCAAGTATGGCGTATACAATTAAATAAGTTTCTCGCATGTTACGTCGAGAACTTAATAAACAGAATGAAACCGATAGAAAACTCGTAGCCATTTTACTGGATAAAAACAGTTATGAGATACAAATATCGCAGGATAACCAACCATCTGGAAAGTGACCGTCACTTCGGTGGTCTCACGCGGGTCTTTGGGCAGCGAAACCTTTGTGTCCAGCTTGATCTGAATTAATTATAGGATAAAACTTTCGCACAGCACATTATATATTGCAAAAATAGCGCGGAGATAGGGTAGTGGTTTTTTGTAGTTACCACAGTATGTCAAACAAAAAGTATACTAATTAAGTCATTCATGTGCAAAGTGCAAAACTATTTGAAGCTAAAGAAAAAAGCAAAGCTAGGCCGCATGTGAGAAGAGAAATAAGTTATCGCTCTGAACCACACAAACACGACAGATAGTGGTTATTGCGACAGACCGTTGCACATTGCGTGAGCTTCAGTACGCGAGAAAAAATTAAGGGTGCGAAACAATTCGTTCCTGTGGTTACAACTGAAAATTGAAAAGTAATATTATATTTTTTGTTATACGTTTTTTCGTTCAATTTGAAAAAAAACACTTCCGACTGAAACGACAACCAACCGATGGCTTGTCTTCGGGAAACTTGAGTCGTTCGAGGGTGTACAACTCGTGACCACCATCGTACGCCAGGCCGTATCGATTGCCAAAACACGTCGCGTTCTGGTTGATGGTCGCCCAGAATATAGCCCGGTTTTCGTCCCTGAAAACAAAGTTTTAATAGGTTTTGTTCTTGTCTAGTGTGCATTCATAATCAAATCGCTAATTAAAACATTTTTTGTTCGGAACTAATCATGACGCTTCGAAATATTTCGGACCTGCTTAAATGTAACTTGTAAGCTTGCGAATAACTTTTGGGAACTTTTCGGACATAAACCAACTTGTCCAATTTCCGATTGCCGGGATGTCCAATCTCCAGATGGTACTGGTGCACCATCACGCTTTGGCCGCGGTTGCACTGGATGTTGAAGAAGTTGGAGCGGACAGGAATCGGCCGGCCGTCCGTGCCACCGCGATCCGGACGATTTGCTAGACCTTTCTGAAATCATAGAGAAAAGTCGACTCGGTCAGAGATGACGCGATTTGTTATTTTAAAATTACTAGTGGTTGTCCTGAATTTTGGCTCATGAAAAAAAACAAATTTCTGCCGTTATGAGATCGGTAAAACAGTGGAGAATAGATCAGTGAAGGGGAGCTGTACCATGGACTCACCAGGAGAGAAAGGATTTAGTCAAGCCGTGATTAACTAACAAATGTGATCTTTGCGAGTTCTTCAATCAGATGGGGTGATATCTCTCGACTGCCCGTGCCACCCGAACCCGGCGATCGCGAACCCGAGCCGCCGGATGGCGAAGTCGAAGTTTTGCGGCCGGACAGACGACCCGACGAATCCGGACTGCCCGTCGGACGGCGACCGGCCGTTGGTGAACCGCCTACGCCTGAAACAAGTCAATCAATTTTGTTAGTTTGAAAAACACCGTGTGAAGTAAAACGAAACTTGGATATAATATGCGGAATTATTAATTAAAAAACAGAACCAATAAACAATCTTTATATAATATAATGAATAAACAACTTCTAACCGGAATCGGCCGACCCCGAAACGCCAACTCCGCGACCGCGACCCGTCGGGCGCGCCGTTGCTTCTGAAACAGACATCAGTCAGTGTGACAAAGAAAGAAAACGGTCAAAACAAATGAACAGAGGTAGCGGGTAACAATGGAGGAACCACGCCTAGTTTTATAATTTAATTTACATATGAAAAACACAGCATTCAACAAACAAGAAAAGAAAACCCAACCTTTTTCAGCCATCGTTCACGTTCCCCTGATAGCCACGTCACGCCACGGGTGAGTTGAGGCAAACCAAATACAAATCTGCAACAACGAGTGATGATGAAAAGTTGACCGACGATAAAGTTGAAAAATATTCGCCACGTAGAGAAAAAATTTTGAAAAGGTGACTTGGACTTTGGTTCAGAGGTCGCTATCGAAACGAAACTGTCGAACGAAACCGAACGAAAACTCCTTATCGAAAATTTTTTTTCGATCGGAAGTTTTCGAAACGAAAATCGAAAATTTTCGTTCGTTAGCATTCGAAACGAAAAAGTTTCGATAAGAACCGAACGAAAATTAAAGTTTCGTTAAGAGTTTCGTTAGTTTTCGATAAAAGTTTCGTTTAAAAATCCTTCTCAAATATCAATATAACTCATTCGAAATTATTTTTTCAATTGACTCACTTTACTCATTTGACTCATTTGTCTCAATCAACTCACTCGACTCATTCGACTCACTAGACTCATTTGACTCACTTGTCTCACTCGACTCACACGGCTGATTCAACTATCTTTACTCACTCGACTCATTCGACTCACTTGACTCATCTTGCTCAATCGACTCACTTGACTGATTCGACTCACTTGGCTCACTCGAGTCATTCGACTCACTCAGCTCATTCAACTCACTTGACTCAATCGACGCATTCGACTCATTGAACTCACTTTACTCACTCGACTCATTCGACTCACTTGACTTATCTTGCTCATTCGACTCACTTGACTGATTCGACTCACTTGACTCATCTTGCTCATTCGACTCACTTGACTGATTCGACTCACTTGGCTCACTCGACTCATTCGACTCTCTCAACTCATTCAACTCACTTGTCTCATTTGATTCACACGGCTGATTCAACTCACTTTACTCACTCGACTCAGGCGACTCTCTTGATTCATCTTGCTCATTCGACTCACTTGACTGATTCGACTCACTTGGCTCACTCGACTCATTCGACTCACTCAACTCATTCAACTCACTTGACTCAATCGACGCATTCGATTCATTGAACTCATTCGACTCACTTGACTGATCCGACTCACTTGACTCATTCGACTCACTTGACTCATTCGACTCACTCGACTCACCCAACCCATTAAACTTACTTGACTCACTCGCGTCACTCATTCACTCACGCTTTCGTTATTTTCCTAATAATGTCGGCCGCGATCTAATTTAGTGAACTCACTAACGAAACTTTTATCGAAACTTATCGAAACTCCAACCGAAACTTTTTCGTTTCGGTTCCTAACGATCGAAACTTTTTTCGAAAAATTTTCGTTCGTTATTTGGTTAACTATTGCGGTTTTGTGACTGATAAAAAGTTCATTTGTGCGAAAGGAATTAAAGTTTTTTTTAATTTTGCAATTTATCCTCTGTTTCAGCATTTTATTTTGTTTGAGGTTTTCTATTGGAGCAATGCTGAATTAGGTTATGTCGATGGAACATTTGTGTGGTGATGAATAGAATTAGGAATAGACCTGGGACCGTGATCGCTATCGAATGAAACAAAATGAAATGAAACTTCTGCGCGCTAACATGCTTGTTCTTGCTGACAGACTCCTCTGTTGTATTATTATTAGGAACGCACTATTATGAGGCATTAATGGATTGAATGATTCAGAACGTACCAATTTATTTAATGCATAGTTTGACTGGCACCAAAGAAAGTCATTCAGTAACTTGCAATCCGTTTAAACTAACCCCTAGAAAACTGTTTATTTGACTACACCTAGTTTGTTGTAATATAAAAACTATAGCTGTAAAAATTCTCTTGTATTGAATGAGAACTCCTCTCCTGTAATGAAACTGAAACCGAAACTGAAACTGTATTGCTTAGCAAAGATTATTTTTAATTTCGAATTTTTTTAATCGATAGCTTGCATTTTTCGCTGTTTTTTTCAGAATTTCGATTGTTTACATTTGAACTCAGTCTTCAGCTAACAATATCATATTCTGCCGCAAAAACCTCGTGCAAACTTTTCACCAATGGAACGGTAAGAGAACATCTTAAAGCACACGCATAAGAAAGCTGGTTATGAAAGTTGTGTTGTGAGCTGTGCATGTGCCTGATGTTTCACTATGAGTTGTTTGGCGGACAGAAACTGTGTTGGGGCTTTACCTCTTTTTATTTGTTGATCGTAAGTAATTAAGCTTTGAAGGTTAAAGAAAACATAATTGACGTAAAAAAAGAAGGTTAACTTAAGGTGTTTGAGTGACTTCATTACATAAGCGCTTTACGATTAGTGCACTTACGGACTCGTGTGTCAAAACGAAATACCATAGGTGAAATTTTACAATGACTTTTTTTATATAGATATCATGTTCTGTGGCTTTGAAATTTGAATTAAATTGGATTGAATTGATACTTAGGGTTTCTTGTAAGACAAAAACCTTCTGGCGCACAATTTGAAATCCCATCTGTTGTTGGTGCGCTTTCAAAAATTCGAGAAATTAAATCTTTTTAACATAGCATTTGGACAACATACAATAATTGCGAGTAAAGCATTGCATACAGGCGAAACCGCCAGGAAAAATAAAAGTTTGATAACAAAAAACCATGGCCAAGCCATATGGTGACTTTTTTTACTATCAGGGCCATATCCAATTATTTTTCCTTTCTGTTAATGCAATTAAAATTGTAACATGGACTTTTTTGCAATTCGTACAAAAGACTTCGACCAAACGAAGTGTTAAAAAAATCCTAATTTACCAAAAATAATTTTAAAAATTTTGCAGAATGCGGTTAATAAAATTTGGATTTTTTGAATCAGAAGAAATGAAGAAAATCTGAGTTTGTGAAGTGCAGATGATGATTCACTTGTTATCGAAAGTTTCAATGTAAAAAAAAATCAGCTTTGCGATGTAATGATTTGATTTATATTGCAAACAGCTTAGATTTATCGCCGCCAGGGTTTCTTGTTAAAATTTTATCAAAAATATCTTTCGATTACGCACGTACAAATGCGACGAATTAGGCGCAATTTTCGTTGGTTGTCCAACTTTTATGAAATTTTTTTCATGAACTTATCGACCGACTGCTGTAACTGATTAACAGACTGGACTGATTGACTGACTTACTGACTGACTGACAGACTGACTGACTGACTGACTGACTGACTGACTGACCGACTGACTGACTGACTGACCGACTGACTGATGGATTGACTGACTGACTGATTGACTGACTGACTGACTGACCGACCGACCGACTTCTGTATCTGATTAACAGACTGGACTGATTGACTGACTGAGTGACTGACAGAATGACTGACTGACTCACTAACTGACTGACTGACTGACTGACCTACTGACTTACTGACTGACTTTCTGACTGACTGACTCTCTGACTTGTGTTATTGACATATACTTGATGTATGGCAGGATTCCACTATCATTTCATTTTTGAAATCACAAAAACCAACAAAATGAAAGAGCAAAATACGAACGTTTTGTTTACATATCCTTGCGTTCACAAATGTCCTGAAACTTTTTTGTAAATACTTTGAAATACTCAAAAAAATTTGGTTTCCAGCGGAACCATAAATTAATTATCGAAACTACTTGTCAGCGTTTCGAAGATTCCCAAAAAAGAATCTTAAATCTTTGATTGTAAAAACAAATATACATACAAAAAAAACAGTCACGTTTAAGGATTTTGCAGTTAGGGTAGCTTGTGTGCTTTGTGAACATTTTTATTTGAGTAATCGGAAGCGAATGAATGCGCCCTATCCCCAGGCTAAGCTGATGCCCAAAGGAAGTGGCTGAATGTCGCTTTTATCATCTATTGATGACAGCTGTTAAGCATGAGTATGAAGTTAGCTTTGTTTCACTTAACTTATTTCAGTGAAGAAACGTGATTGATTTTGTTGTTTTTCAATAAAGTGGCTGTCGTTGGGGTTTCAAATTTCGAGAGCTTCGCCGCATCCGCTTAGAAGAAGTATTGGCTGGAAAAGTGATCATTGGATGCAACATGAATAAAATCCGAGCATCTGCAACATGGCCGTCGTTGAGGTTTCAAATTGCGAGAGCCTCGCCGCATCCGCTTATAAAAAGTATGGGCTGGAAAAGTCATCATTGAATGCAACATGGATAAAATCCTAACACTTACAACATGGCTGTCGTTGGGGTTTCAAATTGCGAGAGCTTCGCCGCATCCGCTTATAAAAAGTATTGACTGGAAAAGTCATCATTGAATGCAACATGGATAAAATCCTAACACTTACAACATGGCTGTCGTTGGGGTTTCAAGTTGCGAGAGCTTCGCCGCATCCGCTTATAAAAAGTATTGACTGGAAAAGTCATCATTGAATGCAACATGGATAAAATCCTAGCATCTACAACATGGCTGTCGTTGGGGTTTCAAATTGCTTGAGCTTCGCCGCATCCGCTTAGAAAACGTATCGGCTTGCCAAATCATCAATGAATGCAACATAAATAAATCCGAACAACTACAACATGACTGTCGTTCGGTTTTCAAATGGCGAGAAGCTCACCGCATCCGCTCACTCACTGACTCACTGACTCACGCACTCACTCACTCCCGCACTCACTCACTAACTCACTCACTGACTCACTCACTCACTCACTCACTCAGTCACTCACTCACTCACTCACTCACTCACTCACTCACTCACTCACTCACTCACTCACTCACTCACTCACTCACTCACTCACTCACTCACTCACTCACTCACTCACTCACTCACTCACTCACTCACTCACTCACTCACTCACTCACTCACTCACTCACTCACTCACTCACTCACTCACTCACTCACTCACTCACTCACCGGATGATGGGTTGGTGGTTTTTGTTGTCAATCGACCGAATCGAGTATTCACTGAATGACTGACAAACCGAATGATTGAGTGGCGGATTGAAGGAATGTCTGACTGATTGGCAGTTACTTGTCTACAGCACGACCGTCCACGGTGTCACTGAACAAGGTGCATCGACCAGCACTCAACGGAATGTGCTGGTTCCTGCACCGGATGATGGGTTGGTGATTTCAATATTTTTGTTGCCATTTCATTGACTGAATGATAAAATTGACTGAATAATACAGTGCCAGAATGAGTGATCACATTCAATCACACATACCTTCTTCTAGCACCAACGATGAATTTGACCTTATACCAGCTCCAACTGGCCAAGTTTACAGACAGATATACAGGGTGTCCCACTTAAAAGTTTCAATGAGAATGTCCTTTAATTTTTGATAGAATCGACCAATTTGAAAAAAATTTGCGCCAGTTTGTAGACAATTTTTGACAAATTTTTTTGACGCTCAAATTTTTTGAAAAGCTTTTCTAAAGAAATTTTTAGGCCAAAATTCCCGAACCCCCTCATTTTCGTACTTTTCTACCGTCGGTTTCGCAGGATATTCAGTTTTTTACCACGATTAACACCTCTAACGGAGTAAAAACAATTGAAAAAAGTACTATCACAACGAAACAAAACAAAATAAACGATTTTACTTGCCGAATAGATGAATAAAACAAACAAGACCAGGTACAGGAACATGCACTTTCTGCACTAAGTGAAACATTAATGGCATGAAAGCGGCATTTTGAAGTCAAGATACTCATTTTGTCGAAAAGCAACATGATTTTTAATCTAAACAAAAATAGATAAATCGAAGCATTTTTGAAATGCTTATCAACTTGAAAGTTATACGGAATAGGCATCCATTTGCCAAGTTATGAACGGTTCGTTGTAGCCGCTTGGCGTGAGGTCACATCGCGGAGGTGGAGTCTCCTAATTCAGAAAGATGATTCAGCAACCAGTTTAAGATACAAAGCCTAGCTTTGCCATAACATTCTGCCGTTAGAATTAATCACCAGAAACTGTCGGATAACGAGGATTTGTCTGACAAAACACTTGATAGCCCACGAGTTAGGGGTTTTGAAGGATATTTCGAACTGTGAAGAAAGTTGCATGTTGGCTTCGTGTCTATTATTCTGTTCATTGATTTACCATGGTAAATGGTTTTATTTTGTTGTTTTTATGTGGGAGTGAGTTTTTCCAGTTGTTTTCTTTTATTTGAGGTGTTAATCGTAACAAAAAACTGAATATCATGCGAAGCCGACGGTAGAAAAGTACGAAAACGAGGGGGTTCGGGGATTTTGGTCTTAAAATTCTTTAGGGAAGCTTTTCAAAAAATTTAAGCGTCGGAAAAATTTGTCAAAAATTGTCTACAAACTGGCGCAAAAAATTTTCAAATTGGTCATTTCTATCAAAAATTAAAGGACATTCTCATTGAAACTTTTAAGTGGGACACCCTGTACATGTCACCACCTGAACACGGGTTGCATATAGTCGAACCGCATTTTTTTGTCAGCTGACTGTATATATTTTTTATTCAGGGTATGAGTAGTTAAATTTAGAGATTAGATAGAGTGTTCTTCGAAAATGGATATGCGTTATGGATCTTTTTTTCTTTGTAGGCAGTTTTGCCTCGTAACATCTAAGTTCGTCAACAATAACTGGCGTGACAACGGTGCATCAGCTTCCTCCAAAACCGTTTCCGGAGCCAGATTTCCTATATCACGTGCCCGAGAATTTGGTAATGGAGTTCTTTCAGGAGTCTGATTCAGTGACCTCATTTGCGAGAAGACTCTTTAGGTGTATAATGAGAGAGAGTCGCGATTATACTGTTAAAAATTCAAAGAGTACGATGCGGCTCAAGCTGAGCGTTTACATTTCATTCGTTTATATTTGAATAAATTTTACCCATCCAAAAACCGTTATGAGCAGACGAAAACATGGGCCAAATGTCGTGATACCATGCACGAACAGCGATGAAAATTCGAGAAGCAACTGAGGAATCCACATGTTCGCTTTTATTATAACCGAAACATCATGCAATCTGCACAAAATTGTTTCATTTTATGCTCGTCGTTTTTAAGTGATTTTTAGTTAACTGGACATCACAGTTTGTTTGTGGTTTAACATTAGCTTGTTTTTTTCTCGCTAGCAAGTAAACATACAATATAATTATTTCCATGTGAATGAAATGTGAGGATGGTGGGGTTGGCAATTTATCTTGGAAACCCAATTAAAACTGACTTACATTGTATTTGGTAACAATGGCTCCCAGAGAACATGTAGTAAAAACTATTAGCAATAAATATTTTAATCAGTCAGAAACTGATAATGCAATTTTTTATTTTCAAAACGAAATGAGCTAGCCACAAATTGTTTGAAATAATTAACAAGTCTGATGAAAAAATCTAAATTTACACATGAAACATTAGCTTCATGTTCCCAACCATGAAGAAAGTCATGGTAAAGCTTGGGCCAAGCATGGTTTCTCATGGGCAAAGCATGGTCCATCTTGGGCAATCCTTGGTCAGTGCTTGGTGAAATTTCTCTATGCTTATACAGGCGACGCACCAAGGAATCACCATGAACTCACCAAGAAAACACCAAGCGTGTGCCAACATGGCCCATGCTTGGTCCAACCTTGGACCAAGGTTCAGTGCCGTTTATTAGGGCAGGGACTGTAGTCTTCACCTTTGGTAAACTAGACCATGGAGATACCTATAGTTTCAATGGCGAAGGACGAGTACTGGCCCACTACATCGATAAACAGATCCATTTTGACTTAGATGAACATTGGTCAGTATATAGGTTAGACCCCATTCCTGATTGGACCACATTTAGTAGACACAGAGACTTAATCATGGTATCAGTTCATGAGATAGGCATTATCTTAACATGTCACATTCTTGAACTCACCCATCTGTTATGCATACATTTTACAGCACCCCGCCCATTAGAAATGGACGAGTGGAGCGTCCTGTTCTCTCCCAATCAGACATCATCAATATACAGAAACTTTTTCCCTCCCCAACAACAACTAATTCTTCAATTTACCTGAGTATGCATGTACTTCACACACTGACTGTTATTCCTTATGCGAGCCGCCTCATTGGGTTTGTTGCATGGATCACCGCTATTCTTACTTAGGCACCGGCTGTCATTGTGGTACTCATAATAAATGCGTTATAAAACGTTATAACTATTTTGATCAGGCAACGGATTGGTCAGATTGCGTTCAACGTCACAAATATAAACATTTTTCATGTCAAGATTTTATATGTCAATGATTCCCTTGTAAAATCCAAAACACAAACAAAAATACAAAAACTCCAAAAACCAAAAACTTTGCCTAATATTTATTTTCCCCTGTATTATGTCAATATAAAGTGTTCATCTTATGTTCCCCCTTTTAGAACACTAGCTGTTTCTGAACAGTCAACGTTAACTTATCTATGCGTCACGGACCATCCCATGATTTCTTTTAATCAAACGGCACAGTAGCCATTTCTTATCACTGAACTATGTAACACATAACCTAACCATTACTTGCTTAAACACCGTCATTGCTATGATTTATGTTTTGATACGTTATCGAAATTAGGAACACTGTTTCTGCGTTTGCCCTATACATACATATGGTTACTAGATTATAATCATTTATTACATACATTGCTACCGAAATTATTTATAAATATGAACTTTTTCTATATTTGGAATTTTTTTTACTAACCATCAATTTGATAAAGATTTTTTATTTCTGATTGACTCTGTCGAAGCGGGAGCGGATGATAAAGCCATAAGAGACAGCAGAGTCAACAGAACCGAAGCCAACGCTGTGCGAGCCCATTTTCTACACCTTCTGCGTCTGGGCTTATCCATGGAAGACATCGGAATCGTAACCCCTTATGCGGGTCAACATAGCCTGTTGACCACCGTTTTATCTGAATATGTTCACGTCATTGAAAGATTGGTCAGATCCACAAACCAGGCGCAAGGGAGAGAATACAAAGTGGTGATAATTTCAACGGTGCGTGCCAGCGGTTCTGGCCCGAATGGTCCAGCGGACTGGCATCCGATGAAACTGGGATTTCTGTCGGATTTAGAGCGTACAAACGTGATGACTACACGAGCCAAAAATGAGATTATCCTATGTGGTCATGTACTATCTAAAGCATACTCTACAGAAGCCTCATCCGCTACGTCGAAGCGAACGGACAGCTGAAAACCAACCACTACCAGCAACTGCCCCCCTCCCATCTACAGCAACGGAAGGTCAGTAGACATCGGACCTGGAACACCTGGTCGACACAGCCGCTCTCATGGAAATTGATGCCGAGGCGGAGTCCCTCCTTCATATCCGACGACATTCACAATCGCCACCTCCCGATACAACGTCCTAAATAGTTAGTTTGCTTTCTTTTCGACATAAAAATTTATTCACGAATTCAATCTTCAATTCACGAACGACCACGGGTTAATTTTCAAAACATACGTAGCAATCTCTCACTTTTTCTCCCTTCCATCACAGTTGATTCTTATCAAATTACTCACTCATTCAGCCACCTTCTTTTCAGTCATTCATTCAAAAAATTTTAGGTTTCTCCACCGCCACCAAGCGACAAGCAGGCACCAATAACAGCAGTAGTCTCTTCCGTCCAAGAGTACCATTTTTTACTTTGTGTAACACACTGTTTATTCACCGTTGATGATCAAACTTAGATGCAAATAACGTTCTTACCATATTTTATCTTTTGTTCTATGAACCTTACGCAAAATGGTGCCCCAGTAATTTCTTATCAGTTAATAGTATCGGTAACAGTTTTCGATTAAAAGGTGTAGACACTCCAACTTATATTCACTCTGGTTCCTTTGCCAACAATTCTCGTTCTCCATCGCTTCTAAGCATTTTCATTCTCTATCCCATACATACAACTAAATACATCAAAATCTCGATCGTTTACGACGTGATTGTATGGTGGTGTCCTATACCACAAAACATAACAACTCCAACATGCTCCGCGCTGCTACTGCTACAGCAACTCCGCATACCGGATATACCCCAAGCCGTATGTACGAGGAGTACAGGACTAAATACCGTACTTAATTACCGCCACGTGAAACGACGATACCGGTCGCCTTAGCTGTTTCACTGACAGATATTAAACATCCGGACCTTTTTGGTGATCGGGATGCAATCAATGGTGTTCTGAAATTAACGGATCGCATTTTAATATCAGTTATTATACCCCCGCAATTTCGCACGTCTGAGGTCTGTCTGTCAGAGGGTACCATTACCATTGAGAAGTTAATTCGTCCGTCGGACCAGGAGTGGTTAAGAAAGGCTGCTCTCCATCAGCGATTACTGACAAGGTATCTACCCAACCGCCTAGACGTCATAGAGTTGACATTGTCCGTCCAACCTGAGGACTTTTATGAAACATTAGAAAAATCAGGTTACACGCGCATCGACCTGGATAGCTTGATTTGTGACGCACAACCGGTATCCGACTACACGGCGATCGAGTTTCCAACACGTGACTTAAAAATGATTCTTCAAGATGGACAATTTTGCCTGGAAACATTCACTTTCCCCACTACATTACATCCCGTTTTTTTCCTACCACATTTGGCGGTCCTCTCTTCCCATCCCCTTGTTTAACTAAGTCACTTTTTTATCTTCCAATTTTTTATTGACCCAACTTTTTCAGACATCATATAGATATTCTGAAAATTGCCTTTGCCCATCACCCCCTTTACAACATCGTTGCACCCTACTGGCCACAAATCACTGCTGATCCATCTCAGGAACAGGGCTTGCTCCCAACCACATTTTTGTGCATCGTGTTGCGTTAACTGCCCCTAATTTTCCGTCTCATCCATATCACGACTTTAACTTTTCAGGCACGAGGCGTCGAGATTAACGGTGCTAATGGTAGATGCCCCAGGTCTAGTCTGAAAGTTTGGCCCATATGCATAAACAAACCTTCGTGTTCACAACCCACGTGGCTCCACTATGATTTCATCTACGCAGATTGTTACTTTTCGTCTTCTTCGTCATCAGGTAAAATAAAAACTAAATAACGTGTTGGATACACAGTGTCCACACGCACCTGGCTTTGTACTGATCATTCATCGAAAGGCAATGGAGGTGTTTAAAGACTTGAAAACGTTGACAAGGATTCTGAAACCTGCAACATTAGTTAAGACTTTACTCGTCGAAGATGTGTTTACTGATAACCACCCAATAGTACCCGTCCACGACCGTGTGTTTCAAGATGTTAAACAATACATTGTTGACGTTTTTCGTAGTTGCAACGTTCGTCCACCTCAGGATAAACCATTTTATTATTATGGCAACCGTTTTCATATTAGCTTTTAGTTTTTTTAACATAACTCTTTGACAAAAATTTTATACCACAACATTGTATTTAGCTTTACACTACATTATTTCGAACCATTGTATCTTGACTGGGAAACTGGCATGATCGATTTGTGATAATTATGTACCACAAAATACAAAACAAACATATTCTCTCAACTTTTGTACAGACACCTGATAACCCTATCTATATATAAATTTGACAACGAAAATTTTTGGTTCGTGTATGTTTGTCCAAAGGTTTCAGTTCTGCATGAACAGGCAAAATGCTTGGTAAAATTTGAGTCGCGGATGATCAACCGGAAAACTCATAATTGTTTAAAAGTTCCATCCTGCATGAAAGTTGTTCCCTAAATTCGATTATTTACCTTGAATTTTTTTTAAAGTTTATAGAACGGCTGAATAAATTAATTTTGGAAGTTTCCCAATGGACATCTGCTACCAAAAATTTCTTGAGCAACTCACAAGACGGCTCTGAACGCGCCCTAACACTACTGTCAACTGTGGAACTGATTTTGACAGCAGCGGTATGAGCTTTATAAGGTAAGAAATTCCTCTTTTTAGCAACGGTTAAGTAGCGTAGTCGTTCAACGCGCCGAGTTAGTTAAAAAGTTCGATTCTTTATTCTCTTCATTTTTATGGTTGTCGTTTAAAGTTTTCTTATGCGAGAAATTTGAATATATTTTACATATTTTTTTCACACATTTTGATGGATAACGATGCTGCTATAATTTTTGATGATTGAATCATTCAATCTAATGTTTGTTCGAATATTTATCTTCCATTTGTTTCAATTGAGACGTTTGTGTGGCTGTGCATGGAAGGAAAAATTCCTTTACTGTTCAACTGAAGTACTGTAATTTCAAGTATTTGATGAAATAACTTATATTATACG
>OZ038443.1:33291149-33326149 GCA_964036265.1 Daptonema setosum
AATGAAGAAACATCGACACCCTCCCAATCGATTAACAACATTTCCAGACCTGAACATAACATGGTACCTCGATCACACTTCGATGTATGTATGTATGTACCTCAGTTATCAGTGAGGTGAAGATCAAAATCAAATTTAACATTCATGAAAGATTTCTTCGAAATGTTATATTCTCATAGTTTATCTCACTCAGAAATGACGAAGTCAATCATCAGCACCTACTCTCATGAAAGTTCAGGTGAAATGGTCATCGACGTCCTCGCAGGATATTCCCCAATTTACCGAACTTGAAATATCAATGATCTTAACAAAGATTGACGCTAATTAATTTACCCACGGGGTCAGATGTTTTATGAACGATTTCTTCGAAATGTTCACAATTTATCACAGTCAGAAATGCTGAAGTCTAAATGTTATGAATTGAAATTTCAGTTAAGTTATAAATTACCGTACATACGTACGTACGTATACAATCAAACGACGGGTTATGTTGAGGAAAAGGGTGAGTAAAATTCCACGCCATTAAGCTAAATAGGTTAAAGTAACGGATGATTTGAACTAATTTCAACGGGGGGGGGATAATTTCAACTGAATAGATAAGTTATATTGATACTCAAAAAAATAGGGATTGATTATCGAACAAACTTGCAAATGATAATTTCCTGCCTGTAAATGGGCTAAAGATAAGCTAATGAACGAGTCGACGGGTTTTGTCTGAAGTTCGCAACAATAGTTGAGTTTAGTACAATTAAAAAACAGTTGCGTAGCAACGGGTTTACCCTAGTAATAAAAATAGCAATGTCGGTATGTATGTCGTCGTCCAGAGCCAGTTCGATATAAATATCAGAAACGCAATGCCCAAAAACTCTTTTAATCGTTTATTTAGAAAAATTACGCTGAGATCAAAAGTTCGATGAAGAAAAATCATCGCCACCCTACCAATCGATCAACACCGATTTCCTGAACTAAACGTAACATGATATCTCAACTCACCTTTGATGTACCTTAATTATCCATGAGGTCAAGATAATTAAAATGAAGTTTAACATTTACGATCGGTTTATTTGAAATGTTTCATTCTCATAACTAATCACATTCAGAAACTACGAATTCTATCATACATAAATGTTGTCTTCGTCACCCAGGGATTTCCCCTTTATTTTGAACTGGAAACATCATTGATCTTAACTGAAATTTTAGTTTTATGCGCTGCTAACTGTTGTGGCCATGAGTGCTTATGTTTTTTGGTTCAAATAAAAATTTGTTTTTTTGTTTTTTTTTCCACGGGACGGGTAAAAATACAGTAGATATTTGAATGAATATATTTTTTCATAAACATGAGATGTAAGTATGACAAAAGCGGGTATGAGTTGTTTTTTCCACGGGTTATTCTCACTTTAATCATGTTAAGAAACTACTATGCGAACCCATTTTTATAGTACACAGGTCAGGTGAATTAAACTGAATAAAACGTTTTTATGGTTCACAATAAAACGTACATAGATAATTCATCGATTTCGGAGCATGAAACTTATGATTTCCTACGAACGGTCATTATTTAACTTGATCATCCGTTGCCCTGCAACGGGTTTACCCTAGTTATATTTGAATCGCATTGTCTGAGAAAACTTACGGTTTTAATGGGGGTATGCGTCGATGAAACAAAAATTTGAGCTTTGGGCGGTTATGAATCTCTAATATGGAAAGTAATCGAACATAGTATTAGGAATCAAAGATGTTTCGAATCGCGATGTTTCACAGTTAGATCTACGGGTGCAGATCCACGACTGCAGATCTACGGGTGCAGATCTACGGGTGCAGATCTAAGGGTGCATTTGTACGGAACCAGATCTTCTTTTCCAGATCTACGGGTGCAGATCTACGAGTGCAGATCTACGGGTGCAGATGTTCGGGTCCAGATCTACGGGTCCAGATCTACGGGTGCAGATCTACGGGTACAGATCTAAGGGTGCATTTGTACGGGTGCAGGTCTTCGGGTGCAGATCTTCGGGTGCAGATCTTCGGTGCAGATATATGTACGGGTGCAGATCTACGGGCGCATATCTACGGGTGCATATCTACGGGCGCAGATCTGCAAATTTCCAAACCCCAGTTTCCACATGCCGAATTTTTATGTCACCATAAATATACTCCATATGAAGTTTTACTGTCCGTTAACCCCCGATCGTGAGGCTAGTTTGTCAAGCGGAAGCGAGGACAAGCGCGTTAGAATCGCGCAGCATTGGTATTTCAGTGTTTCACCTACCTTGGTAAGCGCGCATAAATTTGGTGTTTGGAAACAACTATAGGAAATTTTTTGGGGTTTGAAAATTTGCCGCAGATTTACGAGTGCAGATCTACCTACGGGTGCAGACCTACGGGTGCAGATCTAAGGGTGCATTTGTACGGAACCAGATCTTCGTTTCCAGATCTACGGGCGCATATCTACCAGTGCAGATCTACGGGTCCAGATCTACGGGTCCAGATCTACGGGTGCAGGTCTGCGGGTGCAGAGCTAAGGGTGCATTTGTACCGAACCAGATCTTCGTTTCCAGATCTACGGGCGCAGATCTACGAGTGCAGATCTACGGGTGCATATCTTCGGGTCCAAATCTACGGGTCCAGATCTATGGGTTCAGATCTACGGGGGCAGATCTACGGGTGCAGACCTAAGGGTGCATTTGTAGGGGTGCAGATCTTCGGGTGCAGATCTTCGGTTGCAGATCTACGGGTGCAGAACTACGACGGGTGCGTATCTACGGGTGCAGATATACGGAAGTAGATCTGCAAATTTCCAAACCCCAGTTTCTACATGCCGAATTTTTCTGTCAACATAAATAAATTCCATATGAAGTTTTACTGTCCGTTAACCCACGATCGTGAGACTAGCTTTTCAAGCGGGAGCGAGTACAAGTGCGTTAGTATCGCGCAGCAGTGGTATTTCAGTGGTTCACCTACCTTGGTAAGCGCGCACAAATTTGGTGTTTGGAAACAACTATAGGGAATTTTTCGGGGTTTGGAAATTTGCCGCAGATTTACAAGTGTAGATCTATGAGTACAATTCAACAGGTCTTCGAACGCGCGTTCTTAAATGAAAAAAAGAACCGTTCACGTCCAACTACCGGCACCCGGAGCCCAGTTGGATAGCGTAAAAATTATAAGCAGGGCTCTCTTCCAGAGACTCGTCTCAGACTCAGCAGTTGAGACTAGTCTCTCGAGGAGATCCCTGCTATACTTTGAAATTACAACTGGTCTCTCGAAGCTATAGTATCAGCTACTGAGCCATATCATACTTTAACACTAGCTGGGCTCTCTCCTGAAGCGCCGGCAGTTGGACGTGCACGGGGAATAAAGTGTCTGTTCATCAGCCCTTACCAAGAATATGTGCTGGTATGGCAGTGCTGCGAAAGTTATTCTTTCCATCATATCCGAAATGTTTTACAAGTTTTCGATGAACGTAACTGAAATTTGAGAACGGTTACTGGAAATTGCAGTAATAATAAAGAATTGGGAGTTCAGAGGTTATATACGATTTAGAATGGTAGCAGAGTGGTTAAAAATATACAGCAACGATCGGAATGGTTTATACAGTGGTTAAGATAAAGATACACTGACTGTTTGAGAAGATGCCAATGGCAACGGTCAAGGCCATTGTTCTATGTACAGTGGTCGTCAATTCATAAAGTGCATTACATTCAAACATAAAAATTGAACGAGAAAATGCTTCATTTTCGAATTTTTTTTAGTTTGGACTTTTTAGACACTTGTCCGACAATGTTACGACTCATGACAAAAACTTCAAAATTAGTTTTCTTGAGCATGGGCTGTGGAAAAACTTTAGCGCTACGGACTGAATGAAGAGCCTAATCATAACTGAACAGACAACTGTTCCTTAGCCCTATGGTCGGGGAACTTTATTTTATTACTTATTTATTTATTTATTAGCTTACTAAACCTAAATCGTGCAAACAAAGATGTTTCTCCCAAGTGGAGTCGTACATTAGTCGTACAAAGCTATAGCAATGAAAGTAAAAATACTGTCGTTTTAGGCTGGTGCAATTAGTTTTATCTGACACTGCGAGCCGTACCATTGTTGAAATACTGGGTCTTATTGCTTCATTTTTTATGCCTTTCGATAACAAGATTCGCAAAGTTTTGAAGAACCCATTTTTCCATTGTTTTCTAAATTCTGTCACTTTCGAATCTTAGAGTTATGCACTTGGTTGTGCATCTTGCAAGTTTGTCACAGTAGTTACAGTTACTGTAGTTATTGTCAGTACGATAGAGACGGTTGTAGCAACTAACGTGTGAAGCTGTTCATACAGAGGCATTAACTGTCGAATCAGACGATACATATCATTGCTTAAATCGTAGCCCGGCACGTCCCATTCGTACATGCTTCGCCATTGTGCACCTACATCGTCGTAACCGGCCGACCTAGCTCCTGTCGCAAAGAACAAGAGTTACAAATAAAATATGCATATCATACGATACATTTTAAGACAACGCAGATAGTTACAAATAAAATATGCATATCATACGATACATTTCAAGACAACGCAGATTTGTATACTGTAGACCTCATGATCCTGTTCCAATATATCATTTGCAGCGAAGAAATTTGCAGGACAAAAACATGATGTGATTCGTTCAACTTTCGGCTACTCCTGTTTTTCTTGTTTAGTTCAGTCAGGGTCGGCTCACACCGAAATATGCATGGCCGATAGTGTGGACCGCAACCATGAAAAGCTGGAGGTTTGCGGATTTACAACTTCTTGCACGCTTTTCAGTCCAAAATGCATTTGTTTAACGAAGCCAAATTTAAATCAGAAATGTTTTTACATCGGTTTTAACTTACCCTTGTTTAACAGGGAAACTGTTTTTTCGAAGTCATCACGGTTGGGTTTGGCGGCCCCCCTGAGCCATTCCTGAAAGTAAGGAAATGTAGTAAAAAGCACAAAAAAGTTTTCAATGCATCTTTTACACATACAGTATGTGTCTTTGTTCTCTCCTGTAGGACACCTGTTACAGCTGTGATTATTCTTTCACACATGGGAAGGGGTGACTGTGCAAGGTAGCCGACTGTGCCTGGGGACCGACTGTGCCAGGGAGCTGACCCGAACGAGCCAGAAGTTTGGAGGAAGTTTCTCACGTCAACCGTTTGTGCAATGGAAATCGATGGAAGTACCAGGGACGCCGAAGAAATTTTTTATACATCAACAGGCTGGAGCGGGTAGTCGGGGAAAGTTTTTATGCGTCACCTGGCTCCTTGGCACAGTTAACCGCCCGTGACTGTGATCAAATACCCACAGCTGGGATGGGTGTACATATGTGACACAGACGTGAACAATTTAGGCTTTACTCACCACCCAATAGTACTCCAGTTTGGTTAGATTTCGATGTATGTCCAAGAAGTTATCCAAGGCCCAACTCACAAACGGCTGGTCTACCCACGGTGGGCTGATGACGCGGTTCTGAAGTTAGCGGCACCGCCTCCGTCACAGCCAGTTTATTGTAAAACAAGAATGCGTACGAATAAATTTCGAACCCAACAAATATAACAATGGGAAAGTAAAATAAGTGCCATGTTGAACTAATGTGAAAAGTTCGATAATGGAAAAATGTTTATGAAAAGAGGATATTTTTCTGAGTTATATGATAGTTTGAAAAGCTGCTCGGGAGAAAGCAGACTAAAATATTATAAAACGATGCTCTGAAATGATACGTGATTAATGATGAACTTTGAAAGATAGTACATATGATGTAGCGGAAATCATCAAAATTTTACAAAAAATTAATAGAAATTTATTCAATGGAAAAACAGGGAATACATCGGGTTTGATTTTTTAGTTAAAAGCAATCAGTCAGTCAGTCACTCAGTCAGTCAGTCAGTCACTCAGTCAGTCAGTCAGTTAGTCAGTCAATCATGAATTTTATATCGTACGGCAAAGGAAAAGTAAACACCAGCATACATACATATAGTCGAATTTTTTGGTTAAGACTTTTTCTAGGACCTTTTTGAGTGTAAAACCTTTCCCTGGTCCCGAAATTGGTGATTCCGACCAAGAAAAAAATTTACAAAAAAAGTTGATGAAATTTTTTTATTTTCTTGGTCGAAATTTTTATTTCTATAAAATTAAGCATGCTTTGCTGATTTTTTTCATGTAGTTTTCATGGAAATACGTTGACTATTGAAAGGGTAAAATAATTTTCAAAGTTAGATTACATTTTCAAAAAATATTTTACCCTTTCAATAATCAACGTATTGCCATGAAAATTACATTAAAAAATTCAGCAAAACATGCTCAGTTTTATGAAAACAAAATTTCCCACAAAAAAATATAAAAAAATTTCATAAACTTTTTTTGTAACTTTTTTCTTCGGTCGGAATCACCAATTTCGGGATCAGGGAAAGGTTTTACACACAAAAAAGTTCCTAAAAAAGTCTTAACCAAAAAATTCGACTACATTGGGGCACTGCCCCACAGTGTTTGGGGCACTGCATCTTTGGCTTATTAGCTTTGCACTTGAATGACCAACCGCCATTCGGCTAAGGGCATCCATCAATTCTTTTACATCGGCGTCGTCCAGATCTGTCTTGTATTCCAGGGCTCGACGCACCACCGGATCGCTGATCTTGCTAACGTTAAAACGGGCAGCTTCCGGTGGTACTGATTTATACCAGCGCAGCATCTCTATGGTCGCATCGGACTTTACCTGCTCGATGACGCATGGTTACCAAAAAAATATGTTTGTTTTATTTATTTTTTTATTTATTTTTTATTTTTTGGTACGCTTTATTCGTGCACGATGACTGATAATGAGGACTGGCCCAAATGTACAGTACAGGACAAAAATTACACGTGACAAAATCGCCGAAGCTATGGCGAATATCTGCGCAGCTCCAATAAGTGAGTTCTCTTCGCTGATTGGCTGGCAGCTTGGGGTTGGCCGGCTTTCAACCCATCAGCGAAGAGGACCCACTTTCTCAAGCTGCGCAAACACTTGTCATGAACTGTAGATTGAGTGAGGAATAAACCTTTTCATTTTCTTTGGTCATATCGAGTTCGAAGTTCCAGGTTGCCGTTGCCATCTTGTTCTTCTGTTCTGACAATTTGTAGTTGAACATTTTTAACCAATCAGTTGCCTGAATAGTTTAACTGAAAATTGATTACTTGACTGAACAATTCAGAAAAGTGGTCGAGATCTGATTCAATAAAATACAACAAAGGCAAATTCAATAAACTACAAACCCCGTAAAAATATTTTTTTCTGAGTCAGTCAAAAAGATTTTCTTTCTATTCTTCGGCTTAACTGACGAATGACTGTCTGACTGATAAAGTGACTGACTGACTGAATGACTAATGAATACAATTTTCCGACCCTTTGCAGTTCGTCATCATGTTGAGCTGTTGAACGGCTGAATCCACCAAAGAAGATATCCATAGTCAGGAAAACAGCCTTAATGTGAGTTTAAGCGTGCGCATTGAGCGAGTTAGTGAGTGAGTGAGTGAGTTAGTGAGTGAGTGAGTGAGTGAGTGAGTGAGTAGAGGAATGATTGAGTTAAGGTTTCCATTAGGTCCAATACACATATGTAGTATACCGTAACCATTAACCAATAATAATCTCAGTAATGGTTGACATGAGTTGAGGTCAAAGTCTGTTAAGGTTCAGATTACAAACCACTGTTGGCGGATGCATGATGACTGTTACGGTGTCGTATGGTTCAGGTTATGGGGTCCTCTGTTCAAGATACAAGTGCAACTGATAGATAATACCCAAATTGTTGGGGGAACGTACAAAAGATGAAGATAATAGGATTGAAATGAGATAATGAGATTTCGAAGAGTTCCTAATTATTTAAGGTTTTTTTTTTTTATTTCTTGACATAGTTTGTGCGCTGGGTAATGTTACAATGTTACTATGTAGAGGTTCAATGTCTTGAATTGTTGCAAAAAAATCACTCGCAAGCTCATCTTAAAAGGAAGATTGAACCCAACACTCAAATGCGAACTCAACGGTTCTGGTTTGGTTTTTGAACTATCGCATATACAGGGTATCCCACTTAAAAACGTTTCAATAGACGATATGAGAATACTCTTGAATTCTTGATAGAAATAACAAATCAAAAAAATGCACCAGTTTGTAGACATCTTTCGAAATTTTTTCTGTATATCTTTTTTGCTAACGCAAATTGAATTTTGCCTGATAATCAGTAAGCTTCTAAGCTAACATTACACTCCGATCTTCTTATAAAGTTGCTGTAAAAAACATTGCTAACATTGCTGTTAAAAAGTGTGTTCCGTCGGCGACCTCGGTTGACAATATAAGAAACCGTTTTAGAAATTTCATTTCAGATTCGTGATCTGAATCAATTTTGAACCTTAGATTTCACCGGTTTGACTAGTTTTGGATTTCCTCAAGAAACCGGGAGAAGAAAATGAAAACTGCTGAAAAAGTTACTTAAGAAGTTGAAAAAATGCGTACAGGCTTCAAATTTGATGGAAAACCAGAAACTGGTAGAAAAATTTCAAGAATGTCTTTTTTAAAATAATCATAACCAAATATGATGGAGAACCAGAAACTGGTAGAAAAATTTCAAGAATGTCATTTTTAAAATAATTATAACCAAGGTCATCGACTCGAAAACTTTTCTCAGAAATCAAATTTTTGCGCCTTTTTAATATGGAAAATTCTGCAGCTGAGAAAAATGAAAGTTACGGTATTCGCAATAAGAGCTGAACACAGTTATAGTAAAAGTCCATATCTTCACACACAGGCAAACAGAAGCCTCGATATCCACAAACTCTCTCATATCCGTGAAGAATGGTGAACTCGCGAATGACCTTCATACACGTTAAGACAGTGAGAAAATGAGTCAGTACAGTGAGAAAATGAGTCAGTTAGTGAGTCAGTCAGTCGTTCAAACAGACAGGCGGTCGGTCGGTTGCTTGTTCAGTCATTCAAACAGTAAGTCACAATAGCATAACGTCATTAAAAGGCCGATTTGAGTTCAGTTGTGTACTCTCATTCTTTGATTTTATCAGTGAATCCTAAATTCCAGCAATCAACAACAAAATAACACACGTAGCAGTCATCCGAGAAATCCAAAACACTATAGAACTCAGGAAACGCTTAATGTTACTTAATTGCACTCGGTGAGTGAGTTACTGACAATAGACATGAGTAAATGACTGAGAACAACAGTCAGTCTTGAACCCGCCAGCACGATATTCCATTTGAACTACTGTACCACTTGAATTTGGTTACGTTCCATTTTAAGGATCACTTTCAGATCTTTTTGTGTATTTTTTGCGGACAGATACAGATTAGGATTCATCTCGTTTGTGTAATTTAGGAATTATCTTGATTGCATTATTCAGAAATCATCTTGTTTTTATTATTTAGGAACTATCTCGTATGTTTTATTTAGAAGCGTTGCTGATTATTCGCTCTTATTGTACATTTGTTAATGATTCGTTTCTACATGAGTTGCTAATTATTTGTTTCTAAATGTGTTGTTAATTATTTGTTACTACATGTGTTGTTAATATTTGTTTCTACATGTGTTGTTAATGATTTGTTTCTACAGTGTTGTTAATTCTTCGAAATCGCAATGAACATAAACAGACGGCAGAAGCTCAATTTATTGGTTGATTTCACTGATTTAGAACTTTATGTATACGCTGTAATACTTTATGAATAACTGTGGAACTTCAGGGAAACAAAATAAAACAGAGAAACACGGTTGAATGGTGGCATAATGTAGATTGATTAGAGTAGACTCGCAAAATCGGATCACATTCGTAAAATAACGGGGAGAAAAAATTTATTTAATTAATAATAACCATAAATCCAGTGAATAAAGAACCCATAAACGCATCAACCCAATTCAAAAATATTGATGAGGCCGTTTCAAACTAGTATCAACAGTACTAGTGCTCTGGGAAGTTTTACAGTAAAAGAAAAAAATCCGAAAGGCATGAAAGAAAACTTCCCAAGCACAATTCCTATCAAAACACGAGATATAATGGTAGCTGATTGCTTTAATTTTAGTAACCATGTTTTTCAACTGATGTCTACTTACCGACGAAAACAAAACGACAGTCACTAGAATCGTATACAATACAAATATCCATCTTGTGGGTGGGCGGGTAAGTCAACCCGTCAGCTCACTTATTCAACTTCGTGACCAACACTACACTCCAAGGCCATCAGTAATATAAAAACAAACATATACCAAGTATAAATCATGACGAGTACAACAAATGCAAGCAACATCCACGTTGAAAACCATCCAGGTAAACGGTCAGACTGGCGACTGTGAAATGCTTATATTTTTTACATTTTTGAGAAATCCAAGAACAAATCGGCCGAAAAACACAAACAGCCACATCTTCCGATTCACTCATCCCTTCAATAATCAGTCAATCCAATACGTACAAACAAAATATAATGAGTACAAAAACATGGGTCGAATCTTGGGGGCTTGCCCGTCCGAGTGGTTCCCTTGAACGATAAGGGATCGGGCCACCCGCGCGAAGACCGAACACCCGCGAGCCCGAATGGACGGGGAAGTTGAGGCAATAAAACGTAGAAAATAATGTATTTCTTGCCCTGATTGACATTTGGCAACAAATCTACGATAGTTTTCTATGTATACCACAAGTCGATGTCACCAAAAAACAATCATAGCAAAAATGGTACGAGTTCGCAGACAAAAAAGAATAAAAATTGAATCCGGTGCCACCTAAGGCGGACACCTAAAATATATTCAACGCAATTTGGGAATAAATGCGAGCAATGAACACCGACGGTGTGGTGTGTGTGGCTTATGCTGATTTGATATTTTGGTTATTTAGATAGGTGGCTCATATTAACATCTGATCGCGAACTAAATTGATTTTGAGTAGTTAAAATGATCGCGAATTAAAATTGAATGGTTATAATGCCAAGGTTATGAACAAAAAAAGCTGGTCAGATAAGGAAGCCAAGGTTGACACGAATACCATAATCATACAAAAGAAAGAAACCCGCGTGTGACGGGGGAGAAATGAAAGATAACACCTGACTGAAATGTTGAGCAACAATTTAAAAAAAGCAAAACGCACTAGATAAAAACAAATATTAATGCTATCAAGGTTAAATTACTTCACGCTGATAAACATCAGATACAGTGAACTAAGATTACACAAATAAACTATGCATATTTTAATAAACTACTCACCTCGATATCACTGGGCAAATGCAGGTTTGAAAGATCAAGCATGAATAGGAAATCATATCAGGTGATTACTAATTTAGAGAAAACAGTTTACTAAAAATTGAGAAAAGATGTTGGGAGATGATTACGATTTCACGGCCACAGGTATTCGACGTTCATCCGGACACCGACACACGTTTACACGAAGTACATGCGACTCTTGAACTCGTCCACAACCTGGAAAACATGATTAAAAACAGAACAAAAATAATTACATAAAACATTTAATTTCCTCATCTCAACCACAGCAAGTCGAACCAAGACCTCCCCTTTTAAAAAGTACGTAAGCAACAACCATCATTAGACAAATGCTCTCTTACCTTGAGGCTTTAAAAATTTCAAGCACGGTGAAGAAAAACGCACGCTCTATATGGTCATGGTGTAACTTAAGAACGGCGGTGCGCCTCTTATATTCAGAAGTGGATCATGAGTGCGGTAATACGACCCGTCCATACATCCTGACCAACCGTGACGCACTCCTGCAGGCCGGAATCGGACGAGCCGGCGGCATGACTCGGCGCACCGGCACCACGACCACCCGCCTTCTTGACACCGCGTCCACGACTGCCACGACCGCGTGAAACTGAAAACAGTAGATAATTAACATCCAATTGAAAACTGCAATACGCTGGAAACGGCTGCTAACTTCCATATTTTGCTATATTTTGTTGGTGGAGTCAGATGACCTTCTATATCTATATGTAACTGCGAAAAATATTGACATTTATTGGGGTTGAGAGACACTGCAAACGGGGAGCAACTAGTTCGCATAGTTACTGAGCCGACATTAATGTTGTTGAAACCGAATGTTGCATAATTTTTTTTAAATAAATAAACTTAATAAGGTATTCTACAATAAAGGAATGTTGTCCCTGAATTCAATATTTTTTGCATTCGTAATTTGAATTCGCAATATGCCATCTCGCTACATCACGTCATGTCCATTGTCAACATTCAACGGAATAAAAAATATATAGGAAAAACACTCGAGACAGCATTTATTTTTTTTTTGATTTTTACGAAGATATTCAAAGGGACAAGCTTATTTGATAAGGTTAAGCAACAACCCTCTCAGTATGACCAACCGTCACTGGCCGAATCATCAACGAGTGTGCTGGTGACCGTGCTGCCCGAGCTCGACATGACACCGCGACCAGAACGACTGCCACCAGCGTCCGACAGCGAATCCGAGTCGTGCACACCCCTAAAATATGAGAAACTTTGTTTTATATCGGCTATGACAAAACACCAACATCGAAATATGTCGATAGCTGAAAATTAAACAACGGTTGAAAAAAATGTTGGAATATGTTGATAGCAAAGAAAAAAAAGTCTTAACAACACATGTAGAGCTACTCTAGGTTTCGACTCTTGAAGCCACGAGAACTGACACACTTTGTAAATTTGTTATCCATTACTCCCGTGGTTGAGTTTTCATAAAATCTACTACTACGTTGGTACTTGGTAGACTGCTGACTGACTCAGCAAATATACGAGAACACCAACAGTCTGCGCTTGATGTGGTAGCGTGCGCGTGTGGCAATCAGATCGGCGTAGTAGACGGGCGCCGGCAACGACACGGATCGCGGGCATCGGCAGTACATGTGGCACAGCTGGTACGTGAGCAGCTGCAACTCGTTCGACGTGAATCCAGTCTCGTCCCACAGCACCGTGTAGCGCGTTGGTCGGCATGTGCCCTGTATTGAAGAATACATAAGGCTTTGCTTTGATCAACAGAGATCTCAATTCGCTTAAAACGTATAAATCAAGAAAACCAGAGCGTCTTATTTTTACTCATGCGAAGAAAGAGGCTTCTATTTGATGTGAAAGCAATCGAAACGCAACGCTAATATGTTTGACTACTAGCCACTAGGCAAGCGGCAAGAAAATACGTATACATAAATCAGTCACTCACTCACTTAGAAAAAATCAGCGCAAAGCAGATTCGAACATATGAGTTTCTTTGCTTACGTTTACCAGCTTTATTTTGTCTCTCGCATGAAATTTATCGTGAGCAAATCTATGTCACATCGTTGATGGTAAAGTGCAGTGGAATGAAGCATCGTGTTGACATAATAATCGTACGAACCTGAATGCCCTGATGGCTGTTCAGGTAGAAGTCGAACGACTCGGGACTGGTCACCACCGAATCGATGGTCGTACCGGCCGGCACATTCTTAGCGCGACCGCTGGCATCGCGCGGGTTGACCGGGAAGAAGCGGACGTGATGGCGTTTGGTAGTGACGATGTAGGTGATGGGCGGCTTGTAGTCGTGCGACAGCATCAGACACGCCGTACGAATGCCCTGCATCTCCTCGCGCAACACCTAAATCGAAGAGATGGAACGGATGAAAAGGTTCAGAACATATCCGTATTGTAGCAGATGTGAAAATTATATCATCATGTACAAAACCGATTATCACATGCAATGAATGGGCCCCAACCGTTCGTTGTTTATCCAACTAAGTATATTTCCCAAAAACTAGATTTTCCCGAGGAACAAAAATGTAAAAAATCTCCCAACACAAAGTTCAGCAGAAACTAATTTCCGATGAGTGACTGACCTCCATGAACTGTCCCTCGCTGACGCCATCGCGGTAGACGATGATGCGATCGGGCTTGGCCTTGGTGTGCTTGTAGAAGGCGACCAGACGCTCGCGGACAGCGTCCAGCAGATACACAACCGACTCGTTGCACTTTTTCTGCACCTTCACGTTGGCGCCGTACTTCTGCGGCAGCTGGTCGATGTTGGCCACAACCTGCAATTTTTATTTAATTCCAGTGCTTTCAGTATCGAAGCACACGGCAGCACATGCGGCCGAGTCAAGCCCCAAAAGGAGGGGAATCTCTCCAAAGACGGGGGAATCGGCAGTTTATAGGCCATTTTACCTACTACACCTCAAGGAACAAACTATACTTTTTTGAAAACGCCAAAAAGGGTGGGGGTTTTCACTTCGCCCAACCCTTCTCGTCCGCTAGTGCACGGCAGTATCAGGAAATTGAATGAAACGGATGAATGTCAAAATACAGAACGACAACCAACGTGTAATTGCTGAGTCTAGTCACAAAACTAACCGAAGCAACAGATGGCATGCCCTGTTTCTCCTCCATGAGCGTGGGATGCGTCACGTCGATGCCCATTACCAGCGTGTTGCAGTTGGTCAGGTACTTGCGGGAACTGAAAACATATTTTGATGCTGGAACCCATCAGTCCACATGAAAACGGTATTAAAAATCTTACTTACCATGAATCTCTGCCTGCTCAACTTGGCATCAATTTTGAGCGGGAGTTATACTTCGGCGCACGCGCTGGGTGCGCCAAATTGGTTATACTTCCGGCGCACGCGCACCAGCAAGCCTTATTTAGAAAGGTGCGCTGCGCACGTGCGCCGAAATCAGTGCAGAGCACGCGTGCTCCGTGCGCTGAAGTATAACTCCCGCTTCAAACATGACTCAAAAAGCAACAATTATAAACAAGCCACAACAAAACCAACACTTCATCGGGTTCAATCTGGTTGTTGACGCCGCCGAGCTTGGCGTTGAGCTTGAGCACGATGTTGGAGCACGTGGCCGGTGACGACTTCGTGATGTTCTTGTAGAGCAGACACTGCGACATCACGCCGAACGTCATGTCCGACAGCTCCTTGGTCAGCACTGAAAATCCGAGTCAAAATAAGGTCGAGCGAAAACGTAATTTGTTTATCCCACCACTCATTTTTATGAAATGAGTCATTTGAATTCACATTCGAAAAAATTGGCAGGTACGAAAGTGAAATAAATTGTGCTCTGGAAATGGTGCTCATTAATATAAGAAAGTGAAAAACATTAGTTCTCAATTTTATAATAACTCATAACTAAATCAGAGGAAAGCGAGAAACCATGCCCGCTTATTGATAACCAAGGAATCGCGGAGTCAATATCAATCTCGATAAACCCAAAAACAAATCAAACATCTAATAAAAACAGGAATCGCCTGTTTGCATAGAATGTTGTAAAAAGTACCAACTGTAGACGTCCGTGTTCTTGCTCATCATTATGACGAATATGAGATCGCACCGTTTGCCCTGTGTCTTGTAATCGGCCACGATATCGCGGAAGGCGCATCCCACGTCTTCTTTACTCCGACCGTACTTGACCACGTCCGGCCACTCCGGGAACTTCAGGCCCATTTCGTTGGCCTTGCGACAGATGTTCTTGCAGAAGTTCCTGGAAAACATTGATTGGGTAAATTTAAGATTTTAAACCTTCCTAACACCAAAAATTTAGTGAACTATAACTTTCATGAAAGTTAATGAAATAATTGTCCTACTTAAATCTAAGGTTGTAAGTTAAACATGAAAGTGTTTTCATGACATTCTACTAACAAAATCCTCAAATTTCAAAATAAGACCTACTAACAAAATCCTCAAATTTCAAAATAAGACCAACTGTAGTGTGGCTTCGTCTTTGGGCGGCAGCAGTGCGATCAGCGAGTACGAGTTGCAGACAGCCGGATCGAGCAGCTTTTGGGTCATGCTGTCCCACACACCGTCTTGCGGTACAACACGGGGCAACTAAAAACAAAATCGTTATCATTAGCATATACTAATACGATCACAAACCGAGTTGAAAACGGGTTTCTAGCAACCCATTGAAACTTGAGTTTATACTTACTAAAATTACCCAGCTGCCAGCTTCACACAAGAAATGCTGAAAACGGCATACTTTTTCAAACTGAAAATGTCATATTGTTTTCGTTTACTAAAGTAAAACATGCTCATGATTGCGTTTGAATAAAAAAGATCATGTTGGGATGGTTACTTTTACTTATTATATTGATCTGAAACAAAAAACAATGCAATCAGGCATCAGTCAACTAATGAGCAGTGCTCAACTCTCAAGCGAAAATGTTCTTAAAAAATCATTAACCGGATTGTGTGTATTATTGTAAAGTATGGCAGGTGGTGGCAGCACCCTTGCCTCCGCCTGTACCATGTTCGGATCGATGCTGAAACCGAACTCGCGCAGAAACGGGTCCTCCTGAAAGTTGGCCGCCCGAATCAAATCGTCGATCTTGCGGGCGCGAATGTCGGCCGGTGACGCGGTCGCCTGAAGAAATGATACATGAAATGAAAAAAAAATATTACGCAAATTCGGGTTCATTTGCTCTATGGACAACTTGGATATCAAACTAACATTCAATTCCGCACAGTTTTTTATGTACTAAACCAAACATCTAGTAAGTACGTTTTCAACTACAAGCGATAACTATTTTATGGAAACGATTACCTAAACTTTTTCTTGAATACTGGCTGTGAATTTTTCACCAATGGCAGTTTCAAGGTGTAGGTGAAAACGTGAAATGGTCTCATAATCACATTACTATCAACCCCTTCTATTATACAGGTTGGGTTGGTAATAGTTCAATTTCCATAACTACAGCTCAACGCTAAACTGGGATAACCCAATCCCAGTATAAACAAATAACCAACCCGAATGACTTGGGCCGTCTGCTTGTCGTTGAGCTTCTTGGTCACCTTTTGTGGGCCGTCCAGCTCGCACACCTGGAGAAAACGGCAAAATAGTTTTCGAATTCGGCAGCTTTTGTGGAGAAGGGTGATAATTAAATTAAATCATCAAGTGATGCCGCTTTACAAAAAAAAACACTAACCTCAATGGGGAAGTAGATGTTGCGCTGCAACGGGCCAACGTGCAGGCAGGGTAGAGCCGGGTATTTCAGGGCACCGTAGCGCTCCTCGAAGTACTGCGCCACTGTTTTGCTGATCTTGACGCCACCCTCCTCTGTTTGGAAGCTGCAATGCAAAAAGTAAAATAATAAAACCAGAAACCCAATGTCTTATAAGCTTAGAGAAACATGATTACTTCGTAAAAATAATTGTTTACGTACAAGTAGAACAAATACCAGGGAACACTTCAGATGAGCATTCGAAATTCATCAATTTATTACTGTATGTTTTTACAGTGACTTCTTCGTTAATGAAGCGAACAAGGCACACCAAGTCACAATTGGTTTCGTAGTAGCCAGAGATTTGACGAAAAAGGGCAAATTCCCAAAGCAACGCGTGAGAATCAATGTTCCCTATCAAGTTTCGATCTTAGGACCTCATGATTGCGAGTTTCACACTCTGCCCACTGGACAAAAAAGAGAAAAACAATATGACAATACTAGATTCTAGACATTTTTATACACAAAACTATCTCACAACTTATGAGATTTGCGGAAATATCATCGAGATAAGTAACATTTCTGAATCAACCTGAGTCTATCGGCGGCATCGACCAGACTGTTGATACGGTAGACCCTTACCAGACCCTCGCGATGGCTGATGCGCACCTTCAAGCCCTTGACCGAGTCGCTCACGATCTTCACGTCGGCCGGGTTCAGACGCGTCGACGAGTTGAGCTGGTTAGCCTGGAATCTAGATTATATTGGAGTAAAACCAAAAACACTTCATAAACTGAAATTTTCACGATTTTTGAGAATTCAGTCGCCAAGCCGAAAATTTTTTTACGCCTCACATCTTTATTCATCCTGAATCAGAATTTCTGATGTTTGGTAAGATGAGTGAAACACGAAAAAAATTATATTTATAACCGAACCGAATTAAAAATAGTGAATTTATTATTCGTCTCCCACAGAAAACTACAGACAGATTGAAGAAGTATGATGGAAAAATTGCGGATTTCTTTTCGAGAATCGAGATATACTTAACATTTTTCAATTTACGTTATCAATTCTATGGAATCGAAGAACGGAATAAATTTCAACAAGCAAATATTTTGATTACTTATTCAATCAACCTGATAAGGACCGGGCGCCTGCTGGGGTGGTCCCGAATTGTATCCGCCCCGTCCACCAGGGCCACCGCGACCTCCACGCATTCCACCACCACCTGCCATGCCACCACCGGGTGCGTGCTTGTCGTTCAACACATCGCACATGTACTCCATCATAGGTACGCGCAGCTTGAAGAACGCCGTGTTCGACACTGAAATACGATACAAAATAATGTTCTTAGAGAAGCTAGTATGATGTATAAAGGTGAGAATATGGAAAAACGACAGATCTTTCTGCAGAAAACTTTGCCATTGAGCGGAAAATTACACGTCTTTTTATTGCATCAGGGTTGGATCAGGCATAATTAGTAGACGAATTCTAGTCCCATTAAGAAACTGAAAAATTGCGAACATCCTGGCAGGACTGGAACCTACGACCTTCCTTCAGTACACAGACGTGCTAACCGCTGCACCACTTGAATTTGATTAGATGCAACAACTCACAAACATTAGCTGCATATAAACGAAAGTAATGTATGATGACTTGTCTATTGAACTCAACTCAATCGAAAAGCTCTATGCTATTACATATGCGATGATCACGGACAACTAGTGTTGTGTTACACGAGTTGCAAAATTTTTAATATAAAACCGTTAAATCATCTCGGAATAAATTGCCCTGGACAAATTAATTAAAACTTCAATTAACGACCGCTCAGATGAGTTGACATTTTAATTCACTAATTATTCACTTGGAATCTCAATTCTACCAACCATCGACATTCATCATTGGCTGGTTGTTGGCACCGACGTGCACCGAAGTGAAAAATCCGGACCAGAGCTGTTTGCCGGCGCCCAGGTCCATCGCCGAGCTGTCGTTGTGGGCGGCTGGCAGACGGTAGAACGACGCCTTGAACGAGTAGAAGTTGCGAGCGCCCCTGCAATAAAATCACATTTATCTACCACGCAGAACGGTGTCCTCAATACTTGATTTAGGCAAGATCGAAAGAAAGTGACAACCACAACGTATCTCTATTATAACAGGGAAAGTTTGGTTTTCTTTGACAGCAATTTTTTCGACAATAACGACACAATAAATTCATGGGACAAAAAAAGTACGAGAAAAAATGTGTTCATAAAAAATGAATGCAAAGGAAACCAACGGGCCGTCGGGGTATGTCAGGCCCTGTCGGAAGATGATATCCAAGATCTGCACGGGTGTGATCACCCGGTTTTCGATATTAGCCAGGCGTGCCTTCGTCAGGTCCAGCAACACCGGTCCCACCTGCAAATATCATGCTCTACGCAACTTGATGAGATTTCGATGCCGCTTAGAGGCAAAATAGAGGTGCATGGAGGCCGGCCGATCTTGGCTCAGATTTTTTTTTGATTCTCAGGACAAAACCATACAAACGGAAGCGTGAATGTTATTTTGTTTTAACAGCATAAGACTTGCGAAGACCACCGATACTTACATTTCCCGGACCTTAAAATCAACGTTAACATTTCAGTGGCCAAGTGTCATGAAAAAACTTTGTCAGAAAAAAAAATTCACGTAATGTTCGACGATTGTTACATTTGAACTGTCAAAATTTTAGATTAACGACGTCCATAAGCTAACCAGGGTTACATTCTGACGCACATTGGAATTTATTTTATCTACAATAAAATTTAACACTAAACTTTCATTTCGACCGCAGCATTAGCGGTCGAGGAAACGTTCGTTCCTCCTTATTTGTTTTTCGAGTCACACTGAACTTGAAACTTTGAGACACAAATGTTTAGGTGAAATTTCAATTTAGTTATATTGTTTTTTGCTGTTTTTTTATTTGGTTGGATTAAAAATAAAATATTCACTCTCGAGTCTCATTGAAATTCTTAATACATCAAACATTCATGATTCACCTTAACAACTAATCATTTAAGCATGCGATTATTTCTGCACTTTCACACATAAGCTTTTATATTTATCTTGATTGTGATTTACTGAAAGAAACGTTTGTATTGCAGAAATCAGGCATTCACAGCGTAGCCAATATTTGACTTAACACCTTGGGGATTTCTTCATTAACTGAAGCCATAAGGCACACTAATACCATATCAGAAGGGTTTTTTCGTAGTGGCCAGAGAGTTGAATAAACTGACGGGCAATGGCAAACACCCCAGAGCAACGCGTCAGGGTCTGTGTCTCAAGTCAGGTTTCGAACTTAGGACCGCCGGTTTTCGAGGCCGGCGCCCTACGCACTAGACTAGACAGGCGACAAATGTGACACCGGTGACGTGATGAACCAGCGGCTGTCACACAGCTGAGGAGCTGAAAAAAACAATGTCTAATTAAATTTTTTATAGGGAGCAACTTTTAGGGGTCCCCCATTAAATCTTAAAAATCTTTCTCGCTAAAATAAATTCATAAAAAGTATTTACTTGACTAGATAAGAACAACATAGGAGTACGGTTGACCATACTGCTCCACGTACGCAACACATGATATGATGGCTGATGAAGCTTTCAAGCGAAAAATTTTTAAACGGAAGAATATTGACCATTTTATTGCTCGAGCGCTGGTGTTCGTCAAACCTGAAAATGAAAATTACGACTGTCTAACCCGTCCTCTATACCTACAGTACGTGGGCTACCCACCCCCTATATACCACAGGTCAGTCGGGCACAACTAGGTAGCCGGAGTCCAGCCAGGGTCAACCGCTTGCGCCAGGCTCGCTGTTGACTGCATCTCCGCGGCGCTTTCGTTCCGGATCCTAGGGCCGGGGCCTGAGAGGAAGCTTGAGCGCCCTCGGTCAAGTGTTAGAATTCACATATTACTACTGTGAATTCAACGGACCATTAGGAGCCACCGGCCTGCGGAGCGCATCCGGCTGAGTAACCGGACTCTGAGGCTAGCTCCGTGCCGTACCGAACCCGTGGATGAGGGACCAGAGAGTTATAGAGCATCTGCTAATGGGATTTGGAAAGAGGGAACATATGAAACAGGCGAAAACCAAATTGTTTTGTTGGAGGTTCGGTAAAACTCACAGAAACATGATTTGATTATTGAAAAAGATTTATTTTACGACAATGAAGCCCAGGAAAAAACCCAAAAAAATTTTCAGCTAACTAACCGTCAACTCTCATGTCCGCGTCTGATCCGTTGAAGATGAGATGAGAGGTGATGACTAAACATTGAAACTTGACCTATTCTTAACCCAAACATATAAACGACGACTAACCTGTTGTTAACGTCGTCAGCAATCATGATAGTTCGAATCTTGTTGCGATGTATGGAGACAACATACTTCGCTTTCATATTATTATATAAAAATAATAGAATTGAAGTGACTTGATTTAGCTTGTTACATGGAATATATTGAAGTTTGGATCTCATAACAAATGGCGATTAAATCACCTATATAAAAACCGCGCTAAAACATCATCTCTATCGAATCATCGAGCCATATTATGTGAACGGAAAACTTTCCGTTTCCGTCATCTGATATCGGCATCTACTTGTGATTATAGGTTATGAAATGCCATTTTCAAGCGTTTAGGTTGCATTCAGTCACGAAAAGCCCCGTTACTTGTCTTGAGTTTAAAAAAGTCGCTTTCAGTGATTGTGCTGTGCCTAATTAGGCACGCACAAATTTGAATTATAGAGCTGTGTTTCTCTGTTAATTATTGCTCCTAGTCTGAAACACGAAACTGACGTGCTGACATCAAGTATGGCGTATACAATTAAATAAGTTTCTCGCATGTTACGTCGAGAACTTAATAAACAGAATGAAACCGAAAGAAAACTCGTATCCATTTTACTGGATAAAAACAGTTATGGGATACAAATATCGCAGAATACAACCAACCATCTGGAAAGTGACCGTCACTTCGGTGGTCTCACGCGGGTCTTTGGGCAGCGAAACCTTTGTGTCCAGCTTGATCTGAATTAATTATAGGATTTAACTTTCGCACAGCACATTATATATTGCAAAAATAGCGCAGAGATAGAGTAGTGGTTTCTTTGTAGTTACTACCACCAGCAGCACAGTATGTCGAACAAAAAATTATACTAATCAAGTTATTCATATGCAAAGTGCAAAACTATTTGAAGCTAAAGAAAAAAGCAAAGCTAGGCCGCAAGTGAGAAGAGAAATAAGTTATCGCTCTGAACCACACGAATACGACAGATGCTAGTGGTTATCGTTGCACATTGCGTGAGCTGCAGTACGCGAGAAAAAAATTAAGGGTGCGGAACAATTCGTTCCTGTGGTAAAATTGAAAAGTAATATTATATCTTTTGTTATACGTTTTTTAATTCAATTTGAAAAAAAAACACTTCCGACTACTCGACTGGAACGACAACCAACCGATGGCTTGTCTTCGGGAAACTTGAGTCGTTCGAGGGTGTACAACTCGTGACCACCATCGTACGCCAGGCCGTATCGATTGCCAAAACACGTCGCGTTCTGGTTGATGGTCGCCCAGAATATAGCCCGGTTTTCGTCCCTGAAAACAAAGTTTTAATAGGTTTTGTTCTTGTCTAGTGTGCATTCATAATCAAATCGCTAATTAAAACATTTTTTGTTCGGAACTAATCATGACGCTCCGAAATATTTCGGACCTGCTTAAATGTAACTTGTAAGCTTGCGAATAACTTTTGGGAACTTTTCGGACATAAACCAACTTGTCCAATTTCCGATTGCCGGGATGACCAATCTCCAGATGGTACTGGTGCACCATCACGCTTTGGCCGCGGTTGCACTGGATGTTGAAGAAGTTGGAGCGGACAGGAATCGGCCGGCCGACCGTGCCACCGCGATCCGGACGATTTGCTAGACCTTTCTGAAATCATAGAGAAAAGTCGACTCGGTCAGAGATGACGCGATTTGTTATTTTAAAATTACTAGTGGCTGTCCTGAATTTTGGCTCATGAAATAAACAAATTTCTGCCGTTATGAGATCGGTAAAACAGTGGAGAATAGATCAGTGAAGGGGAGCTGTACCATGGTCTCACCAGGAGAGAAAGGATCTAGTCAAGCCGTGATTAACTAACAAATGTGATCTTTGCGAGTTCTTCAATCAGATGGGGTGATATCTCTCGACTGCCCGTGCCACCCGAACCCGGCGATCGCGAACCCGAGCCGCCGGATGGCGAAGTCGAAGTCTTGCGGCCGGACAGACGACCCGACGAATCCGGACTGCCCGTCGGACGGCGACCGGCCGTTGGTGAACCGCCTACGCCTGAAACAAGTAATTCAATTTTGTTAGTTTGAAAAACACCGTGTGAAGTAAAACGAAACTTATATAATTGTTATAAAACTGATATAATATGCGGAATTATTAATTAAAAAACAGAACCAATAAACAAACTTTATATAATATAATTAATAAACAACTTCTAACCGGAATCGGCCGACCCCGAAACGCCAACTCCGCGACCGCGACCCGTCGGGCGCGCCGTTGCTTCTGAAACAGACATCAGTCAGTGTGACAAAAAAAGTAAACGGACAAAACAAATGAACAGAGGTAGCGGGTAACAATGTAGGAACCACGCCTAGTTTTATAATTTAATTTACATATGAAAAACACAGCATCCAACAAACAAGAAAAGAAAACCCAACCTTTTTCAGCCATCGTTCACGTTCCCCTGATAGCCACGTCACGCCACGGGTGAGTTGAGGCAAACCAAATAGAAATCTGCAACAACGAACGAGTGATGATGAAAAGTTGACCGACGATAAAGTTGAAATAAAAATTGAACAATAAATTTAAAAATATTCGCCACGTAGATTAAAAAATTTTGAAAAGGTGACTTGGACTTTGGTTAACTATTGCGGTTTTGTGACTGATAAAAAAGTTCATTTGTGCGAAAGTAATAAAAGTTTTTTTTCAAGTTTTGCAATTTATCCTCTGTTTCAGCATTTCATTTTATTTGAGGTTTTCTATTGGAGCAATGCTGAATTAGGTTATGTCGATGGAACATTTGTGTGGTGATGAATTGAATTATTATAGGAATAGACCTGGGACCGTGATCGCTATCGAATGAAACAAAATGAAATGAAACTTCTGCGCGCTAACATGCTTGTTCTTGCTGACAGACTCCTCTGTTGTATTATTATCAGGAACGCACTATTATGAGGCATTAATGGATTGAATGATTCAGAAAGTACCAATTTGTTTAATGCATAGTTTGACTGACACCGAAGAAAGTCATTCAGTAATTTGCAATCCGTTTAAACTAACCCCTAGAAAATTGTTTACTTGAATACACCTAGTTTGTTGTAATATAAAAACTATAGCTGTTAAAACTCTCTTGTATTGAATGAGAACTCCTCTCCTGTAATGAAACTGAAACTGAAACTGTATTGCTTAGCAAAGATTATTTTTAATTTCGAATTTTTTTAATCGATAGCTTGAATTTTTCGCTGTTTTTTCTCAGAATTTCGATTGTTTACATTTGAACTCAGTCTTCAGATAACAATATTCTGCCGCAAAAACCTCGTGCAAACTTTTCACCAATGGAACGTTAAGAGAACATCTTAAAGCACACGAATTAGAATGCTGGTTATGAAAGTTGTGTTGTAAGCTGTGCACGTGCCTGATGTTTCACTATGAGTTGTTTGGCGGACAGAAACTGTGTTGGGGCTTTACCTCTTTTTATTTGTTGATCGTAAGTAATTAAGCTTTGAAGGTTAAAGAAAACTTAGGGTTTTGAGTGACTTCATTACATAAGCGCTTTACGATTAGTGCACTTACGGACTCGCGTGTCAAAACGAAATACCATAGGTGAAATTTTATAATGACTTTTGTGTATAGATATCGGGTTCTGTGGCTTTGAAATTTGAATTAAATTGGACTGAATTGATACTTATAATGGATACCCAGGGTTTCTTGTAAGACAAAAACCTTCTGGCGCACAGTTTGAAATCCCATCTGTTATTGGTGCGCTTTTAAAAATTCGAGAAATTAAATCTTTTTAACATAGCATTTGGACAACATACAATAATTGCGAGTAAAGCATTGCATACAGGCGAAACCGACAGGAAAAATAAAAGTTTGATAACAAAAAAACCATGGCCAAGCCATATGGTGACTTTTTTTACTATCAGGGCCATATCCAATCATTTTTTCTTTCTGTTAATCCAATTAAAATTGTAACATGAACTTTTTTGCAATTCGTACAAAAGACTTCGACCACACAAAGTGTTAAAAAAATCCTAATTTACCAAAAATAATTTTAAAAATTTTGCAGAATGCGGTTAATAAAATTTGGAATTTTTTTGTATCAGAAGAAATGAAGAAAATCTGAGGGTGCCTTCATAGTGAGTTGCAGAAAAGTTGCAGAAAAGTTGCAGACGGTTTGTCATAAGCAGCATCCACTGCAACCCATATACCCTGCGTGGTAAGTTACGGTAGTTGCAGTGGATGCTGCTTATAACAAACCGTCTGCAACTTTTCTGCAACTTTTCTGCAACTCACTATGAAGGCACCCTGAGATTGTGAAGTGCAGATGATATTTCACTTGTTATCAAAAGTTTCAATGTAAAAAAAAATCAGCTTTGCGATGTAATGATTTGATTTATATTGCAAACAGCTTAGATTTATCGCCGCCTCATATTTTTTTATATATGTATCTCAATCAGGCTTTCTTGTTAAAATTTTATCAAAAATATCCTTCGATTACGCACGTACATATGCGACGAATTAGGCGCAATTTTCGTTGGTTGTCCAACTTTTATGAAATTTTTTTCATGAACTTATCGACCGACTGCTGTAACTGATTAACAGACTGGACTGACTGACTGACAGACTGACTGACTGACTGACTGACTGACTGACTGACCGACTGACTGACTGACCGACTGACTGATGGATTGACTGACTGACTGATTGACTGACTGACTGACTGACCGACCGACCGACTTCTGTTTCTGATTAACAGACTGGACTGATTGACTGACTGAGTGACTGACAGAATGACTGACTGACTCACTAACTGACTGACTGACTGACTGACCTACTGACTTACTGACTGACTTTCTGACTGACTGACTCTCTGACATGTGTTATTGACATATACTTGATGTATGGCAGGATTCCACTATCATTTCATTTTTGAAATCACAAAAACCAACAAAATGAAAGAGCAAAATACGAACGTTTTTTTTACATATCCTTGCGTTCACAAATGTCCTGAAACTTTTTTGTAAATACTTTGAAATACTCAAAAAAATTTGGTTTCCAGCGGAACCATAAATTAATTATCGGAACTACTTGTCAGCGTTTCGAAAATTCCCAAAAAAGAATCTTAAATCTTTGATTGTAAAAACAAATATACATACAAAAAAACAGTCACGTTTGAGGATTTTGCAGTTAGGGTAGCTTGTGAACATTTTTACTTGAGTAATCGGAAGTGAACGAATGCTCCCTATCCCCAGGCTAAGCTGATGCCCAAAGGAAATGACTGAATTTCGCTTTTATCATCTATTGATGACAGCTGTGAAGCATGAGTTAGCTTTGTTTCACTTAACTTATTTCAGAGAAGAAACGTGATTGATTTCGATGTTTTTCAAAAAAGTGGCTGTCGTTGGGGTTTCAAATTTCGAGAGCTTCGCCGCATCCGCTTAAAAGAAGTATTGGCTGGAAAAGTGATCATTGGATGCAACATGAATAAAATCCTAGCACTTAAAACATGGCTGTCGTTGGGCATTCAAATTGCGAGAGCTTCGCCGCATCCGCTTAAAAAAGTATTGGCTGGAAAAGTGATCATTGAATGCAACATGAAGAAAATCCGAGCATCTGCAACATGGCTGTCGTTGGGGTTTCAAATTGCGAGAGCTTCGCCGCATCCGCTTATAAATGTATTGGCTGGAAAAGTCATCATTGAATGCAACATGAATAAAATCCTAACACTTACAACATGGCTGTCGTTGGGGGTTTCAAATTGCGAGAGCTTCGCCGCATCCGCTTAGAAAAAGTATTGTCTGGAAAAGTAATCACTGAATGCAAGCAAAGCAACATGAATAGAATCCTAGCACTTACAACATGGTTGTCGTTGGGTATTCAAATTGCGAGAGCTTCGCCGCGTCGGCTCAGAAAAAGAATTGGCTTGAAAAGTCATCATTGAATGCAATATGAATAAAATCCGAGCAACTACAACATGGCTGTCGTTGGGTTTTCAAATTAGGAGAGCTTCGCCGCATCCGCTTAGAAAAAGTGTTGACTCGATAAGTCATCATTGAATGCAACAGGAATAAAATCCTAGCATCTACAACATGGCTGTCGTTGGGGTTTCAAATTGCGCGAGCTTCGCCGCATCCGCTTTGAAAACGTATCGGCTTGCCAAATCATCAATGAATGCAACATAAATAAATCCGAGCAACTACAACATGACTGTCGTTCGGTTTTCAAATGGCGAGAACCTCGCCGCATCCGCTCACTCACTGACTCACTCATTCACTCACTCACTCACTCACTCACTCATTCACTCACTCACTCACTCACTCACTCACTCACTCACTCACTCACTCACTCACTCACTCACTCACTCACTCACTCACTCACTCACTCACTCACTCACTCACTCACTCACTCACTCACTCACTCACTCACTCACTCACTCACTCACTCATTCACTCACTCACTCACTCACTCACTCACTCACTCACTCACTCACTTGTTACGGGGTATCTTACTTAAACTGTTGACTACCCGTCGTAACATATTTGCCATCTTATATCCTATTTGTTGTCTAACCTAATAGCTTAGTTCTATGCGTTAAATGCATTACAAATAGCCGGAATACCAAAGGAATATTATTTTAAAGAGCCTTATATCTCAAGGCTTTATTGAAGTTGCGATTAATATAATATTATGTAATTTAATGAATGAGTTAGTGAGATATTAATTAACCGAATGAGATGTTAAAATAAGGATTACTGGAAGTAGAATGTGTTAAGTACAGAATAAGAGACAAGAGATTAGTGTAGTAATATGCCCAATCTATGCCGTGCAGTTATGTGTTATGTATGCGATACATAATGTACTTGCCCTGTCTGCATACATACATACATGCTATGCTATGCGCGTGATATGTACATATGCCAGTGAGCGCGCGACTGTAACTGCGACTGAAGTGTAAAGCGCTAATGCCGGTGCAACTGACTGTAAAGTGCGTTGCTGCTAGTTTATGTATATGCCATGCTTTTTATCTATCGCTCAGCTGGTTGGTTGCGCTGGATTGAGTGCTCCGCCTATTAATTGATTACGGTAATCGACGCCAGATGGCTACCGTAAACCTGATAAACCTAATAATCCTTGCTTAAGATTTATGCCCGTATCACTTGCTACTTGCTTGAGAAGCAACGCCCTCGTTGATTACATACATACTACATAGTTGCTGTTATAAAATGCATATTAGTAACGAAAAGAAAGCAATGAATGAAATGAATGAAAATATGATTTAAAATGAATAATTATGTAATTAAATTTATATTTTTTAATCAAATGTAATAATCAAAGAAAGTAATCATAGATCATCAAGTCCGTTATGTAGATTAGATCACTGCCGATTGTCCGATATGTACATAGAAGACGATGAATTGCTGCGATAGTCCGATCCGAAATGTACATGATTGACGATGTATACTACGATAGTCCGATCCGAAATGTACATGATTGACGATGTATACTGCGATACTCCGATCCGAAATGTACATGATTAACGATGTATACTGCGATAGTCCGATCCGAAATGTACATGATTAACGATGTATACTGCGATACTCCGATCCGAAATGTACATGATTAACGATGTATACTGCGATAGTCCGATCCGAAATGTACATGATTGACGATGAATGCTGCGATAGTCCGATCCGAAATGTACATGATTGACGATGTATACTGCGATACTCCGATCCGAAATGTACATGATTAACGATGTATACTGCGATAGTCCGATCCGAAATGTACATGATTAACGATGTATACTGCGATACTCCGATCCGAAATGTACATGATTGACGATGAATGCTGCGATAGTCCGATCCGAAATGTACATGATTGACGATGTATACTGCGATACTCCGATCCGAAATGTACATGATTAACGATGTATACTGCGATACTCCGATCCGAAATGTACATGATTAACGATGTATACTGCGATACTCCGATCCGAAATGTACATGATTAACGATGTATACTGCGATAGTCCGATCCGAAATGTACATGATTAACGATGTATACTGCGATACTCCGATCCGAAATGTACATGATTAACGATGTATACTGCGATACTCCGATCCGAAATGTACATGATTAACGATGTATACTGCGATAGTCCGATCCGAAATGTACATGATTGACGATGAATGCTGCGATAGTCCGATCCGAAATGTACATGATTGACGATGAATGCTGCGATAGTCCGAAAATTGTAGATGAATCACGAGCTGATAAATTTCAATATTGTATGTAAAATAATGACAAGTGGAAGAAAATAAGTGCGATAAATCATTAGTAGAGTGAAACATAGTTATAGAAGTCACACATACAGTTTTTATTGTAGCTGCGTGGTATGAGCTGTTAGATGCGGTTTTTATCGTGTGCTGGAGTTGTTGTTGCTGTTGTTGACGCAGTTATCGTCAATGCGATTATACTCATCATACATGCAGGGTATTGGCCATGTACCTGACCGAAATTCGTTTAATTGCTGAATCAGGTGCATTATTCTTCCTGTGTGTAAGTTTGCGACATGTTATGCATTTTGGCCAAGTTTCCGTTGCACGCCTAAATAGCTCAAGACTATAATAGCTGCTTTTATTAAAATGCCAACAAGAATGTTGCTAATACCGGCTTGCACCGGTTCTGAAACTAAAGTTCCGAACGCTGTAGACGAAGAATTTTATGACGTCTGCCAATTCGTGCTCAAAACCTTCTATAGTGCTGGAGTGTCAAAATCTGCGTAAAATGCCTCATTTCTAAAATCAATGAGATTTTTCTCATCGGGAATATAATCGTTTGCATCGAATGAAATGTCTTCTTGAACTGCGCTGAATGCTTGCTGATGACGTTGCGAGTTGACTGTTGAGCGTGGATGTGCCCGATAATTGTCTTGTTGCTCATCATTGCAGTACATTTGCGGTTGCTGGTTGTAATATGTATTAGCTGATTGCTCTTGAGTGCGATAACTTGAGCGTTGAAATGTGCCCTGGTCATTTGGTGCAAAATACGTGCCATGTGATTGGTTATTTTGCGAGTGTTGCTGTCTCGGCGAATTAAAATATTGCTGATTGCTTTTCATGCTGTCAAAGCGTTTCGAGCGGCAGTCACGTTGAACGTGACCGATTTTACCACAATAATAACATTGAATTTGTTTGCTTTGTGTGCGAATCTGTGTGCGCGGTGTAGATGCCATTAATTGCTGTATGTCTTTTGCCAATTTCTCAATGCGTTCAACTAACTTATCGTTTGCTGACCGCTCTGGAGCGTGCTTGTAGGCCGCAAATGCTTGCACTTCGTCTTTGATTTCATGCATTTGCAAAATATTGTGCCTACTTTCTATGCGTTGCAACAATGCGATGGTTTCCTGCAAATTGTCTGGAATAGTGTCAACATAGACTAGTGCTTGTTGTAATTGCTTGTTCACTCCTTGCAGTATGCGATCACGTAACACGATGTCATTTGCTGCTGGTCCGTATGCCGTACTGTGCAATGATGATAGTGTTTGTGCAAAAGCAGCGACAGTTTCATGAGGTTGTTGTTTGCGTTCGAAAAACGATCTGGCTGATACGACTGCTTGTTCAGGTTGCTTAAAATCAGTAATTAGTTGCGTATACAGTTGCTGATAGTCTGCCTTGACTGCTGGTGGATAAGCTTTATATTTGCTCTCGGCTAAACCTGCCAAATAAATGCGCAATAACTTTGCTTGCTCTTGACTGGTCATTCCAATGCCCGAAGTTATCTTATCATATTTTTCGAGAAACTCATTAATCGATGCGCCTTGTTCACCTGTGAACGTGCCAATTTGTTGCAAAGGGGTAATTAGTGCTTGTTGCATCATTATTTGCGTGCTTGTGGGTTGTATCACTTGCACGTGATCCGGTTGGTCGACCATCTGACGCCTTAAGTCACGATTTTCTGCTCTGAAAGTGCGGTTTTCTTGCTGCTTGCTCCTAAGATCGTCGAATGCTTGTTTTAAACTGCGATTTAATTCACGAATTTCGTTCTCGTGTGCTCTAGTGATCATAAAAAATCAAATAGGTAACTGTGTCCAATGCTTTAGATGCGAGCGCGGTGAGTGAATGACGATAAAAAATCTGCGAGAAAAAAAGTATTTTACCTTTATCGTCTGCTAATAAAATGCATTAACCTTTTATCTTCTGCAAGTTTGTGCTGGATTGTGAAGGTGGCGCTCGGTGTCCGCTTGGCGACCGATTGGTGGTTGGTGAGTGAGAATCGGTAGTATGCGCGAGAAACGAGATTAAGAAGCTGAAAACAATATTTGAAAATAGTTTGCACTATGTTATGCTACCGTTATTGAAAAATGGGAGAGCGAGGAAATAAAGTTGACCAAGATGAGTGCATAAACAACTTATGTTAAATTGGAAAGATTGTATTTCCGTCTAAAACACAATTATGTGGTATAAACCAAATGAAATGAGTGGTTTGAAATACTAATAGCTTATTGTGCAAACAAACGTGAGATATTTTTGCATTAAGTGAAAAACAACAAGATTCAAGTTTGTGCTATGCCAATGAAGATGCAAGTTTGTTCTTGAAATGTGAGTGAAAATCGAAATAGTGAACTGGTGTGGCGGTGTTGCAAGTGCAATGGTGGCTGGCGTGAATAAAAAAAAGTAGTTGAGTACATTTAATATGTATGTTCAACTATGAAATTGTTGTTGCACCACTTTAACCTTTGAAAAGATAGACAAAGGGTGATTTGAAAATGTTTATTTACCAGAATGTGATGGGAAAAACTTAATCTGCAAATCGGTTACAGCAAAATTTTTAATGTCGGCGCGTTCTCTGTGCTATTTTATTTTCCCATGTAAAGATCAAACGATCAAATGGAATAACAAATTTAAATCGCTGTTATCGGTGCTCTTAAAAAAAAATCCCAGCGGTTTTCAAAATGCAATAGGTTAGTGAATTTAAAATATCACTAACTGTTGGTTGAAGGGGAAAAAATCAGATATCATGTGCTGAGAATGAACTTAAAATCATAGCTGTTGGGCTGACATGAAAAAATCTGAGCGATTGAATATGGTACTTGAAGAGCAGTATGGTGCAATGCTGTTATCGATATTTTCCCTGCCTTTAGTTGCCATTTGATAATCGGTATGGAATATACAGTTCGTATAGCATGCGCCGATGTTGTGACTGACTATATGATGCCCTATGGAATGATGGTGCTGAGTGCTGACTGTTGCCGAAAATGTTATTTTTGCCCGATTAAAAACATTTGATAGCGGTGGGAATGCCAGGTTCGTATCGAATCTGGCTTGCTAATGCCAGGGTTTTGTTATGCATGTTCATCGTGTCGTTGGAAGGTGGTCAATGAGACCCTGTAGCCAATATGGCGCGGCTCAACGGCCAAAAGTGGGTGCACGACCGGAGGTCCAGGGGCGGCCGGCCTCCTTACCCTCGCTCCTGCTTATATCGCGCGCTTTTCAAAAAACTTCTTTCTCGAAATCATTTGCAGCGTAGTTCACTCTTGATTACCGTGCTGCAGACACGGAATCTTTGCATATGTGCCAAAATTGTACTTGTGCGGGTGTTTAGGGGGAGAACGTGATTGAACTACAAAATAGACATCATCTTGATCAGGGATGATGACTACAATGTAAAAATCCGAGGGGCTGTTGTACTGACTGTTTATGCATATCTGCTGGGTGGTGTGGTGCGTCTCGAGAGCGGATGAATGCAAAACGTGGAGAAACTAAAATATCAATAGTCGTAGAATTTCAATTTGCTTTTCAGAATAAGTGCTATTTTTGCATGTTTGTGCATATGTATGTAAGTCGATACGGTGTCTTAGATTCATAGGTTGCTGTTCACCCGCGTTCATCGGCATACAATGCTGATATCTGCTGAATGGTAAAATGTAACGTTACATATCGGTGCCGGGGAAAAACGCTGTGTGTTAACCAATATGTGTAGAATAAATATAATTGCTAATTAAGTGCTCCATTAAGCTCACTATGAGATTCGTGCTCGTAAAGTATTACATGCTAAATACATAGTTTCACTTTTTCTTTGCGTTTTTTGTTGCAGTTTCAGTTGCATTGCTCAGTGCTTTTAAAATCATGCCATTATTTGCGAAGCACGAACCTCGTTGGAGGACTCCATTATGTTACGGGGTATCTTACTTAAACTGTTGACTACCCGTCGTAACATATTTGCCATCTTATATCCTATTTGTTGTCTAACCTAATAGCTTAGTTCTATGCGTTAAATGCATTACAAATAGCCGGAATACCAAAGGAATATTATTTTAAAGAGCCTTATATCTCAAGGCTTTATTGAAGTTGCGATTAATATAATATTATGTAATTTAATGAATGAGTTAGTGAGATATTAATTAACCGAATGAGATGTTAAAATAAGGATTACTGGAAGTAGAATGTGTTAAGTACAGAATAAGAGACAAGAGATTAGTGTAGTAATATGCCCAATCTATGCCGTGCAGTTATGTGTTATGTATGCGATACATAATGTACTTGCCCTGTCTGCATACATACATACATGCTATGCTATGCACGTGATATGTACATATGCCAGTGAGCGCGCGACTGTAACTGCGACTGAAGTGTAAAGCGCTAATGCCGGTGCAACTGACTGTAAAGTGCGTTGCTGCTAGTTTATGTATATGCCATGCTTTTTATCTATCGCTCAGCTGGTTGGTTGCGCTGGATTGAGTGCTCCGCCTATTAATTGATTACGGTAATCGACGCCAGATGGCTACCGTAAACCTGATAAACCTAATAATCCTTGCTTAAGATTTATGCCCGTATCACACTCACTCACTCACTCACTCATTCACTCACTCACTCACTCATTCACTAACACACTCACTCACTCAGTCACTCACTCACTCACTCACTCACTCACTCACTCACTAATTCACTCACTCACTCACTCACTCACTCACTCACTCACTCACTCACTCACTCACTCACTCACTCACTCCCTCACTCACTCAGTCACTCACTCACTCACTCACTCACTCACTCACTCACTCACTCACTCACTCACCGGATGATGGGTTGGTGGTTTTTGTTGTCAATCGACCGAATCGAGTATTCACTGAATGACTGACAAACCGAATGATTGAGTGGCGGATTGAAGGAATGACTGATTGATTGGCTCGAAGACTGATTGGCAGTTACTTGTCTACAGCACGACCGTCCACGGTGTCACTGAACATGGTGCATCGACCAGCACTCAACGGAATGTGCTGGTTCCTGCACCGGATGATGGGTTGGTGGTTTCAATATTTTTGTTGCCATTTCAATGACTGAATGATAAAATTGACTTAATAATACAGTGCCAGAATGAGTGATCCCACACATACCTTCTTCTAGTACTAACGATGAATTTGACCTTATACCAGCTCCAACTGGCCAAGTGCACAGTGTACTTAATTACAGGAAAAAGTGAGGACCGATAATTTCTTGAAAAGAATGAAGAACTTGTTGTTGAAAGTTGCACCAGAGACTTTGAGTAAAGTTGGTCAGGTCGTCAGTCAGTCAACTAGTCAGTCAGTCAGTCATTCAGTCAGTCAGTCAGTCACTCGGTAAGTCTGTCAGTCAGTTAGCCAGTCAGTTATCCAGTCAGTTAGTCAGTCAGTTAGTCAGTCAGTTGGTCTGTCAGTCATTTAGATACATAGTTCAATAATTGTATCATAGTAATGTTTCATTATTTTACTGGAATACTTCAATGTTTTATACGCCCCCATGGATTTAGT
>OZ038443.1:33331149-33338649 GCA_964036265.1 Daptonema setosum
AGTGCAACCCAGCGATGGCTTCACTAACTGACCCACACAAGATTTATCACAAAGTGAAGTATTTTCGGATTTATAAACAACTTAATAAAATTAAAAAACTAAATGAATTGCCCAGTGGTAAAGTGTGCAATTCATGAGTCGCATAAATTTGAAACTAGTAATCATGAAGTTGACGCTTGTCTTGCAACGGGAAACGAAAAACGACAACTCTGAAATGAGTCATCAGTGTTGGTTTTTACCCCACAAATCGGGAACAGACCAGACTGACTTGTGTTATTGACTTGTTGTATGGCAGGATAAAAAGGATCTGTTTGATTCACGAAAACCAACAAAATGATAGAACTAAATACGAAACGCGGATTCTTTAATCTTGCGTTTACAAATCGTTCTTGAAGTTTTTGTGGTAGTTTTTTCGGAATACTCAAAAAAATATAATTGGTTTTCAGCGGAAACATAAAATATTGTTCAGAAACAACTTCGGTGTTTGGAAATTTCCAACGAGAACCTCAGAACTTGCATTGTAAATACAAATATACATAAAAAAACAGTCAAGTTTGCGAACTTTACAGTTAGTGTTGCTTGTGTCCTTTGTTCATATAAGTGAAAGAATGCTTCCCTATTCCCAGGCTACGCTGATGCCTGAAGGAAGCAGCTGAATGTCGCCTTTATTATCTATTAACATCTCTGAAGCATGAATATAAAATCAGCTTTGTTTCCCACTGGTTGTCGTTACCCAAAGAAAAGACTATAGGTTCGCTCTTTTTCATAGTTAAAAATGTTCTTAAGATATTTCAGTGAAGAAACGTGATTGAATATGTTAATACTCAATCAGGTGGCTGTCGCTGGGTATTCAAATTGCGCGGGCTTCGCCGCATCCGCTTAGAAAAAGTATTGACTAGTAAAAGTCATCATTACATGCAACACGAATAAAATCCGAGAAACTACAACATGACTGTCGTTGGGTTTTCAAACTACGAGAGCTTCGTCGCATCCGCTTGAAAAAGTATTGCCTGGAAAACTCATCATTGAATGCAACATGAATAAAATCCTAGCACTTACAACATGGTTGTCGTTGGGTATTCAAATTGCGAGAGCTTCGCCGCATCCGCTTATAAAACGTATTGGCTTGACAAGTCATCATTTAATCCAACATGAACAAAATCCTAGCAACTACAACATGGCTGTCGTTGGGTTTCCAAACTGCGGGAACTTCGCCGCAACCGAGAAAAAAATGATTTAAAATTTTTAAATTCTTTCATGCTCCAGTAGATGATAGTTTGAAAATAAATGAGTAACTATAAACCGGTAATAAGTAATACAAAAACATTTACTGCATATGGTTTCAATTGTGTGCGACGTTTCTTTCTCTTTTTGCTCCTCTTTTGTCGGTCTTGATTAACTGATGATACCTCAAGACCCTTATTCTACATTGATGTCTCAATATTTGGTCGAAACATTACTCAATTTATTGAAAGTACAGTGATGAACGACATGCGATAATGTAGACTGAAATTATACTGAAGACAGTCGAACACTCTCACACTCATTCTAACATCATATGAGAGAGAAAAAATAAGAACAATTTTTTTATTAACAACTTTCGTTTTAGTAACCACAGTTTATGAAGAAGATAACAAATGTAAGTGTGAATGTGTAGAATACGATCGTTCCATCGATCTTGGTTTGTATACCAATCGAATTGTCGGGTAGTCGGGTTACGATTTCAGTCAAATCCACTGAGCTTAATTATACCTTATTATACTTCATTATACTTCATTATACTTCATTATACTTCATTATACTTCATTATACTTCTTTATAATTCAATATACATACTTACTGAAACACATTTACATCACCATATTTTTTGCGGGGTTCATATGCCAATTGCAAATTTCCGACGGTTAGATTTTTTTATTTATCCGGTGACAATCCGTTATTTTTCATCGAATAAAATGATAAAACGACATTACACACAACGTATGTATGTATGTACATCCGATGACTACGATCATTTTGGCGTATTTTCCAGAATGAACTGAAATGAGGATTCTAAATAATTGGAAGAAAAGCTTAACCAAAACCTGAAAGATGCATTCACTGTGAACACAATACTGTATATACACATGAATTCCATTCACGCAACATCATGCAAAAGTTGATTTTGCAACTTTACAAATTAGATTTTTTTGAAAGGGGTACTGTCAGTATATTTGAATTTACCTTTTTGTAGCATTCGTCCACGCAGATGTCAATGACGCCTTTCCCGTTATTAACACATCTTCAAAGTCTTGTAAAGTATGTCAGTCAGTCAGTCAGTCAGCCAGTCAGTCAGTCAGTCAGTCGGTCAGTCAGTCATTCAGTCGGTCCGTTACTCAGTGAGTGAGTGAGTGAGTGAGTGTGTGAGTGAGTGAGTGAGTGAGTGAGTCAGTCAGTAAGTCTGTGAGTCAGTCGGTCAGTCAGTGAATCATTCAATGAGTCAGTGAGTCAGTGAGTCGGTTAGTCAGTCAATTCGACGTTAACCAACCTCAGCTTGCACAACATGTCTATCGCCCGATCACGCTGGCGTCTCAGCACCTGATTCTCAACATTCAGATCGTTTACAATCGTTATACATTCCGGAAGCTCCACTATAGAAATAACAGACCGGCAATAAAATGTTAACTACATACTATTTAATTTACAAAAAGTTTGACTCCTGATATTGTGAACCACTCACTCATTCACTCATTCGCTCCCTCAGATACTCACACGCTCACTCACTCACTCACTCACTCACTCTTATATTCACTCACTCAATCACTCACTCACTCACTCACTCACTCACTCACTCACTCACTCACTCACTCACTCACTCACTCACTCACTCACTCACTCACTCACTCACTCACTCACTCACTCACTCACTCACTCACTCACTCACTCACTCACTCACTCACTCACTCACTCACTCACTCACTCACTCACTCACTCACTCACTCACTCACTCACTCACTAACTCACTCACTCACTCACTCACTCACTCACTCACTCACTCACTCACTCACTACTCACCCACTCACTCACTCACTCACTCACTCACTCTTTCACTCACTCACTCACTCACTCTCTCACTCACTCACTCACTCACTCACTCACTCACTCACTCACTCACTCACTCACTCACTCACTCACTCACTCACTCACTCACTCACTCACTCACTCACTCACTCACTCACTCACTCACTCACTCACTCACTCACTCACTCACTCACTCACTCACTCACTCACTCACTCACTCACTCACTCACTCACTCACTCACTCATTCATTCACTCACTCACTCACTCACTCACTCACTCACTCACTCACTCACTCTTCCATTACTTTACTAACACACAAACATTATCACCATTAGTGTAAACGTTGTTAACCGGTGCATTCCGTGAACTGATATAACGTGAAACGTAAAAAGGATACTGCTAAAACGCTATGTACAACTAAAGAAGTGCCGTGAAATGTTACTGAAGATATATGGGGTAACTTATTCACTGACTGACTGACTGACTGACTGTCTTTTTTAGTTTGGTTTGATTTGGTTTGACAAACAGAGCCTCGGCCGATGTCATGGCATTCACAGACATTATAAAAAACTTACCCCCATATCACAGAAACTTTTGGCATTGGGTGCCTAAATTGGCGCATCTTTATGCAAGAAAACTTTGAAGTTCTGTAACTCACGTGAGAATTGGTTTTAAATTGAAAACTTTTGTTCAGAGGTGAGATCGTCTATTTTTACACATGAGAAAAATAAGAAACTCAAAACAAACACAATATAATGCATTGAAAATGGTATGGCAAAACTTTATGCACTGCTGCTTATGACAAATGCGTCCTTTGGCACCTGGTCTCGGAGCGAAAACTGAGTGCGATATAAAACTGCATGTTTTCTATCCAATTAAATGTTTTTACGTTGAGTTTTTCGTGATTGCATTATGAGGAAAACAACGAACTTTCATCTGAACAAAAGTTTTTTATTTTCAACCGATTATATCGTGAGTTATAGAACTTCAAGTTTTTTACATAAATATGCACCAATTTAGGCACCCAATGCCAAAAGTTTCTGTGATATGGGGGTTAGAGGTGTTAGCTTCAGCACATATGTATGTATAACACAAAGGCATTGAACATGGAGCAAGTAAGAAATGGCACACAAAATTGTTTCGTATATGTATTGCTTTCATTTAATTATGAATGTAAAATTTTTTTCTATATGATGTAATAGCGCAACGCACAAAGGCATCAAAAAAAGAAAAGAGCGAAGAAGAAATGTAATCCTTTTATGTATACGCCTAGTACAAGCATAGGATCAGTCCGCATGTGGGGTTTATTTCTAGATAAAAAGTTAGTAGATGGTACAGCAGTAGTTAGAACATTGGTTGCAATTGCAAAGCTTTTTGTTCAATAAATTAAGGTCCAATAAACTTTGCTTAGATGGGTTTCTCAAGAAAGATAAAGTCAGAGAGAAGGGTCGAAGAACATAGATCGACAGGAAAAACAAGAACAACAACAAGGACAAGAAAAACTAAACGTGAATGGAAGCAACAAAACAAACAAAGTCAAACAAAATACTTAGTTATTCAAACAAAATCAGACAACCAGCCAGTGAAAAACAGTCATTATTAGTCAGTTCATTGGTCAGCCAGTCAGTCCGTCCGTTGGACTCGCAGTCAGGCAGTCAGTCAGTCAGTCAGTCAGTCAGTCAGTCAGTCAGTCAGTCAGTCAGTCAGTCAGTCAGTCAGTCAGTCAGTCAGTCAGTCAGTCAGTCAGTCAGTCAGTCAGTCAGTCAGTCAGGTCAGTCAGTCATTCAGTCAGTCAGTCAGTCAGTCAGTCAGTTAGTCAGTCAGTCAGTCACTCAGTCAGTCAGTCAGTCAGTCAGTCAGTCAGTCAGTCACTCATTCAACCACTCACTCATTAACTTACTCACTCACTCATTCACTCATTCATTAACTCACTCACTCACTCACTCACTCACTCACTCACTCACTCGCTCACTCACTCACTCACTCACTCATTCACTCATTCATTAACTCACTCACTCACTCACTCACTCACTCACTCACTCACTCGCTCACTCACTCACTCACTCACTCACTCACTCACTCACTCACTCACTCACTCACTCACTCACTCACTCACTCACACTCACTCACTCACTCACTCACTCACTCACTCACTACACTAACTAACTCACTCACTCACTCACTTCTCACTCACTCACTCACTCACTCACTCACTCACTCACTCACTCACTCACTCACTCACTCACTCACTCACTCACTCACTCACTCACTCACTCACTCACTCACTCACTCACTCACTCACTCACTCACTCACTCACTCACTCACTCACTCACTCACTCATGCCGAAACGATAAGTGAAGAATACAAAGAGAAACAGTCAGTAAGTTTACCGTCAGTCAATAAGTTAGTCTTTCGATGCATGATGTCAGTTAGACCATCAGTCGATCGCGTAGTCATATCATGTGCAAAGAGTTTCAATATGTTAGTCAGTCAGTCAGTCAGTCAGTCAGTCAGTCAGTCAGTCAGTCAGTCAGTCAGTCAGTCAGTCAGTCAGTCAGTCAGTCAGTCAGTCAGTCAGTCAGTCAGTCAGTCAGTCAGTCCGTCAGTCAGTCAGTCAGTCAGTCATTCACATAGTAGATTCCGTAGATTGCACGAGTCATAACAGTAGATTCCGTAGATTGGACCAGTCATAACAGTAGATTCCGTAGATTGGTCCAGTCATAACAGTAGATTCCGTAGATTGCACGAGTCATAACAGTAGATTCCGTAGATTGGACCAGTCATAACAGTAGATTCCGTAGATTGATCCAGTCATAACAGTAGATTCCGTAGATTGGTCCAGTCATAACAGTAGATTCCGTAGATTGAACCAGTCATAACAGTAGATTCCGTAGATTGGTCCAGTCATAACAGTAGATTCCGTTGATTGATCCAGTCATAACAGTAGATTCCGTAGATTGGTCCAGTCATAACAGTAGATCCCGTAGATTGGTCCAGTCATAACAGTAGATTCCGTAGATTGGTCCAGTCATAACAGTAGATTCCGTAGATTGGACCAGTCATAACAGTAGATTCCGTAGATTGGTCCAGTCATAACAGTAGATTCCGTAGATTGGTCCAGTCATAACAGTAGATTCCGTAGATTGGACCAGTCATAACAGTAGATTCCGTAGATTGGACCAGTCATAACAGTAGATTCCGTAGATTGGTCCAGTCATAACAGTAGATTCCGTAGATTGATCCAGTCATAACAGTAGATTCCGTAGATTGGTCCAGTCATAACAGTAGATTCCGTAGATTGGACCAGTCATAACAGTAGATTCCGTTGATTGATCCAGTCATAACAGTAGATTCCGTAGATTGATCCAGTCATAACAGTAGATTCCGTAGATTGGTCCAGTCATAACAGTAGATTCCGTAGATTGGTCCAGTCATAACAGTAGATTCCGTAGATTGGTCCAGTCATAACAGTAGATTCCGTAGATTGGACCAGTCATAACAGTAGATTCCGTAGATTGGTCCAGTCATAACAGTAGATTCCGTAGATTGGTCCAGTCATAACAGTAGATTCCGTAGATTGGTCCAGTCATAACAGTAGATTCCGTAGATTGGACCAGTCATAACAGTAGATTCCGTAGATTGGTCCAGTCATAACAGTAGATTCCGTAGATTGGTCCAGTCATAACAGTAGATTCCGTAGATTGGTCCAGTCATAACAGTAGATTCCGTAGATTGGTCCAGTCATAACAGTAGATTCCGTAGATTGGACCAGTCATAACAGTAGATTCCGTAGATTGGTCCAGTCATAACAGTAGATTCCGTTGATTGATCCAGTCATAACAGTAGATTCCGTAGATTGGTCCAGTCATAACAGTAGATTCCGTAGATTGGTCCAGTCATAACAGTAGATTCCGTTGATTGGTCCAGTCATAACAGTAGATTCCGTAGATTGGTCCAGTCATAACAGTAGATTCCGTAGATTGGTCCAGTCATAACAGTAGATTCCGTAGATTGGTCCAGTCATAACAGTAGATTCCGTAGATTGGACCAGTCATAACAGTAGATTCCGTAGATTGGTCCAGTCATAACAGTAGATTCCGTTGATTGATCCAGTCATAACAGTAGATTCCGTAGATTGATCCAGTCATAACAGTAGATTCCGTAGATTGGTCCAGTCATAACAGTAGATTCCGTAGATTGGTCCAGTCATAACAGTAGATTCCGTAGATTGGTCCAGTCATAACAGTAGATTCCGTAGATTGGACCAGTCATAACAGTAGATTCCGTAGATTGGTCCAGTCATAACAGTAGATTCCGTAGATTGGTCCAGTCATAACAGTAGATTCCGTAGATTGGTCCAGTCATAACAGTAGATTCCGTAGATTGGACCAGTCATAACAGTAGATTCCGTAGATTGGTCCAGTCATAACAGTAGATT
>OZ038443.1:33343649-33346149 GCA_964036265.1 Daptonema setosum
AATTGGTTTTATATGAAAACATAAAAACGAGTTATAATTCAGCTTTTATCAAAAAGAGCCTATGAATTGATGATTAGCAAAACATAAAAACGAGTTAGAGAAACTGATGTATCCCTCTGTCAATCACAACCAGATGGACTAGCTCTAGGGAACAAGCTATGCGTAACTGACAAATGTGTTATGATTACCATCAGATTTCCTGATACATTATGGCGAATAATTACTATAACAATTTGAATTGTCCACGGAAAACAACACTTACAAAATTTTTTACTCCACGTTTTTTTTTGTTTATCGGTTGTGTTTTAACTGTGGTTCACAGTTTTACAACGGAAGAACTTATTTCTTAAGACAGTTTATTATCTCCCGCTCGCTGGTGAATGCAATGAAGCAACCAGATAACAGACCGAAAAACCTCTGGCGTCCCAAAGGCGCCCACCGAAATTGGTTGGTTAGCATAATCAGTTTTATATTTATTTGTTGCTCACTCCTTCTCTTTGTAGACGCATGGGTAAAAATTCAAAATTTTCACATGTTGCGAATTAAAAAAGAAAAAAAACACTAATATTTTTTCGTTCCATCTTTTACAGTCCAAGTAATGGCGTGCTTCCGGTCAGAAACTGCCAATAAAAACTGCGGCGGCACGCTTGCATTCATCAATACGTATGAAGGAACACCAGCTTCGTACACAGTGAAGAATCATAACTTCTTCTATGAAGACCCAGGCGTGTCAGTCAATGCGTGACATCACCGTCGCACGTTCAGGAATTCAGAAACCAAATTAAGCCCTTATGTTGTTTCTGCAAGCAAACATATAGCTGAAAACTTCTGATAATGAAACATCAGACAATCAGTGTTACACGCACATCAATCGTCATCACTTCATGCTACACTGTGTTGAACCAGGGTGTCAACCGATTAAAGTTGAGGTTAGTAATGTTCCATTATCAAATGCATTGGGTAACATTTTTGCTTGCAGAAACAGCATACGGACGGGCTTTACCGATTCGATCTGTCAACACCACGGGAACAAATTGGATTGTTGGCTTTTTCACTTTTTTTGTTTAGTGATTATTCAAAGTGTCTTGTATTGTAAAATTGTATTGTAATAATGTGTCTTGTACTGTAAAACATAAAATACACACTCCATAATGACTGTCACCAATGAACCGATCGAACCACCCTCACGTAAAAAGTCTATATATAATCTATATAAAAACCTATGTATAATCTAAATATTTTTTTTATTTAATCTATTCTATATAAAAAATATATATAATCTATATAAAAAAATTTATATATAGTCTATATAAAAAATTTATATATAATCTATATAAAAAATCTATATATAATCTATATAAAAATCTATATATCATCTATATAAAAAATCTACATCTATCCATTACTTTGAGTACCGAGAACGGTTCTATACCAGTAGGCATTTCGTTATTGCTGATAACTTTTTCCTTTTATGTTCTGCTCCCACTTGACGGGCATTGAATTCGTAAAAACCCATATTTGTATACACATAAAATAAATGAAACAAGAGTAAAAAATATGTGGGGATTTCCTATACAACGTTATAAGGCTTCTAATAATTTGAGTGTACATTAGGAGTTACATAGTCCGAAAAAAACCCAAATAAATAAAGAATCATGCACACAAACATGTTCGAAAATTAATCACTACATAAACTGTTTTCGGTTATCATCAAACATAAAGGTATACACATTTTATGCTAAAGAGCTTCTGGTGATTCAAGTGAAAAAATGACACGTTAACGTGTCCAATCCGTGTAACAACCACTGAACATGATGATTGCATGTTATAGCATACAGCTGTTGGGTTGAGTTGAGTCGGACAGCCGACTTTTGTACATCATCTTCTCTTACATTTGATGCAGCTAACGATTCACAAGTTGGAGTATGTAGTTAACACTACAACATTTTACTTGAATCCCAGGCAGCCCTTTATCTAAAGAACAAAGTACTTATACTCACAATAGTATCAAAATATATTAAATATAAATATTTATAAAGTAATCATTTCAAAGTCCGAAGCAGCTAAGGAATCGAGTGTTCAGGTATGTACATTTCAATACTCGCAACAAGTTCGGATACTGAGCGGGGTGAAAGGGGTGAGAGATAGAGGTGAAAAATTGTTTCGCTTATTGTGAAACAGGGTTTGAATGTACAGGGTGTCCCAGCGAGGGGTAGACCCCTCGCTGGGACACCCTGTAGAATAAAATTGTATTGATATCGGGTGCAGTCATACAAATCTGCAGCCGTAGATCTGCAGCATACATAGATCTACGGTGCAGCCCAGTGCAGCTAGCAAACATGCCGTAGATCTATGGCGTAGACATTTTTCTGTGGCTGCGCTGCGTCTGCGCTCAAATATAAACAAGGCTTAATTTCATTCCTTAGTTCTATTTATTATCGGATACATACCAAATAAAGTACACCGAACTTTACAGTACTGAGTGGGCCGAGTTACGGTG
>OZ038443.1:33351149-33356149 GCA_964036265.1 Daptonema setosum
TGCGACATACTTGGCTATAAAGTGTAGTTTTAGGGCATGTTGCTGTTTTGATCATAATTCATAAGTCTTGCAAGAATCGAAGAAATCTCGAAATGTTAAATTAAAAATATCAACCGAAACTTTTTTCATTAGCATGCGAAATGTAAGGTCGTTATCTCAAGGACAGCAAAAGTTATTAAAATATCCAATGATCACACCTCGCTCGGACACCCTGTATATTTTGGGATAAAGTTAGCTGAAGTAAGTACTTATATTAACATTGTGTGGTTGCAGAAGTCATGCTCATGTAAAATGTGATTGGAAACGTTCCCTGAAGGGCGACTAAGTCATAATCGCATGATCTCTTTTGTCATGGCACCCTCCCCCCCTCCCCCACCAATCAGCGGGCAGTACTTACTCGCCGTTGGGAAGCGGTTTCGGACGCATGTTTATGTAATTGTACTTGTGTGTTTGTCAAAACTGTAGCAGAAACATTTGTATACTTGCTATATATTTAATAATTCCCAGACTCTAAAAACTCAAAAAATCAACTACATGTATTCTACAGTTTCTTTGCTTACCAACTCAACTCATCATTTATTGGCCAAGGAAAATTTAACCTCAAAGTTCAAAAACGAATCCGCGTAACAGGCGACACTAAAATCGGTCCAAGTGTAGTTCCTACAACACGCTCGTCCTGTTTCCTGAAACAGTACACAACAATAAAAACAACAACAACAACAACAACAACAGCAACAACAACAACAACAACAACAGCAACAACAACAACAACAACAACAACAACAACAACAACAACAACAACAACAACAACAACAACAACAACAACAACAACAACAACAACAACAACAACAACAACAACAACAACAACATTAACAACAACAACAACAACAACAACAACAACAACAACAACAACAACAACAACAACAACAACAACAACAACAACAACAACAACAACAACAACAACAGCAACAACAACAACAACAACGACAACAACAACAACAACAACAACAACAACAACAACAACAACAACAACAACAACAACAACAACAACAACAACAACAACAACAACAACAACAACAACAACAACAACAACAACAACAACAAACTAACGGTAATCGGTCTTGAGACACAACTTTCGTCGATTTGCAGCTCAGTGTCATGATAGGAAACGTACTCCTGATTCAACCATCGGTGCCTCTCGAGGGTGATGTCGTTTTCCGGGTAGCACGGCTTAAAAAATAAAATCCGAATTAAATGTTCTTCCGTTAGCCTTTTTATATCCAGTTAGTCAGTCAGTCAAATATTATTTGAGTTTGTCGTTGTTATATTTCGTCAGTCATATGTGTACATATTCAGTCGGTCAGTCACTTAGACTGTACATTCAGACAGTCAGCATCAGCAACAAACAAATTCTGTCAGACCAGTAAATCCATTATACAAGTTCGGTCCGTCAGTTAATCACCAACATTATGTATTCAGTTAGTCAGTTATTCACCAACATAAAGTAGTCAGTTATTTTCGGTCAGACAGTAATTTATACAGTATGTTCAGTAGTCGATAACAATTACTTATTCTTTCAATCATTCAGTCACTTACATCTGCTCCCTTGTCATCCTCGAAGTTCCACATGGTGAAGCGTAAGATTCGGGCGATGTACCAGGTGGGTGTCGCTTCGGTGTGGCTGCCGTAAGCCAGTAAGATAGCTGCGAGAACGCTCAACCCTAATGATGCCATCGAACTTGATATGCTACTTAACAAATTTTTTGACTGCTGAAAAACGATTGATACCTTGATTGATGGTTTAACTGATTGATCACTTGAACTTACCTAGTTTGATTGATTGATTGATCGATAGTTTGACTGATTGATAGTTTGATTGATTGATCGAGAGTTTGATTGATTGATCGATAGTTTTATAGATTGGTCGATAGTTTGATTGATTGATCGATAGTTTGATTGATTGATCGATAGTTTGATTGATTGATCGATAGTTTGATTGATTGATCGATTGCTAGATCGATCGCTATAGTGGTATTTATTTTGAAGCTTCATTGCGCTTTCCAGTGAAATCCGGCTTTATAGCTTGATCAAGGTTTCTTGAAATCGAAAGTTGTTTTAGGCTGTTCAATACGCACGTGTGCAATGAATTATCGCATTTTCCATGTTGTTCAAATTTTATGTGGAAAATGATTTATTTCTCGAATTTTTGAAAGATTTGAACAAACAGATTTGAATTCAAAATGCGCGCCAAAAATTTTTGGACGAACAAAAGACCCTAGATAGGCTATATATTACTTGATGGGTCGGAATATTCAACATACTATTTCGCCAGTAAAACCAGAGTAAAAACTGGGCAAACAAGCTCTCGGGAAACGCCAGGCTCTTTTTCTAGTTAAAGCAAAGATTCCGCCCTTTTTCTGGCCCAATGTTTCTTTCGTTACCATCCATCAAGCTTTACTGGTAACAAAAATAATTACAGGAACACGAAAGAAAACTTGTAGAAGCGATCAGATCGGAATCGAATAAGTATTCTTGCATAAAAAAATTCCTTCGTCCACTTGTTGATCGTTGATGGTTACTGATCGTTGATTAGTGTTGATCGTTGATTAATGTTGCTCGTTGATTAGTGTTGATCGTCGATTAGTGTTGATTGTTGATGGTTACTGATCGTTGATTGATGTTGATAGTTGATTAATGTTGCTCGTTGATTAGTGTTGATCGTCGATTAGTGTTGATCGTTGATGGTTCCTGATCGTTGATTAGTGTTGAACGTTGATTAGTGTTGATCGTTGATTAGTGTTGGTCGTTGATTAGTGTTGATCGTTGATTAGTGTTGATCGTTGATTAGTGTTGATCGTTGATTTGTGTTGACCGTTGATTAGTGTTGCTGGTGTTGTGTTTGAACATATTTTACGCCGCGCTTTGAAGTGTAGATTACATTGCTTTCAGTTACATTCAACAATAAAAACGCACATGTACAGTAGCTGCAACATGTACAGTTTTTTTGTAATATTTTAATAAGACTGAAATATTTTAAACTTTTTTTCCGTATTTTGTGATTTAGATCAAAGTCCGGCTTTGCATTGAACACCTCTGTTGTGCGTGAACCATGAATTTGAGCAGTTTAGCACAATATAATAAGTGTGAGTGAGTGGTGAATGATTCAGTGAATGTGTGAGTGACTGAGTGAGTAGGTGAATAAGTGAGTGAGTGAGTGAGTGAGTGAGTGAGTGAGTGAGTGAGTGAGTGAGTGAATGAGTGAGTGAGTGAGTGAGTGAGTGAGTGAGTGAGTGAGTGAGTGAGTGAGTGAGTGAGTGAGTGAGTGAGTGAGTGAGTGAGTGAGTGAGTGAGTGAGTGAGTGAGTGAGTGAGTGAGTGAGTGAGTGAGTGAGTGAGTGAGTGAGTGAGTGAGTGAGTGAGTGAGTGAGTGAGTGAGTGAGTGAGTGAGTGAGTGAGTGAGTGAGTGAGTGAGTGAGTGAGTGAGTGAGTGAGTGAGTGAGTGAGTGAGTGAGTGAGTGAGTGAGTGAGTGAGTGAGTGAGTGAGTGAGTGAGTGAGTGAGTGAGTGAGTGAGTGAGTGAGTGAGTGAGTGAGTGAGTGAGTGAGTGAGTGAGTGAGTGAGTGAGTGAGTGAGTGAGTGAGTGAGTGAGTGAGTGAGTGAGTGAGTGAGTGAGTGAGTGAGTGAGTGAGTGAGTGAGTGAGTGAGTGAGTGAGTGAGTGAGTGAGTGAGTGAGTGAGTGAGTGAGTGAGTGAGTGAGTGAGTGAGTGAGTGAGTGAGTGAGTGAGTGAGTGAGTGAGTGAGTGAGTGAGTGAGTGAGTGAGTGAGTGAGTGAGTGAGTGAGTGAGTTAGTGAGTGAGTGAGTGAGTGAGTGAGTGAGTGAGTGAGTGAGTGAGTGAGTGAGTGAGTGAGTGAGTGAGTGAGTGAGTGAGCAAGTGAGTGAATTAGCCAATGAGTGAGTGAGTGTGTGAGCGAACGAGTGAGTGAGTGACTGAGCGAATGAGTGAGTCAGTCAGTCAGGCAGTATGATAATCAAACAGTTAATCAGTCAGTCGATCATTTAATCAGTATGTCCGTCAGTCAATCAGTCAGTCAGTTATTACGTCAATCAGTCAATCAGTCTGTCATAAAGAATATCAGTCAGTTAATTAGTCAGTCAATCAATAAGTTTGTGTTAAGAATAAAGTAGACGTGATTACCTATTCTTTGAAGATTTTAACGTTTATTTTCATAACAAGATATTACATGGCAAATTTCAACTAAACGTGAAAAAATCCAATGAATTTATTCCAGCCAGAGCCACAATAAAAGCAGCAGAGCCACAATAAAAGCAGACTGTGTATCTATTTTTACTTGGAATTTTTCATTGGCTGAAGTCACCAAGGCACATTAATACCATTCAGAATGGTGTTTTCATAGTGGCCAGAGATTTGAATAAACTGACGGGCAATGGCTGAATTCCCAGAACAACACGTCAGGATCTGTGTATCAAGTCAGGTATCAAACTTAGGACCGTCAGTTTTCAAGGCTGGTAACTTTAGCGACTAGACAGGCGACACAATTCATAAAAAAATCCCCTTCACAAGAAAACAGAATCGAAATTATTGAAAATCGTATACGAAAACCGACAATTCTCCGGTCTACAAATATGTAGATATGTAGACATTAAATCGGAATGTTTTTTTCTAAAAGTTAGGATTAGGCATATGTGAGCTTATGATTGCAGTTGACGCGACCATAAACTCGGGTACCCAGTATCTCATATTTTGTCTCAGGGTCAACACACCAGCATTAACCAAATGAGCCATGGCATTGTTCAACCCTGAATTTGCCTGAGTGAGTGAGTGAGTGAGTGAGTGAGTGAGTGAGTGAGTGAGTGAGTGAGTGAGTGAGTGAGTGAGTGAGTGAGTGAGTGAGTGAGTGAGTGAGTGAGTGAGTGAGTGAGTGAGTGAGTGAGTGAGTGAGTGAGTGAGTGAGTGAGTGAGTGAGTGAGTGAGTGAGTGAG
>OZ038443.1:33361149-33373649 GCA_964036265.1 Daptonema setosum
CAGTCAGTCAGTCAGTCAGTCAGTCAGTCAGTCAGTCAGTCAGTCAGTCAGTCAGTCAGTCAGTCAGTCAGTCAGTCAGTCAGTCAGTCAGTCAGTCAGTCAGTCAGTCAGTCAGTCAGTCAGTCAGTCAGTCAGTCAGTCAGTCAGTCAGTCAGTCAGTCAGTCAGTCAGTCAGTCAGTCAGTCAGTCAGTCAGTCAGTCAGTCAGTCAGTCAGTCAGTCAGTCAGTCAGTCAGTCAGTCAGTCAGTCAGTCAGTCAGTCAGTCAGTCAGTCAGTCAGTCAGTCAGTCAGTCAGTCAGTCAGTCAGTCTCAGTCAGTCAGTCCAGTCAGTCAGTCAGTCCAGTCAGTCAGTCAGTCAGTCAGTCAGTCAGTCAGTCAGTCAGTCAGTCAGTCAGTCAGTCAGTCAGTCAGTCAGTCAGTCAGTCAGTCAGTCAGTCAGTCAGTCAGTCAGTCAGTCAGTCAGTCAGTCAGTCAGTCAGTCAGTCAGTCAGTCAGTCAGTCAGTCAGTCAGTCAGTCAGTCAGTCAGTCAGTCAGTCAGTCAGTCAGTCAGTCAGTCAGTCAGTAAGTCAGTCAGTCAGTCAGTCAGTCAGTCAGTGTCAGTCAGTCAGTCAATCAATCAGTCAGTGTTCACCGTCGTCGTCACATTGGACACGTTCCCAAAGGGGAATAAATGGCACAAATGATCTGTTTTTTTCTATCGCAATACTTTACATCTTAATTTAATCAATTAATTAACTTTCTTTCGATCCAAATAGCATAATAAATATTGATAAAACTCTCTGACTTAACTGTCAACTTACAAGTCTAAATTGCAATTCGCGTCTTTTTTCTCAGTTTCGTTCTCAGACTCAGACTAATGTGATTTTTGCCTAATACAGAGAGTGTCTCTCTCGTCTCATTACACTGGCGAATAAGTCAAACCTCCAGTGGGAGAGGATTGTTTCCAAAGGAGGGGAAATCAACAGAAGTAAGTCATTTCACCTACACCTTAATGAACAAACTTCACCTAAATATTGTACCTCAAATCACTGAGTAAACAAAACTAACGGCCTTCCGAAGACAGAATTATAACGCTGGCCCACACGACTCCGATTAAAAGTCGCATGGTGCAGTAAGTATTTGAAAACATATGGAAAACAGGAAATTTTTTATTTAGATTATGCTCTCCAGGCTTAGGCACAAAAATAACTTTCTGCTATGTATTTGATTTTGGCCAAAAAGACGGACCGGAACGTAATGAGTAGTAATAGATCCAAAAAGAGTAGGGTAAGGAAATTACCCGGCGGAATTGTCAAACCCTACCCTTTTTCCTTATTTGGTGTTCAAAACCGATCTATTCAATGAAGACTCCGGCTTCGGCTTAGTTCCGAGCCTGGAGCTTAGTCTTAGGCTTAGGAATCAACTATGACTCAGTATTAGGCTTAGTCTTAGGCTAAAAAGATACATAAATTATGGAAAATATGCGTCAATCAGTCAATCACCAAATACTAAATCTGTTTTCTACGTATACTCGAATTATTTGGTTACGCCTTTTTTTGGGAACTTTTTTTGTGTAAAACCTTTCCCCTCACCCAGAAATTGGCGGTCGAAAGCAGCATTTTGGGGTTGATGAAAAGGTTTTACACACAGAAAAGTTCTTAAAAAGATGATTATGACTCTTTTTAGGAACTTTTTTGTGTGTAAAACCTTTTCTTCAACCCAAACTGATGCTTTCGACCGCCAATTTCTGGGTGACGGAAAGGTTTTACACAAAAAAAATTTCCTGAAAAAAAGGCGTAACCAAAAAATTCGAGTATATTGCTGTAGCACGTTAAGGTCTTAAGAAGGGAAAAAATGGTCAAATCAATTGTTTTACAGCTGAAATTCAATTTTTTCAAAGAATATTCAGACTTTCAGAGGAACCAATATTTATGAAAACACTAATTTAATCCATTACATATGTAATACATTCAGTACCACTTTATATACAGGGTGGTCCAAAAAAATGACAACACTTTGAAGCTGAATAACTCTTGGCACATAGATCATATTTGATTGAAAATTTCAGGTAATATCAACAACATACTAACTTAGAAAAATATATAAAACCAAGTCGATCGGACAATCACAGCGGCCACCACGCATCAATGTTTGCAAAAATGCGCATGGGGTCAAAAACCGCCTAATTTTGCATGCATATTCAAGGGATGATATGCACGTAATAAATGAAACATCAGATTTTTCTAGCCATTGGTAAAAAACTCCACGTTTAATTAACTTTTATCGTTGATTTTTAGCATTTTGTTCAATTGGTTTTCATTTTTTTTGTTTTAAATTAGCTAAACTAAGCTCTTTCTCAATGTCAGAAGAAGATACACGCAGTTTTCACCTCTGAATCAAGATTTTATTGAATGAAAATAAAATCCGAAAAATTTAAACTACAAATGCTTCAGAATGAGTAAAAAAAGACTCTTGATTGATTACAAGCTGACATAACTGAGTTTATTGTTTCACAAGTCACGGGTAAACCATGTCATAAATGCTCTTGTATGAATCGCTCGGTTTTTTGACCCCACACGCATTTTTGCAAACATTAATGCGTGGTGGCCGCTGTGATTGTCCGATCACATTGATTTTATATATTTTTCTAAGTTAGTATGTTGATGATATTACCTGAAACTTTCAATCAAATCTGATCTCTCTGCCGAGAGTTATTCAGTTTCAAAGTGTTGTCTTTTTTTTTTTGGACCACCCTGTACATATTTACACAAAAAGCGCCCGACTGTCCGACTTATATTATGCGCCTGACTGTGGCATAGCAATCATTGACGAAGCCTGTTGAAACCATGCATTGAGACGGGGAACTTCAAAGGAAACTCAAATGGAATGCAACGATTGAAATATGAAAATTGTGCACCAAGGTCTTTTAAAATATTAAGTTTCTCCATATAATAAGGAACCACCGCTAAGAAAAATTTGTTTAACATTCTACATGTTAGATTCCGTTGATTTTCAAGTTTCATCAAGTTTCAAGTTTCAAGTTCATCAATTTTTCAATAAATTGTAAGGAAACTTCGTTATAAATCCAGGAATTTCAATGGAACAGGCCGGCGGGGAAAATTCTGAAGAAAACTCCGACAGAGGAAAGTTTTCACAGGAACTACCGCTTAAAATGGTATTGAATACCATTCTTTAGATTAGAAGATTTACCCATTCATAAACAATGGGAAGAAATTCCGATATGAACTGAAGTTTTATATAAACCGCCGGGCAGTCGAATATCGTTCATTGATTAGTGAACAAGAAGGCAGTTCTCCAAAGTCTGTAAATTAACAAAGTAACATTGTATTGCTTGCTGCAATAGTCCTGTCCTGTAAAGTATCTTTAAGGTTTTGTTTTTCTAAAAAAAAAACCTATTTGTATACACAATCAACTGTTATTTTGTCTTAGTGTGGATAAAAAACGACTACCTAAATCAAATTGATCAACTTGATGAGATTGAAATTGTAAATTCATATTACACGAAAATGATACGAATAAACAGTTTTCTCATCAAGTTCTTGATGTTGGCATTGTGGTTTTGCAGCAGGTAGGGAAATATAGTAATACCGGATGATGACCTAAAAGTACTGTTGCGCTGGCTGAGTGCCGATCAATTCTCAGGTTCATACATCGGGAAGTTCTTCTATAATTTAGGAAAAATCTATTATTGGAAAGCGTCACAATACTTTTGGATCACCCTATACATATACGTATACTGTATATGTCACTCAATCACTCACTCGCTCTTTATCTCCCTCCCTCACTCTCACTCACTCACTCACTCACTCACTCACTCACTCACTCACTCACTCACTCACTCACTCACTCACTCACTCACTCACTCACTCACTAACTCACTCACTCACTCACTCTGTCACTCAGTCACTCACTCACTGAGTCCCTCACTCACTGATTCACTCACTCATTCTTTCAGCCACTCACATATTGTAAAGTTTTATAAAACATTTTAACTTCAGTGTTTGCCATTGACGAGTGGCTGCTATAGTTCGGTCAGGAATTCTTTTTATCAAATTATTTTTTACATTTCATACTATCCAGTGAAGTTTTTTTCTGAATTTAGATGTGCGTTAAAAAAAAGTATATTTATGTAACTAAAATTTCCCCTGCGAGAAAATTTGGATGCGGAAGACGAAATCAACGAATTCTTGACGTGAAAAGTAATGAAAATCGGTTTTATTTTCAAAGTAACATTGTATTGCTTGCTGCAATAGTTCTGTCCTGTAAAAATATCTTTAAGGTTTTGTTTTTCCAAAAAAAACCTATTTGTATACACAATCAACTGTTATTTTGTCTTACTGTGGATAAAAAACGACTAACCTAAATCAAATTGATCAACTTGATAAGATTGAAATTGTAAATTCATATTACACGAAAATGATACGAATAAACAGTTTTCTCATCAAGTTCTTGATGTTGGCATTGTGGTTTGCAGCAGGTAGGGAAATATAGCGTCACAATACTTTTGGATCACCCTATACATATACGTATAATACTGTATATGTCACTCAATCACTCACTCGCTCTTTATCTCCCTCCCTCACTCACTCACTCTCACTCACTCACTCACTCACTCACTGAGTCCCTCACTCACTGATTCACTCACTCATTCTTTCAGCCACTCACATATTGTAAAGTTTTGTAAAACATTTTAACTTCAGTGTTTGCCATTGACGAGTGGCTGCTATAGTTCGGTCAGGAATTCTTTCTATCAAATTATTTTTACATTTCATACTATCCAGTGAAGTTTTTTTCTGAATTTAGATGTGCGTTAAAAAAGTATATTTATGTAACTAAAATTTCCCTGCGAGAAAATTTGGATGCGGAAGACGAAATCAACGAATTCTTGACGTGAAAAGTAATGAAAATCGGTTTTATTTTCGGTCATACACTACATTGTAATTGCAAAGTTTAAGTGAATGTTCTAGAGTGGACAGCAGAATGTGAAACGTTTTTGAAAAGCACGGAAAAAAATATATTTACAGGGTGGGCCAGAAAAAACGACGACACTTTGATCTGACTTAGAGGTGACTGTGTCCAATATTTTGGCTTGTAGTTTTCAGCATATATTAACAACATAACAACTTGGTTTTCCTGGAGTTTTCAACATGATATGTGAATTCTAGCAAAAGTTGTGCAATTCAAAAAACGTCGCGTTCAAAAAGCAATCATGTATAAGAAGCAGTCCAACACACATACTAGAACGGTTTGCACACAGCCAATTTGCATCAGTTTTTAAACAAAAGGTTATTGAATCCGATTGTGGTTGTATGCCAATCGTTTTAGCATTTGTCAGACAGCGTATACGAATGATGAATGGTGGACATGTAAAACTCTACATGTTTGACGGCGTCATGAATGGTGGGGAAGAATCGCGATTTTTCGATCACTTCGTAAAAGTCGAAAGCATCAAAGTGGTCTCGAAGGTTTTCTGAAGCAAGGGAATAAACACGGTATAAAGAGAAACCAACAGAAGAAACAAAACCAATTCAGTGCGTTGACCAACCGTTAGCTCCGGAGAAATACACGATGACGCCGATGTAAAACAAGTCGTCGAACACCTGAAATGAAACGTTAGGCTTGAATTAAGGCTCAGGCTTAGGTTCGTTCGACTCATCATCGTGAAAACAACTGTGCCTATGGTGCGTCGCAAGAACTTTATCTCAAACACCATTTGAGGGCACTGGTGGCTTCCCATTGAAGTAGTCCCAGTGAAAAAGCACCAACCGCTTCGAGTGCGTTAATGCCCACGGAGTCAATGTAGTTAACGGCCGAAAGATCAACGATGATGACATCGGGTAGATTGCATCGTGACGGCGGATGGATGCGCGCCAGACCGTTGGCACGTGGAATCAATGGCTGCCTTAAGGCTTCCTGAAATCAATTAGCTGGTAATTAGGTGGTTGATTAGTTTATGTTAGCTAGTAAACAAATGCAGGTAAACGTAGACCATACATGAGATAACCTGAACAAGGCAAATAACACAATAATATCCTTGTCATGGTAACCAGGAAATATACCATTTTGATAAGGCAAATATAAGCAATGTATGACATGAGCAGTTTCCCAATATTGTATAACACGATCATCCATGGTTATCACGATTTAACGTTGAGCCAGTATTAGTAAGCTGGTGACACCTCGATGCCCAACCTCGCTCGGCTCTAACTCCTCATCTTCGTACTTTGATTCAATCTCCCTCAAGATCAGTTTCACCGTGTTCAGCTTGAAGCCACAAGTTCGTGTCAAATCATTGGCGAATCGATCACAGTTCATGTACGTCAATGGTGCATCGAAATGGTAAATCCGATATCTGTCAGACATGGTGCCTCCCTGAAACGATATCTGCCACGTTCAGCACAGATCGCCATTGGGTGGGAGAAAGCAGGGAAACATTGGACTTCAATGATCTCAAAATGTGCAGCCTTTCGGTTTAGGCTATTTTCTTTGGTTCTGATAACTTTGTATGATACACTTGTTTGCCAGTCAATAATGACAAAAAAGGGATTGTGCTGGTGTGCAGGATACTCTGTAGTTACCCTGTATTTTATTATCTATTGAAACCTTTGACTTATTGGTGATCCTTTGAACACGTATGATAAGCAAACTAATATATTGTGCGAAATGGTGCTTTTATTCATTCTATGATTCTACCAACTTCATTGCGTTGACCACATTACTGAACTTTAACCGCCATTCGTCAATAAACCACACATAATTAATAATTACGGATTTGGAATTCGCACAGATGGTGAGGTTAGTATCACTTACCTGCAGATACCGGCGGCTATCACCGTAAATATCGGTCTCTGGGAAGTTGGTGACGAGGTATGACCGAGGCCTGAGCAAACAGACGTGATTTGCATAAACAGAGCCATTGTCTTCATTGAACCATTCTGATTTCTAATTCAAAACCTAATTTCGAAGAAAAATTAAGTTTTGATCATATGTTCAATTGGTCATATTTTGGTCAAATCGGGTTTTTTTCAAATGGTGTCTAGTCTTATGACACCAACCGTTGTGCCCTCCAGATGTGTGTCAACAGACCGAACGTTACGGCAACGATGAAACCCCATTCCACGTTTAATATGACCGTGGACATGCAGGCAACCACCCAGATCAGCTGCAAACCAACATAAAATATTTTTTGTTCATTAAACATGATCGATTAATTAGTCAAAACATCAGCTAACCGCATCCAATTTCCATACGGGCCACAAATCTCCGATTTGAGTGACTTTCTTCAGCTTGCCCGCTGTGACCACAATGATCAAGCCAGCTAGGCAACTCTGTAATGATAATAATAAAATAATAATAGACTGCCTCAATGAATAACTGACTCATCTATTACCTTTCTAAAGCAGCGACTGGCTGATTAACCGATTGCCTAGCTAATTGATGGTGGTTAGTTTAATAAAGGGCTAACCAGTGGCACGGGCTCAAACAGTGATCCGGCGAACATGATGGTGATGAACAGCACACTGCAACCAAACAGGCCGCTCAGCTAAAAACTATTAAATAATTGGTAAAAAAATCAACATGCAATTAAAACTCTGGTATGCTTATCGGAATAATATACAGTATTGCTCTCAGGCTGACTGGATGGCACACCTGTGTGCGGCCGACAATTAGTTTCAGCTGGGTACGACTTCGCGATCCGCAAGCCGCATGTCCCAGGAAAAAGGCGTTGGCCAAGTTAACGAGGCCGTACGCGTAAAACTCCTAGGGAAATCAGAAAAGGCTGAATGTAATATTGAGTGACCCAACGACGTTATACTCTTTATAAACAGACCTGTATTACATCAAACGTGAACGCTGTTGAGTGCTTGGCAACCTGCTTAGCCAGTGAAATCGATATGGACAGGATTATCATTGAAATAACGAACGCCGGCAACAGAAGACCAGGCATCAGCGCTGGATTGGGTAGAGCGGGCGCTGGGAATCTGCGAATCAGTTTATTATTCGACATAAAACAAAGAAGATTGTCTGACCGATTTTCAAGTTATATTCTGAGCCAGAATAAATATCGGTGCGCCACTGTAATACTGATATAAAAAAGTATAGCACTAAGCACAGGTTTGGATTCCTAAGCTGTTTACACACCATAAAAATGAGAGTAGACTGTGTGAGTCAATCAGGTCTAAACTTTGATGACCAACCCCCTTTGTATACGGGGAATGGTTGCAAAGTTTGCGCTCGGTACCATTGCGCCGATGGTGGTGGCCAGGGTTACCTGATTCAATGATAGGATAATTGACGTTTAGACGACGTGATTGATTATAAGAGAAAGCCTATTTCTGTTCTCGATCGTCAAATCGCGCTGAATAAGACTTAGGTTGAGAACCTGGTTCGGCTAACTCTCAAAACATGGTTCTGATAATCGAGTACTTGATAATCCGGTTCTGGCCATGTCAGAACTTGATTCTCAACTTCCTTGTTTTTTTGCATTTTCTTTTCTTTTCTTATGATTAATCATAGTTGCATATGGCCTATATTTGCTTAGCTGATGCCCAATTACTATAGAAAGTGTACTAAGACAGCTTAACTGATGGACCGGAAACTTCCGGACAATGACACCTCAATATTTTCTTAATTATATTTTCAAACTGACGACTAAAATTTTAAATAAAACCACTAACTACAATCAGTTCATACGGTACCGCCAATTGAACTTCTTTTCGGAAAAATTGCCCGACCACATACTTACTGAAGAAGAACATGCCAATCGTACTCATGGCCATTGTCATTGAATCACCGTGGAATTCGCCCATTTTATGCATGAAATCACGGCACAGCTGAAAAGCAAGAATGGGGATTCACGGAACTCAATCCACAACTATTGTAAAAGTAAATATACTGTTACTCAGTTTAAGAATATTTCATGGAGTATTAAGCCTTGATACCAACATAAAAGAGTCCAAACACGTCGTAACGCTGTCTCATGGTCACTCGCACCACGTATTTCAGCTGGGAGGCAATCACATGGATAAAGGCTCCGGTCATGAAGCCTGATACGACGTAGTCGGACAGTAATGCCGTCAAAAATTTCATACGAAAAAGCGCCACCAAACACTGCAAATCTATAGAATGCCGTATAGAACAAAACGATGTGGCAGAATTGCCAAAGCTGTGGCATGAATCTCCTCAGCTTCAGCAAGTGCATCCCCTTCGCTGATTGGCTTGGAGCGTATGAGTGGCCGAAGGTTCAGCTAGAATTCACGCTTTCAATCAATCAACGAAGCGGATCCACTTGATGAAGCTGCGCAGACACTTGCCATCGCTTCGGCGATTTTGTCACATTGTTTTGTCCTTTACTGTTGAACTATTGAATTTATTCAATTATACAGTACATATTTGTCAATTGCCGTTTAGCACTCCAGAAAACGCGCACTATTCAACCACTCACCAAAATGACACCGACGAGAAACGATAGGGTGGCGACGACTTCAATGTTCTCGCTGGCCGTCCGTACCGACGGATCCACGTAACCACCGTTCATGGCCACAAAGTACTTTTCCTTGATGTTACCGATCAGGTAGACGATGATGGCCATGTTGCCTGCAAAATCGAACATCATAATGAAAAACGAACAACAATTAGTTAAGTTTCGCAACCAGTTTGCTGTGACATTCGAATTTATCAGATTCGTGAATTACCGAAATCTGTGAGCATTTCACTTCGATGATTATTGGGAGGCAAAAATACTGGCTTCACGGTCCTTGTCTCCGTGTTTTCTTTGATGGCGGTTAATGCGACCCGATATATAACAAAGGAAAGAAAGACGATCAACGACAAACCAATGGACAAGTGCTCGGATGTGCCACAGAGCATGTAAACGAATGTGGACCAGAAGGCACACACTAGACCATTGGTTGTTGGAATACCAGCAAGTACGGAATAGGCCATGGCTGAAAAACAACGTTATTACTCTTCCACTTACTTACTCACTCATTCTCTCACTCACTCACTTACAGACTGGCTCACTTCATCGTTCATTCTTACTCACTCTCTCGGTTGCTCGCTCACCATTAACTCGTTCACTTGTTCGTTCACTTGAGTGTTTTCACTCTTACTCACTCAATAGTTCATCAACTCGCTCCCTCACTCACTCACTCACTCACTCACTCACTCACTAACTCACTCACTCACTCACTTACTCACTGTTACTCACCCATTGGTATGTGATGTAGACCGGCAATGAGACCAGCCTTGACGTCATGGCGCAGGTGTTTCCTCCACTCGTATCGAGGCAGCCAATCGCAGATGGGCAGAAAACTTTTCAACCTTCATGTGAAGTATGATAGAGTCAAGTAGTTATACAATAAGTGGTATAATAAGCCTTTTAATGATCAAGTAGATAACCTCGTGCACAATGCCCGTGGCCTCAAATGTTTCTTCGCCTTGTACGTCAAGAAACTTTGGACTTTCTTTTTATCTGACGGTCGATGTGTCCAGCCGAATGTGTCATCAAAACGCTCCTGCGTTACATTGCAACGTTGGACCTCACATTAATTCTACTGCGAAAACATTATCAAACACTGTTTTTGGCAGCGCTTTCAAGTTATAGAGAGAGAAAAATCAGTTTTTTATGTGAAAATAAACTAATTTTTTACATGATATTTTAATAAATTACAGAAAATTTGACAACATAAAAAACATAATTCTTTGCATACGGTTACGTAACAGGTTCTTGAAATAAATGTTCGGTAACAAGATACCCTGATCAAGCTAAAGGGTGGGGCAAAAGTAGATAACAAGTAAAAAGTATACACTTGTTGGCGGCCATTTTCTCGAACAATACTAATACCCAGATTTACGTAAAATACCTGAAAAATTCGATTCTGATGTCTATTTTACCGGATCTCACCTAATTTTCCGTTTTAACCGTGATTTCGCGTATTTGTATGCATATGTTAACCTGATCATACACATGCCTTTCGACTTGAATGGGCACCCATATCGAATCATCATGAGTTGCATTTAGTCGATCTGCTGTTCCCGGATTCGTTTTCGACGGTCCCTTGTTTCGTTTGCCAGTGCTGAAGTAGGTGTCCATCGTGCAACACCTCACAATTATCTGAATTAATTACTGCGGTTAATTAGCGGCTAAAATTATCTGAATTAATTACGGTAGTTTAATAGAGGCTACACTTATCTGAATCAATTACTCTAGATAAATAGCGGCAAAAAGAATATCGACGTATTTGTTGTGTAATTATTTGCACTTAACTAAAACATGATATTAAGAACACTGAAAAGTTTTTAAAAAATTTTTTATGACACGTTCATGAAAATGGAGTTTACGCCATATCATGCCGATTCCGTGTGTACCCCTTGGTAGAAATTCAATATTTGGTGACAAGACAAGCATGTCTTTTTATGTTAAAACGGCTTTGTAAGTTTTTTTCGTATTTTTTCAATAGTTTTTATGTTTCCAAATCAGGTTTAAAAAGTTTTGTCTTGTAATCGATTAGGAATGATATAAAACCGGATTCGACAACATACATGTCTGTATGTATTGCATGTACAGGGTGTCCCATCCTTAACCGCCGATGTTGACGGCTTCGTGTTTTAGTTGTACTTAGAGTCTTTATAACTGAAATTTCATTTTCGAATAACCAATTCTTTGGCAATTTGTTTGACGCCTACAAGAAATTAATTGGACGTCTGTAGCTAATTTTACAAGCAGTTAAAAAATGTCCATTTTTGAGCCTCCTTTTTTCTTTGTGTGCAAAATGTTTGTCGAAAAATGTAGTGAAAAACGCACTTAAAGAGCGAAGCATCACAGATATTATAACAACACATATTGAAGCAGAAAAAAAGTAAACCGACCCACTTAATTTTCGACTTGGGTACCGCCAATATCCTAACATCATTCCCAGCAACGAGGCACGGCTTCATAACATGTGACCATGGGAATTGCACGCATCTCTTCAAGGATAAAAAGACATGACTGGCCTATAATCTCGGAACTCCCTGGATATACGTGTTCCCTCACACCTCAGTCCAGAGGGATCAGGTCTGGCAACCTGGCAGGCCACATAAGTTGTCCTTCTCTGCCGATAAAAGAACCGGGCAATGTCTCATTGAGCCAATCTCGGGTGATACCGGCATAACGTGCTGGAGAACCGTCCTGGCTTTTTAGCGAAAATGGTTGTTGCCTCGTCTGACGCAGGTATATGAATTTGTGAAGGTTACTTGTTGTTCCAACAGTACGGTGCTTCGGCTCATTATGATCGGCTTAATAATACCGATGTGCCAATATCGGCAGAGAAGAGCAAGTTCTGTGGCTTGCCAGGTCACCAGAAGTAAACCATCTGGATTTCTGGCTCCAGGGTGTTTCGAGGAAACACGTATATCCGGGGGGTTCCGAGAATACGGGTCAGTCACGTCTGTTTATCTCTGAAGAGAGTAAAATTTGTCTATGGACACAGGTTATGTAGCCGTGGTAGCTGTGCCT
>OZ038443.1:33378649-33379820 GCA_964036265.1 Daptonema setosum
TGTAACTGTGACATGTAACTATGACATGTAACTTTGACATGTAACTATGACATGTAACTTTGACATGTAACTGTGACATGTAACTGTGACATGTAACTATGACATGTAACTGTGACATGTAACTGTGACATGACTATGACGTGAACACGCTTTTTTGCAATCTTCTAAAGAGGACAAGGAAATAAAGTTTTTGTCGATGAGTAATTTTCGGTGCGGGACCGCGGTGATAAAGCTGGTGAATGTCTGCCAGTTTACGTAAGTTACTGATAATGACCAGTGATTAGGCTACTAAAAGGTGGCTGTTATATTCGGAGATACAACGGCAACAAAAAGTTTACAATATGTATAGCAAAAGTCAACATTTAACCTGTTATATTTTGTAAGGCTCACTACATTTGGAGCTCTATTCTAGACACTAAAGATGCCTTCGTGGACGGAGTTCCAACTCTTTTTAAACTTTTCCATAAACCTTCGTCTGTTTTACGGTTATCAAATATTTTACAATAAAACAGTTTAATTATAATTGATAATCTGAAAATAAACATTTCTATAATCAATTTTGTTGGAGAGGAAGTAGTTTCGAATATTCTGTGTGGTCCTCTGGATGGCTGTGTGTTTTCTTTAAAAAATTCTCTGTAACTTTTCCAGTGTAATTCTCGTCATTGTACAATTCTCATTCAAAATGCAATCCATAACCTGATGACACGTTCATCTTTACAACAACAACAACAACAACAACAACAACAACAACAACAACAACAACAACAACAACAACAACAACAACAACAACAACAACAACAACAACAACAACAACAACAACAACAACAACAACAACAACAACAACAACAACAACAACAACAACAACAACAACAACAACAACAACAACAACAACAACAACAACAACAACAACAACAACAACAACAACAACAACAACAACAACAACAACAACAACAACAACAACAACAACAACAACAACAACAACAACAACAACAACAACAACAACAACAACAACAACAACAACAACAACAACAACAATAACAACAACAACAACAACAACAGCAACAACAACAACAACAACAACAACAACAACAACAACAACAACAACAACAACAACAACAACAACAACAACAACAACAACAACAACAACAACAACATCAGCAACATCAGCAAC
>OZ038443.1:33380020-33382520 GCA_964036265.1 Daptonema setosum
TGTGTCCTGTCCACACCCACCTCCAGTATGCCGAACGACAGCCACTTGACATAAGTCGGTCATCTCAGAACATTTTTTCATTATCATTTCATATTACCTTTACCGTTATCACACATTCCATCATCCAGCTGAATCTCTATTTGTCAAATTGATTTTATTTTGTATTAGTTTAAACAAATTGTTGTTATTCCTCTCCTTAAACCCTTAAGGTTTTCGATATGTCCATTAGGACAATTTCCGTATATGTCGTGTCATATTTCTCTTCGTTATATAATACTTTCATTTTCCGTAAACTTATTACATCTATTTTATTTTATATATATACCCTTCACGTAAATTCAGTGTAACTTGTAATTTGTAAGACCGATTATATGCGAGTCAGCCCAATGAAATCTGAAATCTGATTACTCAAGCCAACAGGGCACACCAATTCCATAAAAAAATGGCGTTTTTCTAGTGGCAAGATTAGTTGAATAAACTGACGGGCTATGGCAGAAACCTCAGAGCAACGCGTCAGGGCCTGTGTCTCACGTCGGGTTTAGAACCTTGGATCAGAAATTGAAAAATATGTTCTAAATTTTTTACCATAATTTCTGAATTACCTTTTACCCGGTCTCCCATACAAAAAAGTTGAAAAAGGTTGTGACGCAATGATGTTTAATGTGGAGGATGGCACGTGTTTGCTATTCAGGTTCTGACTAATTGATTGATTGACTGATTGACTGACTGACTGACTGACTGTCGTGATTGACTAACTGACTGACTGAGTAACTGTCTGAGTGATTGATTGACTGTCTGACTGACAGACAGACTGACTGACTGATTGACTGAATGATGGACTGACTGACTGTCTGACTGACTGACTGCCTAATTGACTGAATGACTCACCGACTGATTGACCGACGGCCTGACAGACTGACTCACTGAATCACTGACTCACTGATTCACTGACTGACTCACTGACTGGCTGACTCAATGACTGACTGAGAGATGTAATGCCGTTAGGTTAACTGCAGGAACAAGGAGGCCACTATCAGCGGCATCCTGTGTCCTGTCCACACCCACCTCCAGTATGCCGAACGACAGCCACTTGACATAAGTCGGTCATCTCAGAACATTTTTTCATTATCATTTCATATTACCTTTACCGTTATCACACATTCCATCATCCAGCTGAATCTCTATTTGTCAAATTGATTTTATTTTGTATTAGTTTAAACAAATTGTTGTTATTCCTCTCCTTAAACCCTTAAGGTTTTCGATATGTCCATTAGGACAATTTCCGTATATGTCGTGTCATATTTCTCTTCGTTATATAATACTTTCATTTTCCGTAAACTTATTACATCTATTTTATTTTATATATATACCCTTCACGTAAATTCAGTGTAACTTGTAATTTGTAAGACCGATTATATGCGAGTCAGCCCAATGAAATCTGAAATCTGATTACTCAAGCCAACAGGGCACACCAATTCCATAAAAAATGGCGTTTTTCTAGTGGCAAGATTAGTTGAATAAACTGACGGGCTATGGCAGAAACCTCAGAGCAACGCGTCAGGGCCTGTGTCTCACGTCGGGTTTAGAACCTTGGACCAGAAATTGAAAAATATGTTCTAAATTTTTTACCATAATTTCTGAATTACCTTTTACCCGGTCTCCCATACAAAACTTTACCCTGCTTCACTAAAAAATTTATCAGTTTTGTCGCTTTTCTAGTTTTGTCGCCTGTCTTGTCTAGTGCGTATGTAGGGCCTCGAAAACCGACTGTTCGAAAACTGACTTGAGACACAGATCCTGACGCGTTGCTCTGGGGTTTCTGCCTTTGCCCGTCAGTTTATTCAGTTTATTTGCCCGTCAGTAAACACAGAGACATAATGAAACAGGTTATGGAAAACGGTGTCCATTTTGAACGTATGTTCTAAACCTGATCAACTTGCGTCTATTCGGTCAAAAAAATCTATATATTCGATTAAAGAGATCAAAATTAGTATAAATCATTTGGCCAGTGAAGGAATTGGTTGGGATTCAGTAAACAGGAAACCATAATAAACCTTCCCATAACTCACTCCGTGTGTAGTTGTTCAAAAGAGTGAACCGGGTTTTCAAGCCGTTAAACCATTACTAATCCGTTATATCGAAAATATCCTTTCTAGGGTTCGGTACTATATATTTGAAAAATCAAATCTACTCTCGGAGCGCTTTCAAAATTTTGCAAACAGTTTTTCAGACAACTTATTCATAGGTTTATAATCATAAGCCATTAACTCTTAGTTAGACTGAGATTTGAAGCATGGGACCATGCAAATCGTGATCAGTGATATTGATTTTCTATTGAAACTCATTTTCACTGGCATCGGACGTGATTTCACGAAAAATGATTTTCAATCTGGACCTGTCGATTCTTAGTGACTGGAGCTCATATATGTACACGTGTCCATATAACTAGATACTTTAACCAGACTATAATGTGTGTTCGAAATCAAAACATGTTCGCGAT
>OZ038443.1:33390020-33427520 GCA_964036265.1 Daptonema setosum
TTTCTCGTTAAAAGGTTTCAACTGCCTAAACATCACGTTGCATTGCTTCGGCTGTTTTCCAGATTTTTCTGGCACAACCCGTAACATACAATAATCACGTGATCCCAGCGTGCATGAACTTCCGGGATATGAATCATGATCACAAATGTATAGTGGTCGGCTATGGATCAAAACAAGGTTGTTGTTGTTGTTGTTGTTGTTGTTGTTGTTGTTGTTGTTGTTGTTGTTGTTAAAAGTCATTTACAGATGATCTCAAAGTCATTCACCAAACTGTAGTGCCGTTCGTCGATCGAGTGCATTGCAACAACCATTCCAATCATGCTGGTTCGCTCATATATCATTACTGACAATTGATTTGTAGCATTGACAATTGATTTGTAGCATTGACAATTGATTTGTAGCATTGACAATTGATTTGTAGCATTGTCAATTGATTTGTAGCATTGTCAATTGATTAAGATAACTGTGTATCTTTTAGGTGCAATTGACGAATCGATGATTTGCGCTGGTAGTCCGGGGCATGACGCGTGTAAGGTACTGTGTTACAACTTTTGTTGTTGTTATTGTGGTCTTTGTTATTGTTTTTGCTGCTAATGATGTTGTGGTTTACGTTGTTTATATTACTGTGGTTAAATTTTGTTGTTGTTGTTGTTGTTATGGTTTATGTTGTTTGGTTTACGTTGTGGTTTATGTTGTTATGGGTTATGTTAATATGGTTTATGTTGTTGTGGTTTATGTTGTTATGGTTCATGTTGTTGTGGTTTATGTTGTTGTGTTTTATGTTGTTGTGGTTTATGTTGTTGTGGTTTATGTTGTTGGTGTTTATGTTGTTCTGGTTTATGTTGTTGTGGTTTATGTTGTTGTGGTTTATGTTGTTATGGTTTATGTTGTTGTGGTTTATGTTGTTGTGGTTTAAGTTGTTATGGTTTATGTTGTTGTGGTTTATGTTGTTGTGGTTTATGTTGTTGTGGTTTATGTTGTTGGTGTTTATGTTGTTATGGTTCATGTTGTTATGGTTTATGTTGTTGTGGTTTATGTTGTTATGGTTCATGTTGTTATGGTTTATGTTGTTGTGGTTTATGTTGTTGGTGTTTATGTTGTTATGGTTTATGTTGTTGATGTTTATGTTTTTTTTCAATTACAGGGTGACAGTGGTGGACCGTTGGTGTGCCCGGTTCGGTCAACACTCGGTGAACAGTGGGCACTCGTTGGAATTGTCTCTTGGGGTGAGCAACACCTTGTTTTCATTCATTCACTACTCCCTTCTTCAAACTCATTAACTGCTGAATAAATTGCTCACTCACTCGTTCACTCAATCACTCACCATTGGAAATGGATGACTGTGGTCTGAATAACCACGTGTAATGGCCATTGGGAATGGCTGTGATCTGAATAACTACGTGTGTGGGCTATTGGGAATGGCTGTGATCTGAATAAGCACGTGTGTGGGTCATTGGGAATGGCTGTGATCTGAATAAGCACGTGTGTGGGTCATTGGGAATGGCTGTGATCTGAATAAGCACGTGTGTGGGTCATTGGGAATGGCTGTGATCTGAATAACCACGTGTGTGGGCCATTGGGAATGGCTGTGATCTGGATAACCACGTGTGTGGGCCATTGGAAATGGCTGTGGTCTGAATAACCACGTGTAATGGCCATTGGGAAGGGCTGTGATCTGAATAACCACGTGTAATGGCCATTGGGAATGGCTGTGATCTGAATAACCACGTGTGTGGGCCATTGGGAATGGCTGTGATCTGAATAAGCACGTGTGTGGGCCATTGGGAATGGCTGTGGTCTGAATAACCACGTGTAATGGCCATTGGGAAGGGCTGTGGTCTGAATAACCACGTGTAATGGCCATTGGGAATGGCTGTGATCTGAATAAGCACGTGTGTGGGCCATTGGGAACGGCTGTGGTCTGAATAACCACGTGTGTGGGCCATTGGGAATGGCTGTGGTCTGAATAACCACGTGTAATGGCCATTGGGAAGGGCTGTGGTCTGAATAACCACGTGTAATGGCCATTGGGAAGGGCTGTGATCTGAATAACCACGTGTGTGGGCCATTGGGAATGGCTGTGGTCTGAATAACCACGTGTGTGGGCCATTGGGAATGGCTGTGGTCTGGATAACCACGTGTGTGGGCCATTGGGAATGGCTGTGATCTGAATAACCACGTGTGTGGGCCATTGGGAATGGCTGTGGTCTGAATAACCACGTGTGTGGGCCATTGGGAATGGCTGTGATCTGAATAACCACGTGTGTGGGCCATTGGGAATGGCTGTGGTCTGAATAACCACGTGTGTGGGCCATTGGGAATGGCTGTGATCTGAATAACCACGTGTGTGGGCCATTGGGAATGGCTGTGGTCTGAATAACCACGTGTGTGGGCCATTGGGAATGGCTGTGATCTGAATAACCACGTGTGTGGGCCATTGGGAATGGCTGTGGTCTGAATAACCACGTGTGTGGGCCATTGGGAATGGCTGTGATCTGAATAACCACGTGTGTGGGCCATTGGGAATGGCTGTGATCTGGATAACAACATGTGTGGGCCATTGGGAATGGCTGTGGTCTGAATAACCACGTGTGTGGGCCATTGGGAATGGCTGTGATCTGAATAACCACGTGTGTGGGCCATTGGGAATGGCTGTGGTCTGAATAACCACGTGTGTGGGCCATTGGGAATGGCTGTGATCTGAATAACCACGTGTGTGGGCCATTGGGAATGGCTGTGATCTGGATAACAACATGTGTGGGCCATTGGGAATGGCTGTGATCTGGATAACCACGTGTGTGGGCCATTGGGAATGGCTGTGATCTGAATAACCACGTGTGTGGGCCATTGGGAATGGCTGTGATCTGAATAACCACGTGTGTGGGCCATTGGGAATGGCTGTGATCTGAATAACCACGTGTGTGGGCCATTGGGAATGGCTGTGATCTGAATAACCACGTGTGTGGGCCATTGGGAATGGCTGTGATCTGAATAACCACGTGTGTGGGCCATTGGGAATGGCTGTGATCTGGATAACAACATGTGTGGGCCATTGGGAATGGCTGTGATCTGAATAACCACGTGTGTGGGCCATTGGGAATGGCTGTGATCTGGATAACAACATGTGTGGGCCATTGGGAATGGCTGTGGTCTGGATAACCACGTGTGTGGGCCATTGGGAATGGCTGTGATCTGGATAACAACATGTGTGGGCCATTGGGAATGGCTGTGATCTGAATAACCACGTGTGTGGGCCATTGGGAATGGCTGTGATCTGGATAACAACATGTGTGGGCCATTGGGAATGGCTGTGATCTGAATAACCACGTGTGTGGGCCATTGGGAATGGCTGTGATCTGAATAACCACGTGTGTGGGCCATTGGGAATGGCTGTGATCTGGATAACAACATGTGTGGGCCATTGGGAATGGCTGTGATCTGAATAACCACGTGTGTGGGCCATTGGGAATGGCTGTGATCTGTATAACCACGTGTGTGGGCCATTGGGAATGGCTGTGATCTGAATAACCACGTGTGTGGGCCATTGGGAATGGCTGTGGTCTGGATAACCACGTGTGTGGGCCATTGGGAATGGCTGTGATCTGAATAACCACGTGTGTGGGCCATTGGGAATGGCTGTGGTCTGGATAACCACGTGTGTGGGCCATTGGGAATGGCTGTGGTCTGGATAACCACGTGTTTGAGAGAGTGGGAATGACAGCCGCCCACTCACTCACTCACCAACCAACTCAGTCACCCACGCACTCATCTCTCCACTCACTCACTCATTCACTCACTCACCAACCAACTCAGTCACCAACGCACTCATCTCTCCACTCACTCACCAACCAACTCAGTCACCCACGCACTCATCTCTCCACTCACTCACCAACCAACTCAGTCATACACGCACTCATCTCTCCACTCACTCACCAACCAACTCAGTCACCCACGCACTCATCTCTCCACTCACTCACTCATTCACTCACTCACCAACCAACTCAGTCACCCACGCACTCATCTCTCCACTCACTCACCAACCAACTCAGTCACCCACGCACTCATCTCTCCACTCACTCACCAAACAACTCAGTCACCCACGCACTCATCTCTCCACTCACTCACCAACCAACTCAGTCACCCACGCACTCATCTCTCCACTCACTCACCAACCAACTCAGTCACCCACGCACTCATCTCTCCACTCACTCACCAACCAACTCAGTCACCCACGCACTCATCTCTCCACTCACTCACCAACCAACTCAGTCACCCACGCACTCATTTCTCCACTCACTCACCAACCAACTCAGTCACCCACGCACTCATCTCTCCACTCACTCACCAACCAACTCAGTCACCCACGCACTCATCTCTCCACTCACTCACCAAACAACTCAGTCACCCACGCACTCATCTCTCCACTCACTCACCAACCAACTCAGTCACCCACGCACTCAACTCTCCACTCACTCACCAACCAACTCAGTCACCCACGCACTCATCTCTCCACTCACTCACCAACCAACTCAGTCACCCACGCACTCATCTCTCCACTCACTCACCAACCAACTCAGTCACCCACGCACTCATCTCTCCACTCACTCACTCACCAACCAACTCAGTCACCCACGCACTCATCTCTCCACTCACTCACCAAACAACTCAGTCACCCACGCACTCATCTCTCCACTCACTCACCAAACAACTCAGTCACCCACGCACTCATCTCTCCACTCACTCACCAACCAACTCAGTCACCCACGCACTCATCTCTCCACTCACTCACCAACCAACTCAGTCACCCACGCACTCATCTCTCCACTCACTCACCAACCAACTCAGTCACCCACGCACTCATCTCTCCACTCACTCACTCACCAACCAACTCAGTCACCCACGCACTCATCTCTCCACTCACTCACCAAACAACTCAGTCACCCACGCACTCATCTCTCCACTCACTCACCAACCAACTCAGTCACCCACGCACTCAACTCTCCACTCACTCACCAACCAACTCAGTCACCCACGCACTCATCTCTCCACTCACTCACCAACCAACTCAGTCACCCACGCACTCATCTCTCCACTCACTCACCAACCAACTCAGTCACCCACGCACTCATCTCTCCACTCACTCACTCACCAACCAACTCAGTCACCCACGCACTCATCTCTCCACTCACTCACCAAACAACTCAGTCACCCACGCACTCATCTCTCCAACCAACTCAGTCACCCACGCACTCATCTCTCCACTCACTCACCAAACAACTCAGTCACCCACGCACTCATCTCTCCACTCACTCACCAACCAACTCAGTCACCCACGCACTCATCTCTCCACTCACTCACCAACCAACTCAGTCACCCACGCACTCATCTCTCCACTCACTCACCAACCAACTCAGTCACCCACGCACTCATCTCTCCACTCACTCACTCACCAACCAACTCAGTCACCCACGCACTCATCTCTCCACTCACTCACCAATCAACTCAGTCACCAACTCATTCAGCTCTACACTCACTCATTCACTCACTCACTCAATCACCCACCGACTCACTCACTCACTCAATCACCCACCAACTCACTCACTCACTCACTCACTGATTGCAGGTGAGCAATGTAAGACCGACGCACCTCCGGGTGTCTATGCGAGTGTGCAACACGGTTTGTTGTGGATAACAAAGACGATAAACAACATGCGATACGCCGATGACAAGTCCGGTGTGCTGTGCGATTCATGCAATAATTACTAGCAATAACAACAACAACTAGAAAAACAAAATCAACAACAATGACAACAATAATCACATTTTGCTATGATGTGTATGTACGTCATACAATCTTCTTAACTACAACGCCGTTTGTTTTACAACGTATGTACATATATGAGCCCTGAAGTATTATATTGTTCTAACTTTTGATCATAATCTTGAATAAAATATCATAAAAGATTTTACACTAGCAAAACCCTCCTAATGCAAACTTTGAGTGAATCGGGATTCCTTCAAGAAGGAAAACAACAAATTCCGATCATCATGTACAAATCAAGTTCATTGGCGTTATAATTCAGAGACAATGTTTCGAGAAAAAAAACAATTAATTCTACAAGAATGTTTTAAAGTTGCACCCGCAGCGGGCAACCAACATAACAATACAAGTAAGCACAATAATAATACCCAAACACAAAAATAAATATTATCATTCGAGAAAAAAACCTATGAATAAAGTTCTGCGAGTTGTAAAAATGCTTAAAAAGACAATGGAGTTCTTAAAAAACGAAAAAAACTATCGCAGGAACAATGGACCGGACGGTTCCAACTGACCGTATAATGGAAGTGGTAATCATCGATAACAAGGTAAAGTATGTACGTTCACAAAAATTCACCACGAGTTTTTCACAAAAATCCTGTTTTTTCAAGAAAATTCAGTTATCCCCGAAAACTGCGCATCACTGATTTTCAAAAAATCTGGAATATCGGGGGTCGCCGATTCGCCGCGGGTCACATAAAAACTACTACCAAACTGAAACAATTAAAGTACCATTTTGCTCATTTCAGTCTTACGTAGACAAGAGATGAGCGTTGAACAGCCAAAAAACCAAATACAAATGAACTGAAAAAGTATGCCTCCAACACCGTTCTAAAATATATATGTCCCAGTCAGAGAACAATGTTATCATTCGTAGATGGTTTAGTACGAAATCAAACTGGTGGTGTGACGACTGACGAAGGCTAATTAAAAAAATAAATTACAATAAATAAGGTTCACCTAACATGATCAATACCGGGGAAGATTGTCCCAATCCCAAATGTTATCCCACAATATTATATCTTATATGATAGGGTTAAACACCATTGTCGACTCAGTAAACAGCTCGGTTATCACGGTGAAGAAAACAAACGAAGTATAAATTTCCAGCAAATTAAAGAAGAAAAAACATGAATGTGAAAAGATTTACATCACGAAAACACGCTGCGCATCTTTGATGTCAAACTTTTCGTTGGTGCGCGGACATTGGACTATGCCGTCGTTGTGCCATGCCATCGTCTCCAGTGCCAGCATGCCTGCAACAACAACACCATATACAACAACAACAACAACCATATATACAACAAACATCACATACAACCAGAGGTGGGCCGCAGGGGGGGGGGGGGGGGGGGGTAGGGGGGGTTTACCCCCCCCCCCACTTTTCAGGGTCGGCGGGTAGCCTACCCCTCCCCCCTAGACAAAAATTTAGGTCGCCTACCCCCTCCCCCCCCCCCCTACTCGAAATTTTTGAGAAAATCGGCCTCAAAACCTCGATTTTGAGGCTCATTTTTCAAAATTTTCTGGCTGTAAGAATTTTTTTTCGAAGAAACACGTTTTCTGGGTTAATTTTCTTGGTTAAAACCTGAAAAAACCGGTATATGTGATGTTTATACCATATAATAGAAGATTTTTTAGCAAAAACAAGCAAAAAACAAGCGTTTTATGCGAAAAATATTTTTTTCTACCCCCCCTACCCGACCTTACCCCCCCCCACTTTTCGGACAGGTCGGGTAAAATGGGATTTCCTGTCGGCTACCCCCCCCCACCCCCTGCAAAGTGCCAAAAAACCCGGCCCACCCCTGCATACAACAATTACGACCGCAACAACAACAACAACCACATTTACAAAATAAACATGTACAACATGTTGCCTGCCCCAAACGCGAAAATACCCGACCCACCCCTGATGCACGGTAGTATGCAGTTCTTCTAAGGGTAAAATGGGAATTGAACCCATGAGCAGCCGATCAACAAAACACCATCCTAACCACTCGACTACAATGACCAACCATAAACGTATCCATTGGGCAACATCATGGGCACATTGAACTCGTTCATGCGTTGTTGTGTAATCGAGCAGACGAGTCGTGAATGGGCGGCATGGGCATACGGCAGTTGACTGGCCAGTGCGTGGATGTCGGGTCGACAGATCGGACAGTTGTTTTCCTTCTGAAACGTGAACTGAATTGAACTACAATAACAACATTACAACCACATTACAGCCAATACCAGATGTTTTTACCCACTATTAAAGTCAAGTCAAAAATTCATCTATTTTTGAAACATCACAATGTCACAAGTCACAAAACAACAACAACAACTACAACAACAACTACAACAACAACAACAACAACAACAACAACAACAACAACAACAACAACAGCAGCAACAACAACAACCACAACCACAACAGCATCAACCACAACAACAACAAACCGAATTGCCCGGCGAGCACTGTGGTGTTTTCAGTGCGGATAATCCCGACTGCAGACACGCCGAGAAAGTCGACCATCGTGGTAGTTGATAAACCCGATAGAACTCGGTCCAAAAGTCATTGGCCAGCAGCGACCAGCGTTTCTCGTCCATGAACTGGGCGTAAACGCTCGTATCACCGTTGGTGTAGGCCAGCAGACCCATCGTACGTCGGAGATCGCCTGCGAAATTCACTCACTCACTCACTCACTCACTCACTCACTCACTCACTCACTCACACTCACTCACTCACTCACACTCACTCACACTCACTCACTCACTCACTCACTCACTCACTCACTCACTCACTCACTCACTCACTCACACTCACTCACACTCACTCACTCACTCACTCACTCACTCACTCACTCACTCACTCACTCACTCACACTCACTCACTCACTCACTCACTCACTCACTCACTCACACTCACTCACTCACTCACTCACTCACTCACTCACTCACTCACTCACTCACTCACTCACTCACTCACTCACTCACTTACTCACTCACTCACTCACTCACACTCACTCACTCACTCACTCACTCACTCACTCACTCACTCACTCACTCACTCACTCACTCACTCACTCACTCACTCACTCACTCACTCACTCACTCACTCACTCACTCACTCACTCACTCATTCACTCACTCACCTGACTGCCACAACTCGGGTTCCACATGTGCAAACCACTTCCTGGCATACTGTAGCGCCAATGATCGCTGCCCGGAGCGGATGTGCTCGATGAACTCCTGCTGCCGGACAGACAACTCCAAACGCGACTGCAGTCGACGCAGTTTCGATTTGTTCTCGTGACACCTGGCAGATTGTCCAATTTTTTTGTCATACTCGAGCGGATTATCTCCCTCATTTTAATATTGTATTAAAACAGATTATACCTACCCCCTTCATTGTTACAGGTCGGCAGGGGAGAACATGGTACGATAAGACATAGAATAACTACTACTCTGCATACTCAGCAGATACAAAAATTATACAAAAACAACAACAACAATAATAATAATAATAACAAACCATTCCAAACAAGGTGCCGTGTCATGACGCAGCAGCGCAGATGCCACGGCATCGGCCTGAAAAAAAAACGCAGAAAACTTACTGCATGCACCACAAAATAAAACAACAACATAAAATATGGCAAACCGCCAAATTAGCATCAACAGTAACAACAACAACATCTTCAAACCCAACAACAACATCAGCAGTAAAAAAACAACAACAACAACAACAACAACAACAACATCAATAGTAACAACAACAACAACAACAACAACAACATCAACAACAACAACCAACCTGTACGTAGATCTGCGCATTGGACAACGGCTCCAGACCGTGTCGCTTGGCCAACAGCTCCGCCGTTTTGTAGTAGCCGGCGCGTAGCAGATAATCGATGAGCAGTCGGTCTACGCGCGCCCGTCTCCACTGGTCAACGGCAGCTTGCGAAGACTTTTCGTCTACGCCCACCTGTTGGGAGAAAATTTTCAAATAGTTAAACTACTAATGAAATCCGTCTCATTTCACAAAACAAAAATGCCAAACAGCAGTAATTAAGTACATATGATTTTTACAGAAATGGCATTTACAAATAAAGAGGGGTAAAAACAAGGAATCAATGTTTGGAAGAAAAGCTAGAACATCTCCACTTTGACCACAACCATGTAGAGCTTTTTATCTACACAGAGTGGATTAATATATTACACTAATAGCGTCCCTTCATTTTTTACATCCATTGGGGCGTTTAAGAAAACTTAGTAGAACACACCAGACCAGTGCAACAACGCCAACGACCAGTTTTTTTATTCGTGAAGTCGAAAAAGTTCAATAAAGCAAAAAATCTTGATATGACAGCAAATCAAAACTCCAACCTTCAAATGTTCGATACGCTTTTTGATCATATTGGCCGTCTGTATCTCATCGCCCACGCACACACTCCACTTGTCCCTGAGCAGGTTCAACCGGCCGATCAGCTGTTTGACGGCCGGCTGCAGGTCAACGATCAGCACCTGAACATCAATCGCATTACAAACACTGGTGGACGAGAAAGGTGGGAAAAGTGGAACTCCCCCTCTTTGACCAAATTCCTCTCCCTTTGAAGGTTTAGTTTATCTGCCAGGGAATGCATGCCACAACTCAGCTGATACCAATTACAAATGTACTGTTAATCGAGAAAACCTCATTGCGATCTTCATCCCGAATTAAATGATAGCATGAAAGACCTTTTCCCTCATAAGATTATTTAAATTCTGAGTGTGAGATTCACGTTCTCTACTCGGGTCATCAGGTAATCATCCTAATCTTTCAGGGCTTTTTTTGACGATAACAATTTCAAAACTTTTATCTTGAAGAAGAAAACACTGAAAATGCACACGAGAGTTAGAAAAAATTAATTAGTTAAAAATATTTGAAAAATAAATCCGCAAACCTCGCCGTCATTTCGTTTGAGTATTTTATCGACGACGACGCACGCCTGTTGCAGATGCGAGATTTCGCGATCGATCGTCTTCTGCGCGATACGAAATCGTTTGTTCATCTGTTCGTACGGGACACGAAACGTCGGGTACTCGAGCGCGCGCAGATCCGACATTATTTCGTGATATCGTTTCGTTTCGTTTCAACACGGTTTGAAAGCGGTTTCGAGTTGGTGGGTGACGGAGTTGCCGAGTTAATTCGACTGCCGAGTTCAATCACAGATTTATTTCGACAATTTCGTTCCGATTAGACGACGTTACCGCTGCTGTTTCGACTTGATTACGATTACGAATTACGATGCGAAACGCTCGAGAGTTTATGGAATATGAATATTTTTTATAGTCAGCTCAAATGTGGATATCGAATTAATGTTCAGGAAAAGTGGTGACTTTTGAATGATGACGAATTTCGTTTCGTAACCTCAACCGAACACGAGCTTGAACGCGATCACCACCGTGTTGACGGCAATCAGAGGCACTGAAGTAGGAAACAATTTATATACAATAACCAAATTTATTTTTTCTTCATATATGGTTGTAAGAAATCATAATTCATTTTGAAAATAATTATCAAAACTTCACAATAATACGGCAATGTGCCTTTCAACTAAAAGGATAAGAAGATTTTATTAAAAGCACAGACATGCTTACTAAACTGAAAGAATGACGACTTAATTGTTTTAAAAGTGTCTAAAATGTCATACAGAAGTTTTTTCCATCCAATAGCGGACGAGAAAGAGTTGGACACGTGGAATTCACTCCCTTGGGCGTTTTCAAATGTATAACTTATTCCTCAAGGGTAGGTGAAATGAGCAGAAAACGGCCGATTCCCCCTTATTGACTCCCTTTGGAAGATTGTCTCAACCGCCAGTGTTCCTACCTGATAAAAAAACTATACCAACTTCGCATAACGGTTTGTACGGAATAAATGAGATTGACCACTTGACCCTTGACTGAAGGCTGTTCACCGTACGGATCGTAGGACGACTGCGAAGTTAGACCAACTGAAACAGTAAAAAAAAACTAGAGTAAATTGTCGTTAAAACAAGTTATAATAAACACATATATATAACCAGATATAACTGGTATTGGCATACAAATCGATTCGCATTCTCGCTCATGTTCTCAATTTTAATTTAATTCGAGGTTATCTGATGGATCAATGAGCATTATAAAAGTTTGATCGTTTGACCAGAATATGGATATTAGCGATAAACCTGAGGTAACCTCCTGTTATTCAGGAGGGAGAAGAAAAAAATGCATAATGATTAAAATTTCAATGAATAAATAATGGTATAGCCACGAAAAGTTGAATAATAAGAATAAGCAATGAAATTTGCCTTTAATTATTGAAGTTGTACTCTGATTTAGCACTTCTTTGTACTGAAATCTACCCGAAAAAAGCATATACATCACATTCAAACCAACCTTTCTGAAGGAAACGTTCCCGATTGAGAATAGCGATGGCGTTGACAATAAGAAGTCCGGCTTCGAGTAACGAGTATAAAGTCAAGGCCATTATCACCAGAAAGTAAAATATCTGGAAACAGATTTTTTTACCTTTTTATGACGAAATTATTTTCAGTAAAATGAAACTATTTTTTTACAATAACATGACTATTCTGCAGCGTACGCGACCAACAATTTCGTCAGATCAAAACCAAACGTAATCAAATTATAAAAAATGTTATGTAATTGACCTGTCCAAACAGGCAAGGGATATATTAAAACTCATGACCATATTCACCAAGATTGCCACTCACCGAGAGACTGTCGGAACAAAGCTTTATTCAATCACGAAATACATTGAGCTAAAAATCGCAGAAATAAATATATAATGCCAAAGCATAGTAAACTTCGCAGAAATGACTACTACATGATTAATGTGCAAAAAATTATGGTTGGGAAAGATGACTATTTAATCATACGTAACAGTGATTATGGAATATAATAATGGTTGTAAGGTCCACAGAAAATCACAAAATCCTTGCAATCAGATAAGAATATTACGTTTTGTATCAGCAAAAATATAGCGGAATTTGAGTGCGATATTGAGATGGATGGAGACATTCGAAGTATAGCCATTTCAGTTCAGTTACTGATTTTTTCGTACTATTTCACAAGCAAAATAACTATTTGCCGTGTGTTCAAGTATTAGTCCATTATCCACAGTGGAAAACGAATAGTGAAACACAGCGAAAACTGACCGAAATACAACAATCGAATTGCATAAAATAAGAACGAAGCAATATTCTATTATACTTATACTAAGCACATGTGAGGAAAAGACTCGTAAGACTCCAATTCAATCCCTAATCGTCAGCACGACAACACAAACAAATAAGGGTGCCTTCATAGTCGGAGTTGCAACTGTTTTTTTCGGAACTTTTCTGTAAAACTTTCACAATAAATTCCGAAACGCTTTCGAAAGTGAAATAGGAAGAAAACAAAGGAAATGTCGGAACGAAACAGGAAAAGGTTTGCTAGACAGCTCCGAAAAATTTGGCAATTCCGACTATGAAAACACTTCAACAAACGCATTTTCAACCATAATAACAGCTAATTTTACCACAGGTGAACTTTTTTTCGGCTTGTCAAGTGTCAACATGACGGCAGTACGTCAACACAACCTTTTTTGCAAACTTCTTCACGAAATACGAAAACAGAAAAAAGTCAATGACCACTCTGTTTACAAGAAAAAAAGTTGGTTGTCTTGGATTAGCTGTCATAATAACATTTACAACATGCTAATTGACTCGTAGCTGGTTAGAAAATATTCGTTCACCCCAAAATACGTACTCCAAAGAACACTCTTTAATACAAAAAATGCTTATTAACCTTTTGATCATTCAAGATTTTTTTTGGACAATGATACCGCCTTCAATCTGATTCTGATCAGACAAATAAACCGCTTATCATCTCATCAGAATATAATTGGTAACTTAGACGTATAGCCGTAGACTTGTGAACCTTACACAAAAGTTTTGTTTACTAATAATGTTCTTCAATATGAAAGTACACACATTCTTAGTATTGCATGCAACAACAACAAACAAGGTACACACACTGGTTTCTGTGCTTCATGGTCCGAAAACTGATTTCTTCACGATTGTTGATTCTGCTTATGTTGTTGTTGTTGTTTTTATAACAGCTGTTGTTGTTATAACAGTTTTTGTTGTTGTTGTAACTGTTGTTGACCATCTAATCGTCATGCAATCTGGGATACGACGGCACATGCGTCATATCACCCCGATCGGAGACGATGGCGTGAGTGGGCGGCGATGCCGTGGACGGCGGCAGTGACGGTCCCTGATTCCGATCGCTCATCGTTTCTTCGAGAGTTTCCAGGACGACTCGGGCTGCCCGCAGCATCATGAAGTGCAGCAGGTACTGCAGTGCCAGTGCGCCAAAACCCTGGAAACAACATTAAATGAAGATCATTCAAGGTCATTATAATACTTTCATTTATTAATCATTAGTATAATGAATTATGATTCATTCGTCACTCATTTATTTTCAGTAATTCATTCATTCGTTACTCGTTATTGTCATTCTGTCCATCACCATCACGCAACGACTATTTTGGGCCCTGACCGTTAATGGCTATAAAAAATGATGATGGTGATGATGATGATGTAATCCCCAGGTTTGAATCAATCAACTACCGATTTTCAAGTCAAAGTGAAAAGCGGAAAGGATGGCTAATACTAATAACAAACCATTAGTTCAGTATAAAACGACATGAACAAGTACACTGGACAACTGAAATCGTGAAGATACGTGAACAAAACTGATCATAAATAAAACGCTAACTTTATACAGCGCCCACCATCCCTCGTCTTCAATGATTTTATGGAAACATCCAAACACACCCGAATACCGGAAATTGACCGGAATCACCTCGAGACCCGTGTCGAGATTGTCGATGATCGTTCGAGTGCCTGGAATGAAATTAAGAAAAGAAAATTATTTTGCTAATGTTACGCATAGTGGACTAACAGTGACTCATCATAAGCGACCTAAAAGAGATTAGTAAATTTAAATGAGTTCAGCAGCAATACAACTGTTTTACGGCAAAATCAGGAATACAGACTTCCAGGTTCTTGCCACCAAGTAGTTACACTGCGGACGAGCACTGATATACCAACGTCTTTATTAAATTTTATGCATCATAAAAAGTTAATTTGAAGAGATTACGCAATAGACAGACGATGGTAAAAAATAATAACCACCAGCCTTGTAGATAGAGTCGATGGAGCACGGTTTCGAGCGGATAAAGAATGCCATCGGCTATCAGATGCGAGGCAAACGACGCGAAAAGCTCCGGGTAAAAATTGTCAAACGCCGTTCGGGTGTGCGGGTGTTTGCGCATCTGAGTAAAATGGGGATATTATTATTACATGAAAATATCACGACTGTCAACTTGGAAAAGCAAAACAAATCCTTAACAGCTCATTAACATGGGACTAGAAGAGAAGTCAAGCGCACTTGGTGAAATGGGAGGGGGCATAAAAGGAATTGGTCCAAGCTCTTGCTCATACACAAACGAATAACTGGTTTAAATGAAAAAAAAATCACCGATGTTGTGAATTGAGGGCCTAACAAACAAACAAATGACAGCAAACAATACAAAAAACGAAACGAACGATATGTCTCCTGACGGTGTCGAACATGATCTGTTTAGTCAGACTGGACAGAACATAATGGCTAAGGGAATGTGCCACGGTTGGCGCCACCAACGACCAGATCGGGATGCGTCGGCTGGCGTCCCGCGGTCCCAAAACATCCAGCGCACAGCGACTCCAGCCGTTCCTCACAAAATCCAGGATCCCCGGCTGCTCGCTCGCCAGTGAACTCTGAAGAATTGGAAATATTATGAACTTTGGTGGAAAATACAAACACACGCGTATGCTAAAACATGGGGAACCGATTGAGCTAAAATTTTGCATATCGGTTATATCCAAGTCTAATCAAAAAATTTTACACTGTCTTCGTTTGTCAAATAAAAAACAATCCTGGTCAATCGATTTTTTTCGGATATTTGGTGGAAAAAAATTATGAATTTTTCGTGTTAGGACAGGACTTGTGAGTTCATGTTCAGTATGTGTAATGTTAGAATAATTGAAGATTTGGAAGAAAAAATAAAACAATAAAAACAAGAGAAAACAATTGGCCTCTCATTGTTTTGTTTGACATACCCTGGTATGATGGTCAGATGAAACTCAGTTTTAATTTGAATCAAAAATGGCCTTGTGAAATGGTACGAACCTGAACGCTCTCAATAAAAGCAGACATGGCAAAAGGGGTCGTGGCTACGCAGGAAAATCTGAAAGTGACACGAAACTAAATAACAAAAAACAAATCAGTGATGACTGATGTTGATGAGGATTATCTCATCTAGTTTCGATAATCTTCTAATCCTTCAACAAAATTTTCAAACGTTGAGCGATATGAATATATATTTTATTTCTACAGCATGGCATTGCAACATCAATTTCGATTCGCCATGTGTGAGAAGTTTTTTTTGCTGAGAGCCATTTGCAAAACAGCTGAAAATTAGTTACAATAGTGACTTAAAAGCAGTTGTTTCATTATTATAGTGATTACATAAAACAACGATGATTCGTTAACGGAAACATCAGACTGTGGTTCATGGTTCAGACATGAAAACGGTGGAGATGAGGTTTGTGGTAAGTAATTTTCATGAAAAATTAAGACTTGTTTTTTATCACGACACGAACAACACCTAGCTAAAGCTTTTTGATAAACAACCAACGTTTTGAGCATGAAGTGACGCGCAACCGTCGTTAGTGAGGATTCCCGATTTATCTCCCTGAAAAATTGAGCAACTGTAAACTTGACATAAAAATGTTTAGGATTATGATTGATTCAAGTTATTAAATTGTGAATTAACTTGCGAGAAACTTCCCTGAAAATATACTATCAGCATTTTACAGTAAAACGTTGTCGACGGAGACAACAGGGCCGGGGCCATAACATTGATCGATGCTCGTGATGCTCAGATAACTTAATAATGAATTAAACGATGGCCCAGGCCTCTAATTTCAAAATACAAATGTTTACCTAAAATGTTGAAAACCAAACCCACCTCGGAAACAGGAATATATCGGCGCCAACAGTCTCAATACCGTAGACCATGCCCTGCACAAGGATCGAGCTTGTAACACCCTTCCACAGACATGATGAACCCTGCAACAAAAATCAACAAATTTATTCAGTTAATCAGTTGTTATGCCTTATGCATGCCATAATAGCAAAGTGAGATACCAAGTCACAAATAGTGAAATAACGGTCATCCGATTTACAAATAACAATCACTGATCAAAACCAAGCTTGCTATCAGCCATTTATTGAATAACCGAACAAAAAATTCATTCCTACGGAAGCCGTACTCCAGTTAGGGCTTGTTTAAATGAGAATACCTTTTTGGTCTCCTACTTTTCACCGATCCGTCGTTTCATGTAAATTCATTTATAACCATGTTGAACTGATCCGACTATGCTAACTAGGAGTACACACTACACGGGCGGAATGGAGATTGCTCTTGCACCAGAATTACATAAGAATTTTTTTCATTAATAGAATAGACAAAAATATCTTTTCAATGGATATAAAAAAATCTAACTTAAAAATAGAGACAAAAACTAGGAGTGTTTCTATTTTACCAACCTGATTGTGCTGGACTTTGAAGGCGACGGGTAGCAAGGTGAAGGGTGTGATGTGATGATTATGAGCACCCAGGTTGACTTGACACTGTCGACGCATAACCACGCACGGATATAACAGCTTTTCGGTGAGCAAACTGCAAGTACGAAACGGTATGAATTTTTCAACTTGAAATTAGAATTGATGATCTTTTGACTAGAATCCAGGGCAAAACAGAACTGGGAGAAATGAAGTAACTAAAAATACTACATGTCTGGCAAAATGAAGGACAGCTTTTCAGTCCAACAATTCAATTCTACTATCAAGAGAACGCGAGTACTGTTAACACAGTCGTGGCTGTTGCCCCACACTCGTAGCTTATCACACCTTGCGCTAAGCCTCCTGTAGTAGTTGGTTAGCGCGTCAGCAGCTAGAGCTGAAGGTCGTGGGTTCGAGTCCCACCAGGAAGCTGAATTTTTTCAGCTATTCTGGTGACGAACTGTCTATCAATCAATCTCGTATAGTAAAGAATGTCGCCTGCCTAGTGAGTAGGTCGCCAGTTTCGCAAACCGGCAGTCCTAAGTTCGAAACCGACTTGAAAGTTGAGACACAGATCCTGACGCGTTGCTCTTGGGTTTCTGCCATTGCCCGTCAGTTTATTCAACTCTCTGGCCACTACGGAAACACCATTCTGATATGGTATTAGGGTGGCTGATGGTTGGTTGGGTAGGCCCTCAATTGACAACAATAGTGATTGGTGAACCACATACGGTGAAGGATAATGGTGTTTGGCATTTTGTCCTGCTCACACATGGAGACGGAACGCCACTCCAGCCTCAGAGTTGGCTAACCAAACGTTGTTCACGATTATCAGTGGTAATCGTATGTGTGCGTACCGGGCTATATCGAGTGTGTCTTCACCCGTACGCTGACCGCCACCACCAGTGGTGGGCAGCAGGGGGGGGGGGGGGCGCCCTCCCTCAAAAACAGGGCGGGAGGGTGCCCTTGATCGATCGACCGTAAGAGAGATTTTCAGAATTGACCCATTGACCGTAACGGTCAAAACTTGAGAGAATTTACTGTCAAAATGACCTAAAATTACACGAAATCGCCTAAAAACGACCAAAAATTGGTCGAAAACGTTTCCAGTTTCAATTTTTTTCAAAAATTAATGAAAAACGTCTCAAATTTTAAAAAAAATCGACCAAAAATTGGTCGAAAACGTTCCAAGTTTTAAAATCAGTGTTCGTTGGACCGATTCGATGCACGATACGATGATTGATGTATGGTGCTGGATGATATACTCAGTACTGTATTATCAACCAATACTGCGCGCCACTAGATACGTTTCTAATACAAATCAGTGGGCTAAATGCAGAAGTTTCGTCGCTGTGCACTCAACTTGTCAGTTTTCAGATCTTTCTGCTACAAATCTGCGGGCTTCAAAATGCAAAAATTTCGGCGCTGGGCGCCACTCAGCCTGTCAATTTTCAGCTATGTTTCCAATACTAATCAACGGGCTTCAGATGCTAAGATTTCGGAGCTGTGCACCACTCAGCCTGCCAGTTTTCAGATATGTTTCTAATACAAATCAGCGCACTTCAAATGTTAAAATTCCGGCGCTGCGCGCCAGTCAGCCTGGCAGGTTTCAGATATGTTTCCTATACGAATCAGCGGGCTTAAAAATGCTTGAGTTTCGACGCTGTGCGCCACTCAGCCTGTCAGTTTTCAGATATGTTTCTAATACAAATCAGCGCGCTTCGAATGCCAAAATTTCGGCGCTACGCGCCACTCAGTTTGTCAGGTTTCAAATAAGTTTCTAATACAAATCAGCGGGCTTCAAAATGCCTAAATTTCGGCGCTGCGCGCCAGTCAACCTGTCAGTTTCCAGATATGTTTCTAATACAAATCAGCGCGCTTCAAATGCCAAAATTTCGGCGCTGCGCGCCAGTCAGCCTGTCAGTTTTCAGATATGTTTCTTATACAAATCGGCGGACTTCAAAATGCCTAAGTCTTGACGCTGTGCGCCACTCAGCCTGTCAGTTTTCAGATACGTTTCTAATACTAATCAACGGGCTTCAAATGCAAAAAAATCAGCGCTACGCGCCAATCAGCCTGTCAGGTTTCAGATATGTTTCTAATACAAATCAGCGGGCTTCAAAATGCCAAAATTTCGGCGCCGCGCGCTTTCAGTCTGTCAATTTTCTGTTATGTTACTTATACAAATCAGCGGCTTTCAAAATGCCGAAATTTCGGTCATTATTTCAAGCCATTACTGATGTTTTTGAGTAAAAAATTCGATTTCATTTAATGTTGACCGTCATGCCCCCCCCCAAAATCGAAACCCGGGAGGGTGCCTGACCGTAAGACCGATTTTTGAAAAAGTGTATGACCGTAACGCCATTTTGGCCAAATTCGCTGCCCACCACTGGCCACCACCCAACCCAGCAGCCAGGAGTCGAACCCGGGACCTGGCGATCCAAAGTCTAACACTCAACCAACTAAGCTAGGCGGCCAGGGTGCCTGATGACTTCAGTTAATGGAGAAGTCCAAAAAATATATCAGAAATCGCTTTGAAGCAGGATTTTAGCAAGAAAAAAGAGCAAACGCACTTGTAGAATCCCAGTCCGGTGCCGGCCAGCTGCTCGAAATAACCAGCTGAAAATCAAAACACCAATTTCACTTTTCCACAATCAATCTTTACAGAAAAATTAGAAGTCTGACTAATAATAACTTACTTATTGGTTTTTACCCATTGAAACTTGAGTTTCAGCAATTGGCTCAATTATCCGCGCCCTGTGCGCTTAATTCAATTTTAATCGCTAATATTCAACGAATGGCTCCAATTCCGTCGCCGCGGGCACGTCGAGCGAAGGAAAAGTCGAAAGGTCAATCGGATCTCCAATGTGATCGTGATCAGTGCAAGAAGAAAGTCACCAACGTGATCCAATGTGCGTCCTGCGAACGTTGGCTTTGCTGTCCATGCATCCTCGGCCAGATACCCACCGGGGTGTCTGTCGAGGTGTGCTCTCAAATCCTTGGTTTGGAATCGATACGTGTTCAGTGCCCCACTTGTTTAACCAAGGTACATGCTATGGGGCCTGTTCACCATGAGAGGTTCGTTACCCAGATGGAGTCCGTAGCTAGCAAGATTCAACTTCATGATATTCTACTGCAGCAGATCAACGATCAGATCAGGGAAACCAGCCAGAATATCAACAAGCTTGTCGATAAGTGTGAAACCCTTTCGTCGGTTCCTTCGTCCATGGTGCAACCGAATCTGTCATATGCGAACGTGGCCGCTAAGGTGCACGCTGTCAAAATGCAAACATTTGTGGACAATGAAAAGCAGGCTGCGGAGAACAAAAAACTCTCCGTGGCGACTTTTGGTTTCCAATCGGTGTTTAAAGGTGATCAGCAGATAGACTGTAGTGATGAACAAAATGTTGAGTTGTTCGAGTCAATGAAACAGGAACTGTCTCAGTGTGGTGCCCGTGATTCCATTCTCTGTAACCTCCACCGCATTAAAGAATTTGGTGATAGTCACTATCCAGATCGTTACTCACGTTACCGTTTTAAATTCTTTTTCTCATTTCTTCAATCCAAGATTAACTTCATGAAACAATTCAGGAATATCGCCAGGGCCAGGTCGTCGGGTGAGGCCGCAAACAGGTCCTTCGCACGCGATGATCTGACTTCTACCGAGCTGACACAGTTATCCCATGCCAAGTCGATCCTTTACCATCAACGGTTAGAGCTATCTGAGGGGGAACGCAACCTATTGGTGATCCGTCACGACCGTAATAACTCGTCATTTAAGATTGTGAAGCTCGCTCGGTCTGACCAGGGAGCAATTATCCCGGGTTCGGAACGAGTGGTGATTCGCGATTGTGATGCCTGCCCTTCTCCTGCTGGTAACCCCAAACTCAAATCGGGTAAGGCTGGCGGTCCTGTGGGTGCATCCAATAATAACTTTAAGTGACTACCAGAAAATAGGCTAACTGTTCACTATTATAATGCAAGGTCCCTTAAAAATAAAATGAATTCATTCAATTTGTTATTAGACACTCATCGCAATAGTATCTTTGGAATCTCAGAAACCTGGTTGAATTCTTCAATTTCTAATAATAAAATCTCTATCTTTGGAAGGCATAAAATTTTCCGTAATGATAGATGTACACTCGGTGGTGGAGTATTATTGGCCATCCCCTCAAATTTGACTGCAACCAAACTTTCTCATTTGACTAAATCAACCACGGATTTTGAGACCCTAGCTGTTGAAGTTGAATGCTCACCTGAATTTATCTGTTCACTTATCATAGTTTACCGTAAGCCTACTCAAGTCATTGACTCTGCATTTCTCGCATTTTTAAATTCCCTAAATGGCTTGGATAACCCAATATTGTTTGGTGACTTCAATTCACCTTTTGATTGGTCTAAATTTCCTAGAAATGTTGATACTGTTCCTACCTACTTAGTATCTTTATTTGATTCACTCACTGATCTTGGACTTAGTCAACACGTTATGTCACCATCTAGAGGCCCTAATTTTCTAGATCTGGTCTTCTCTTATGAGGGCATTATTCTTAATTGTGCAGTTCACCTTGAAAAACTTGGTGAGTTGGGTCACTTGTCTGACCATAACTCCATCACTTTTGATATCATTGTTGGAAAGACCATAAACAAAACTAAGAGCAAACCCCAAAGTAAATTTTATTGGAATTTTGATAAAGCTGATTTACAGGGTGCAAGAGATTACCTCAACAATCTTGACTGGGATCAATTACTTGCTAGTTGTGCACATTCCAATGATATTTATAACTGTATTATCTCCCATATTGACTGGGTTTTACTTAACTTTGTGCCTAAGAAGTTTCCTCGTAAACATAACCATCAATATTCTCTCCAATGCGTAAACGCCCAGCAATGTGTGCGTAGACTCACTAGGAAATGGGAATCACACAAAGAGGATCTCAAAACTAAAGCTGCTTTGATCTTTGCAGAATTACGCTTGCATAAAATTAAAGAAACTGAGGAACTAGAGTATCAAGAGTTTCATCTACAAAACCAAAATCATAGAACATTTTGGAATTTCATTAAAAAAGCTATGAATAATAATGAGGACGTATTACCTGTTACAAATTGCAGAGGAGAGAATATCGATAACAATTTCAAAGCAGTTCATGCATTAGCTGAACAATTTGCTGGTTCATTTAATAATCGAAAATTTAGCTCACTTGACATTGAAAACGCAGTTAATTTTCCTGTTAATAACATTTTGGTGTCTCAACCGATCCCGCTTGTAAACCCTTTTGGCCTCGGTACTTATTTTAAGATGTTATCTAGTAAAACAAGTTGTGGGATAAATCCAATATGTAATAAACTCCTTAAAATGTTTGAAGCTTCTCTCACCCTACCCTTCTCAAAATTGTTTAATGTAATTATCGACTCTGGTACTGTTCCTACTGATTGGAAACATGCATTCATTACACCAATTCCGAAAAAATCGTGTCCAATCTCAACAAATGATTTCAGGCCTATCTCAATCACCTGTGCTGACTCTAAACTGTTTGAACGATATATTAAGGACTACCTTCTTGAACATTTTGCATCAAATGAGCTCTTGCCCAGCGCGCAATTTGGTTTCCTTCCTGGTAGAAATACCACGGGTAACCTGATCACCTTGCTCCATCATCTTACTTCTGCTTTAGATAAAAAAATTCATGTTGATGTTATCTACTTTGACTTCTCCAAGGCATTTGATTGTGTCCCTCATGACATCCTCATTGCTAAATTACATCGCTATAAAGTTCATGACAAAGTTGTTAACATCATATCTGACTGGTTAAGCAATAGAACACAAACTGTCAAATTGGCAGGTCTTAAATCAGGCAAAGATCATGTATTATCTGGCGTTCCCCAGGGCTCTGTACTTGGTCCTATTTTATTTATCATCTACACCATCGACCTCATTGCTGGAATTCGTCACGCCATCCCTCTGTTCTTTGCTGATGATGCTAAGTTTTAAGTTAGTTATGCCACGTGATACCCTTGACTCCATCTCTAAATTACAAACAGACTTAAACTTTATCGCAAATTGGTGTCGTCTAAACGGCATGTCACTTAATGCTGGTAAATCTGCCTGTGTCCACTATGGAGATCATATAAATAATAAGGATCCACCAACGTATTTTATTGATAATTTTCCTTTACAAACTAAAACTTCAATTAAAGATCTTGGTATTTGGTTTGATAATAATCTCAGCTTTAACCCTGCTGTCTCTGACATTTGCCAAAAAGCTAATCTCAGGGTTGCACTTATTAGGAATTCATTCAAAAATCACTCTATGTCTTTCCAAATCAAACTTAAAAAAATATTTGTTCTTCCCCTAATTGAATACTGCTCACAGGTGCTCATGTTCCACACTAAAACTCAAATATCTAGGATAGAACAAATTCAACATCGCTTTTCTAAATTCAACATATCATATGCCAACCCAGAGGACCGCCAGCTGTCCTATATTGACCGATTAGTTATTCTGAACTTACCAACACTAGAAGACAGGCTGAAAACTAACGATCTTATCATGGTCATCCGCCTTACCAGGGATAAGTTCTACTGTCCGGTAGCTCTGATTGAGTGGTCTGATATTCGTGCAAATAGACTTAAAAAGCATAGACACCATACCAATGTTCGTGGAAATTTTCTCATAAATAGACAAATAAATCTTTATAATTACCTACCTGATTCACTTAAATTAGGACCGATTCGCAGGGACCTACTTGTCAGCTTTGTCAGATCTCGTGGGTCAGGGTTAGGCTCTCACTGATATTACTCAACTGATCTTTATCTAGTGCAACCAATTAAAATCCTGTTCCGCTCACTTCGTCACCCTGGCATGGTGGTTCATCGTTCCTGCTCGTATCTGTTAGTGTTACACAAATAATGTTAGTCCGCTAACTTAAATTGATTTATTTTTTCTTTTTATTGCTTTTTTAGTATACAACTTTTTGTGACTTTACCCATTATTTATTCATTGTGATTTTAATCATTTTGCATCTTTTTCTCTCTCCCCCTGAATAACAGGAGGTTAACTCAGGTTTATCGCTGATACATATATTCGGGTCAAACCATCAAATTTTTATAATGCTCATTGTTCCATCAGATAACCTCGAATAAAATTAAATTTATAAATTTTAAATATACTTAGCCTAACCATTCCATCCAATCAAACCCATTTAACTCACATTAATTATCAACAAAACGTGAATAAATCAATTCAATTCAATTTTATTTGTCTCGATCATTGGATTGGGTATACATAAGTGAAGAGTAGTCGGAACTCGGAATTACCTAACAGGTTGATCGGAATATTTGAGTTATTTAAGTGAACGATAAACTGACAAACCATTGGGTGAACCGGCATGCAATTTTCGTTGTGCCTGAATGTACTGTTGCTGCGCATTTGAGGGTGAATGGGGAGGTGATGACCGCAATGACCCGCTCATACTAACAGGTGGGTAGGTGGACATGCGCGAGTAGTCCGTTGAGCCAACCGTTGAAAAAGCGGCTGCTGCAACATTTTAAGCAAATTGAAATGATGTAAATGAACATCTGGTTCACAAAAAAATATTTTTTAACCTTCCCTCCAAATGTGAAAAAAAGAACTAAGAAAAAACGCATTAAATTCCAATTCCAATAAATCTTCGTGGGCTACAGGACTACGCAAAACTTTATGGATGAAGACAGACGCTTGTTGGATCTCGTTGGCAACGGCTATTAAGGTTGAGAAGTGAGAAGAAGGTGTAACCAACGCGGTGGGGCCATAGAAGAAATGGGATAAATGGTGGATGTGTGCGGCGCCTGGGTGGAATAGACGGGTGGTGGCGGCAGGTTGTAAGAGGGGTTGTTGGCCGAATACATGCTGCTGACAGGCGGTTCGTGTCTTGAGTACAAACCAATCGTACTCGACATAATATGCACCTGCAATGTAAAATAACACATTTAGAAAATCTGTTTATTCATATTATTGTTGAATCTTCGTCGGTTAGATGAGGGTGCCTTCATACACTGGCGAACGAGCTAAATTCTCAAAGGGAGAGGAATTCGGCATTCGTAAAAGGTAACACGGTAACACGGTAACACGGACTTCTGTGTTACAGATTACGATTTTTCACATTTTCAAAAGACAATTTAAAAATGTCGTAAAACTTTCGTAAATCGTCTGACGAACTGACAGTCGACGGTTATTTATTGAGTTAGCGAGTTAGTGAGTGAGTGAGTGAGTGAGTGAGTGAGTGTGAGTGAGTGAGTGAGTGAGTGAGTGAGTGAGTGAGTGAGTGAGTGAGTGAGTGAGTGAGTGAGTGAGTGAGTCAGTGGTGAGTGAGTGAGTGAGTGAGTGAGTGAGTGATTGAGGTATAATAAACATTGAGGTATAATAAAAATGTAGAAAAAGCATGACGTTGTTTTAATCGACAGAAGTGAGTGAGTGAGTCCCATGAGACCATTAGGGCAATGATTAGTGTAATTAACCCTGTCACCAAACAAAAATTACGGTTTCCAAACAGGCTTTTCCAGGCACGGCTCAAACCAATAGCATCCGCTCACTCACTCACTCACTCTCACTCGCTCACTCTATCATTCACTCACTCGCTCACTCACTCACTCGCTCACTGACACACTGACTCACTGACTCACTCACTATATCATTCGCTCACTCACTCACTCACTCACTCACTCACTCACTCGCTCACTGACTCACTGACTCACTCACTATATCATTCGCTCACTCACTCACTCACTCACTCGCTCACTCACTCACTCGCTCGCTCACTCTATCATTCACTCACTCACTCACTCACTCACTCGCTCACTCACTCACTCACTCATTCACTCACTCACTCACTCACTCACTCACTCACTCACTCACTAACTCACTCACTCACTCACTCACTCACTCACTCACTCACTCGCTTGCTCACTCACTCAATCACTCACTCACTCACTAACTCACTAACTCACTCACTCACTCACTCACTCGCTCACTGACTCACTCACTCACTCACTCACTATATCATTCACTCACTCACTCACTCACTCATTCACTCACTCTTACCGTCGACTGACTATTAGTCGATTTACCGTCGACCGGCAGTCTAAGGTTACGTTTCCGGGACATTTTTCTGGCCATGTTACAGATTCCATATTTTTTTTCCGTGTTACCGTGTTACCGTGTTACCTTTTACGAATGCCGGAGGAATTTTGTAAAAGAGGGGGAAATTTTCAATTTTCAGTCCATTTTATATACCTACACCTTGGGGAACAAATTATACTTTTTCAAACCACCAAAGAGGGGGGAATTTCACTTTTACGCTGTTCCCTCGTCCGCTAGTGCCTTCAAGTCCAAAATGAATTTCTGTTCCCACAAAAGGGTAGTACGAAAACCCCGGGTCCCGGACCCCGGAGATGACATACGATTTCCCCGGGTCGACAATGAAAATGTACGAAAACCCCCAGGAATTCCCCGGAGAAGTTGACTCCGCCCCAAATCTCCGGGGTTTGGCACGAAAATGTACGAAAACCCCGGGTCGTCCGGGCCCGGATGCTTATTTACAGAAACTATAAAGTGCTGGCTTGCCCGTGCTAACATATAGCGTGTGTGTGCACACCCTACTATCAGCCGGCGTGGCCTAGTGGTTTAGCGCGTCATTTTTTTGAACGAAAGGGTGCGGGTTCGAGTCTCACTGATTTATTTTTGGCTCATTTTGATCATACACTGTTCCTATAAAGTTCTACTGTTCGTTAACCCCCGATAACCTATCGTGAGGCTTGCTTGTCCGAGCGACAGCGAGGACAAGCGCGTTAGCTACTAATTTCCGTTAGCCCTTCTCTAGGAGCCACATTCGGACACGTAAAAAAATAATGAACCTTAATAAAAAATTGATGGCACCTATCAAGGGACGGCCACTAGGCCGTTCCCTTAATATGGTTCGATTAAGATAAGCTTTTTTGCGGGTATCTCGATCTAGCCTCATCGTATCAACTTCTAGTCTGTTTCATCAGTTTTCTCGTGCGATTTTACATCTTCCTGGTTATTTTCTACTTGATAGGGACAAATTTTCATTTTTCAGGTCCAAAAACGATGAAAATGCGATTTTCCGTTTTTTTTTTTCTCGGCAAAAACGGTGTCAGCAAGTTGGGCCGAACGGATTAAACTGAAAATTGGTACATATGTTAAAATCACGCCCATGACACGATTTCCTGAGTGTCCCGGAGATCGGATGAAGCTTTCCACTATTTTTAAGGGATTTTAGGAGAAAAATGTCAAAAATCGCAGGCAAAATTAAGAAAGAATCGTTGTATGAGCGATAGGGTGGTCCGATCAAACTGAAATTTATATCGGATGTGTATTACACATGTAGAAGTATGTTCCGCTAATCAAATTATCATTCTACTCAAAAACACAAAAAGCGCATAAGGTCATGTGTGGAAAAAAATTTACGAAAATTTTCACAAATGCTAAAATACTCGTGTTGAGGTAATCGAATCATTATGGTAAATAGCCTATCATATGCGGAATCAAATTTCAATATGACCTCTCTCCGATACGTTTTCCGATAAAATGATCGTACTTTGACAAAAACTTGGAAAAACGGATTTAGAAAATTCCAACGTTTTTGAAGATTTTTGCTCCTTGGAAAATCTGATTATCTCAAATTTTAAATCCTTGAGGCCTGTTGTATTAATTGAATGTCTAGAATGACTAAAGTTGTATCGAACACAGAAAAGAGGATTCTCTGCGTATTTTCAAAAAAATATTTATGAGCCGCCAAAAACGGTAAAACTTAGAGTTAACTCATTCCCGCTGTTTCTGACACATTGGATTCCAAAATTTTTATTTATACAAAAACGTGACAAACTCGGTTTTAATAGGAGGTCTAAAAGGAGTACATTTCTAATCAATAATTTTTTCAAAATTTGATCAGTACCTTTAAATAAATTTTTTTGATCCGTCAAAATGTACAGAAATAAAGAAAAACGGGTCAAATTTTTTTTTCAAAATTAATTTTTTTTCTTATTTTCCAGACGTGCACCAATATCAATAAAACACTTCAAAATCTTATTAAAAGTGGTCTGGAAGTACGAAAAAAAATCAAGAGTCACATGGTACATAGCGTCCGCTGTTAAGTACAGCTCGGCGCTAACCTAATAATAGTCAAGTTTTGAAGCTATTTTCACACTATATAGTTATAATGATAAGTTTATGATTTGAAACTAGGTTTGATGTAGCAAATCAACTTGTAAAATATTTTTCGTCAAGGTAGTCAAGTGGATAGTGGGTTTGCCAGTTAAACGGGTGGTGCTGGGTTCAATACCCCTGAAAATTTAAAACAACGAAAGTGTTAATTTGTTTTCTTTTTGATATTATATACTTCTCCCAAACTTCAACTGCTTATTTCAGATATAATAAGGCAGCTTTTAACTCACTATATAACTAATTCAGAGATTTTTTTCATCATTATGTCAATTATGTAATGACTCCTTTTACAGGGAAAAAATTTAAGGTGGCTTCAAACGATCACTGTTCACAAATATTATCGTAATTCTATATTCGAAAATCTAAAGGTATAAAAGGACATGAATCTTATGGAAAATTTTCAACTCATAAAGCATTTTTGTTACATTAGCATATGTATTTAGTCTACATACTGCACATGATTTGTTCACACATAAAAAAGTTATAGACAAGCAACTAAAAATGCCCTGAAGGCATGGGGAGTAACGAATATGGTTCGATCCTGGCTAGTCCAATCGTGAAAAAGTATGAGACAAGAAATTTTATTCTCATATTTTTTAAATAGTCTGATCGTGAAAAAGCAGGAAACAAGATTGGCAATGAATCACGAAAACAAGTTTGTACTTCATTAAGTCAAGAATCAAACCAAATTACACGAAACATATTTGGGACTTTTCGGTGAAAACCAAACCAAGTCTAGCTCGTTGTGAGCATGGGTAATTTTACTTCGGTTTGTGTGACAAGTCTGCCACGAATTTTTTTAATTTCATCTTCATCCAATAATGATGCGATTTTTAATAAGATACTTATGTTTTAAAATTGAATACCAGCATTTTGAATAAGGATAAACATTACCACAACAATCGTGAAAAGCCCCAAATATGTTTCGTGTAATTTGGTTTGATTCTTGACTTAATGAAGTACAAACTTGTTTTCGTGATTCATTGCCAATCTTGTTTCCTGCTTTTTCACGATCAGACTATTTAAAAAATATGAGAATAAAATTTCTTGTCTCATACTTTTTCACGATTGGACTAGCCAGGATCGAACCATATTCGTTACTCCCCATGCCTTCAGGGCATTTTTAGTTGCTTGTTGAAATATGTTTTCTATATCCTTAACTTTATGAAGAAACAAAAAAAATTTAAGTTGATCAGATATTCCAGAAAATGGGAAACAAATAAAAAACTTTATAGTTTCTGGAAATATGCGGCCCGGATGAACAAAAAGTTGTAAAAAAACCGGGGTTTTCGTACATTTTCATCCGGGGTCGGGGATTCCCCGGACGAAAATATACGAAAACCCCGGGCCCCGGTCCGTGCATGGGGGTTTTTCTTCATGTTTACGTCCGGGTCCGGGGAAATACGAAAACTCCGGGTGATGAAAGTCAAAAAAATAATATAATTTTTTTTACGTTTTGGCGCGAATTTAAAAATTCTAAACGGGAACGGTTGCGCTCGTGGACCCACACATTTAAGAAAAGCTTATTATAGACCAATGCATGCCAAGAAAGTTACTTAATGTTGTATAGTAATACGGTAGACGGCATTGTGGATTTATACATAATGTTTCACACTATTTACGGGAATGGTTGTGCTCGTGGACCCAGCACATTTGGGAACGGCTTAGTATATAACAATGCATGCATAGAAAAGTTACCTAATGATGTTTAGGACTACGGTAGACTGCCTTGCGAGTTTATACAAGATGTTTCACAATCTTTACAGGAATGGTTGCGTTCGTGGACCCACCCGTTTTAGAACGGCTCTGTATATAACAATGCGTGCGTAGAAAGTTATTTATTGTTGTATAGTATTACGGTAGACTGCATTGTGAGTTTATACATTATGTTTCACACTCTTTACGGGAATGGTTGTGCTCGTGGACCCACACATTTAGAAACGGCTCAGTATATAACAATGCATGCACAGAAAGTTACCTAATGTTGTATAGGACTACGGTAGACTGCCTTGCGAGTTTATACAAGATGTTTCACAATCTTTACAGGAATGGTTGCGTTCGTGGACCCACCCGTTTTAGAACGGCTTTGTATATAACAATGCGTGCGTAGAAAGTTATTTATTGTTGTATAATATTACGGTAGACTGCAATGTGAGTTTATACATAATGTTTCACATTCTTTACGGGAATGGTTGTGCTCGTGGACACACACATTTAGAAACGGCTTAGTATATAACAATGCATGCACAGAAAGTTATCTAATGTTGTATAGGACTACGGTAGACTGCCTTGCGAGTTTATACAAGATGTTTCACAATCTTTACAGGAATGGTTGCGTTCGTGGACCCACCCGTTTTAGAACGGCTTTGTACTGTATATAACAATGCGTACGTAGAAAGTTAGTTAGTGTTGTATAGTATTACGGTAGACTGCATTGTGAGTTTATACATAATGTTTTACACTCTTTACGGGAATGGTTGTGCTCGTCGACCCATACATTTAAGAACGGTTTAGTGAATAACAATGCATGCGTGGAAAGTTAGTTATTGTTGTATAGTATTACGGTAGACTGCATTGTGAGTTTATACATAATGTTTCACACACTTTACGGGAATGGCTGTGCTCGTCGACCCATACATTTAAGAACGGCTTAGTGTATAACAATGCATGCGTGGAAAGTTAATTATTGTTTTAAAGTACTACGGTAGACTGTATTGCGAGTTTATACAAGATGTTTACAAACTTTACCGACTTCTACGTGGTTTTGACCAATTATCCTACGTATAAACATGTCATCCCATGATAAAAAAACGAATTTATGTCATGTTCATTCACATTACAACCTCAACTCTACAGATAACTTTGTGACAGAGGGTAACTGAGGCATGATTACACACCCCACAGATTTTTTGTTCTGGTTTTTCTCTAGCAGCATTACTGTTTCATGCAAAGCGTTACTGTCTGCCAGCCCCCGATAACCTATCGTTAAGCGCGTGAGCCCCGCAATGGAGTTTTCAATGTTTGTACTTGCACGTTTTGTAGCATGGGCACTGTGCTGTAGACAGCATGCGCGCGTAGTATCTATGCATGTCATGGTTTCTACTTTACAGTTCTAAAACGTGTGGGTCCACGATCGCAACCATTCCCGTAAAAATTATGAAAGATCCTATATAAACACACAATACAATCCGCCGTACTTCTATGACAAGTTAAATAGCTTTCTACGCATGTAATGCATCTACTAAGCAGTTCTAAAACGCAACCATTCCCTTTTAAAGATTGTGAAAGATCATGCAAAAACACACAATACAATCCGCAATCCAACACCGTAACTCTATGACAAATTAAACAATTTTCTATGCATGTAATGATATCTACTGAACAGTTCTAAAACGTAAGACTCCACGAGCGCAACCATTCCTGTAAAGAATGTGAAACATTTTTTTATAAACTCGCATTGCATTCTACCGTACTACTTTTCAACAAAACAATAATTAACTTTCCACGCATGCCTTTTTATACACTAAACCGTCCTTAAATGTATGGTTCGACGAGCACAACCATTCCCGTAAAGAGTGTGAAACATTATGTATAAACTCACAATGCAGTCTACCGTAATACTATACAACACTAAATAACTTTCTACGCACGCATTGTTATAAAAAAAAGCCGTTCTAAAACGGGTGGGTCCACGAACGCAACCATTCATGTAAAGATTGTGAAACATCTTGTATAAACTCGCAAGGCAGTCTAACGTAATCCTATACAACACCAGGTAACTTTAAATGCATGCATTGTAATATACTAAGCCGTTTCTAAATGTGTGGGTCCAGGAGCACAACCATTTCCGTAAAGAGTGTGAAACATTATGTATAAACTCACAATGCAGTCTACCGTAATACTATACAACAATAAATAACTTTCTACGCACGCATTGTTTGTTACAAAGCCGTTCTAAAACGGCTGGGTCCACGAACGCAACCATTCCTGTAAAGATTGTGAAACATCTTGTTTAAACTCGCAAGGCAGTCTACCGTAGTCCTATACAACATTAGGTAACTTTCTATGCATGCATTGTTATATACTAAGCCGTTCCCAAATGTGTAGGTCCACGAGCACAACCATTCCCGTAAATAGTGTGAAACATTATGTATAAACTCACATTGCAGTCTACCGTATTACTATACAACATTAAGTAACTTTCTTGGCATGCATTGGTCTATAATAAGCCTTTCTAAAATGTGTGGGTCCACGAGCGCAACCGTTCCCGTTTAGAATTTTGAAATTCGCGCCAAAACGTGAAAAAAATTATATTATTATTTTTTTGACTTTCATCACCCGGTGTTTTCGTACTTTTCCCGGACCCGGACGTGAACATGATGAAAAACCCCCATGCCCGGACCAAGGCCCGGGGTTTTCGTATATTTTCATCCGGGGAATCCCCGACCCCGGATGAAAATGTACGAAAACCCCGGGTTTTTTACAACTTTTTGTTCATCCGGGCCCGGACGACCCGGGGTTTTCGTACATTTTTGTGCTAAACCCCGGAGATTTGGAGACGGAGTCAACTTCTCCGGGGAATTCCTGGGGGTTTTCGTACATTTTCATTTGTCGACCCGGGGAAATCGTATGTCATCTCCGGGGTCCGGGACCCGGGGTTTTCGTATTACCCCCCACAAAAATGTTTCGATCGTGCCACTTTTTTTGTCGATGCACTATTCGTTTCTTTGAATTTCCGAGTTATTTTCGACGAATTTGAAAAAGTTGACAGCAAATTAAAGAGAAATTTTTACTCATTCACGTGACACTAAAATTTTCTTAATTGGTTAAGTGTAGCTTGAAATAATTAAAAAACGATTAGTGCATCGACAAAAAAAGTGGCACGAACGCGTCAGAAATATGGAGTTCACTCTTTTAACTACGAGTGGCGCTATCAATCAATCACCTTGATTGATAGCGCCATTTTGATTGATAGTGCCGTTTGATTTATAAACCGTTTTGAATACAGCTTTTATGTAAATTTTGACTTCTCTAAGGAAGTCTACGCTTACTCAAACTCAAATTGACTCACTCAATGACTCACTCACTCCCTTGCTCACTCATCCCCATACCCCCAACTCACTCACCGACTCTCGCACTGACTGACTATCGGACTTACTGAGTCCTTGACTCACTGACTGAGTAACCAACAGACTGACCCAATGACTCACTTTCAAACTTAATCACTCTCATTTTGAACACTAACTCACACACATACTCTCTCACCAACTGTCTCACTCACTCACTCAATCAGTCTGACTAACTTACTCACTCACTCACTCGCTCACTAATTCACTCACCGTCTCGCTCACTCACCCATTTAGTCAATCACTTACTGATTCACTTACTTACTCATTCAGTCACTGAGTATCTTCCTTCTCACTCACTCACTAACTCACTCAACTCACTCACTCAACTCTTTTAAGAGTATCAGTTTACTTATCTACTTAAGATGCGATGCACGTAAGCGTCAACCAAAACATCATGAAAATTGGGACAAAATGAAATTTTAAAATTTTCCAGATTTAAATGCAAATCGACTCAGTTTGTTCCCGCGAACTCAAAACTACCTTTAGTTCACGTTAAAACCGCGTAAACAAGCCAAAATTGGCATGGCTAAACCGTGCACCCTAATTTCTCTATACAAAACATGCAAAATGTAAGGCCGTCAAAAGTGCATTCGCTAGTTCGGCAGGTTTTGTAGCTGAGAGTCTCAGCTTTCTCATGATGTGTTCGATTTTTTTTGTCGTGCGGAACTCAACGAGAAAATCGGCCTTACATTTTGCATGTTTTTGCGTACAGGGTGTCCCATCTTTTTGTCCTGATGTTGACGGCTCCGCATTAGAGTTGTACTGAACCAATATGGCTGCAAATTTTTTCTGGAGTAGAGGAGACTTTGGCAATTTGTTTGATACCTACCAGAAAAATATTCGACGTCTGTAGCAAATTTTACAAGCCATCGAAAAAAAATTCAATTTTGGTCAAAATTTATTCATTATTTTTAATTTCTCGAGCAAGGCACTTAACAAAATAACATCAATTACAAAGCACCATGAAAAGGAAATCATAGGTAATGATCACATAAAAAGAATAAAAAGAAAATAACACGACTTGTTAACTTCTCGACTTGGGTACCACCGAGATCTCGGCATCGTTCCCATCGATGAGGCACAGCTTTCAGGGCTGCATGGCGTGTGTCCACAGAAATGGCACCAATCTCTTCAGTGATAAAGAGACGTAATTGGTCTGAAATTTTGTGACTTTTCGCTTACACGCACCCCACAACCAGAAGTTCATCAGGTTTAGATCTGGCGACCACCCGAGATTGGCTCGACGAGACCTTTCCTGACTCTTGAGTCAACAGAGGAGGACTACTCCATTGGCCTGCCTGGTCGCATATTTGAAAACTGTACCGGTTTTTTGTCAAAATCCCGAATTCGACTTCTTCATTTTGGATTCACGGAGAGGCTAAACTAGGCTATCTCCTTCACTAACGTACAGTCTAGTCTATGCTCGGAACTAAGCCTAAGCCCTACAAACAGTCAAATGGTTATTAGCTGTCGTTGGGTTGCACGAATTCGGACAAAAAGTGGGTGCAGTTTACAAATATGCTGCCTGGTCACCAGATCTGACCCCACTGGACTTTTGGTTGTCGATTGATTTGAAGCAGCGCATATACGTGAGATATCCCGAGAAATTAAAAACTTTATCACTTAATTAAGAGATTGGTGCCATTTCTGTGGACACACGCCATGCAGCCCTGAAAGCTTTGCCTCGTTGATGGGAACGATGCCGAGAACTCGGTGGTACCCAAGTCGAGAAGAAGTTAACAAGTCGTTTTTTTTCTTTTACGGGCTTATTACCCATGATTTTCAGTTCACGGTGCCTTGTAATTAATGCCATTTTGTTAAATGCCTTGCTCGAAAAAAATTGGCCAAAATTGAATTTTTTTTGATGGCTTGTAAAATTTGCTACAGACGTCGAATATTTTTCTGGTAGGTATCAAACAAATTGCCAAAGTTTCCTCTACTCCAGAAAAAATTTGCAGCCATATTGGTTCAGTACAACTCTAATGCGGAGCCGTCAACATCGGGACAAAAGGATGGGACACCCTGTACACAAAAACATGCAAAATGTAAGGCCGATTTTCTCGTTGAGTTCCGCACGACAAAAAAAACCGAACACATCATGAGAAAGCTGAGACTCTCAGCTACAAAACCTGCCAAACTAGCGAATGCACTTTTGACTTTTTTTATTACCGTAATAAAAATGATTTTTTCGATTACGGTAATTTAAAAAAAGTCAAAAGTGAATTTGCTAGTTTGGCAGGTTTTGTAGCTGAGAGTCTCAGCTTTCTCATGATGTATTTGGTTTTATTTTTCGTTGCGAACTCAACGAGAAAATCGGCCTTACATTTTGCATGTTTTGTATAGAGAAATTAGGGTGCACGGTTTAGCCATGCCAGTTTTGGCTTGTTTACGCGGTTTTAACGTGAACTAAAGATAGTTTTGAGTTCGCGGGAATAAACTGAGTTGATTTGCATCTAAATCTGGAAAATTTTCTATTTTCATTTTGGTCCGATTTTTGGGTGACTTTTATGTGCATCGCATCTTAAAAGTATCAGAATCCAGAAATACTGACTATGTCATTTAACGGAAATAGTGTCATATAGCGGAAATAGACTCCGCCTTGAGAATCCTGATGTTTCAGCAGTACAAATACAAAACGTGACATGATAAAATTCTAAAAATTTCTTTTGAAACTGAAATGTGTGTTTTGGATCGAAAGTTCTGACATGTCAGTTTATTTTTTGGACGCTCGCTCACAAAATCACTCACTCACTCCCTCTCAACCATACATACACTTGCTTACTCAACCCTCACAAATTCAATTATAGATTCACTTATTCATTTAATCACTCACAAACCCAATCATTCACTCGCTTACTAACTCAATCAATCTATCACCCATTCACTCAACCACACACTTCCTATCTCCCTCACTCACACCATTACTAGCTCACTCACTCACTCACTTTCTACTCCCACACTCACTAAATCTCTCACTCCCTCTTTCAATCATTCCCTCAATCACGCACTCAAACCCTAAGTCACACACTTATATACCAACTCACTCACTTTCTCACTCACTCACTCAAAAAGTTACTGACTCCCTCACTCTCCCGCTCACTCACTTAATTACTCACTCACTCAAAATTTACTGACTCCCCACTCTCCCGCTCACTCACTATTACTCACTACATTCTCTAAATTCTCTGACTTTCTCAACCAACCACTCACTTATTTACTTGCTCAAATTTTCACATACTGATTAACCCACTCACTCACTCATTTCCTACTCACACACTCACTCAATATTTAACTCACTCACTCACTCACTCATTCACTAACTCACTCACTCACTCACTCACTCACTCACTCACTCACTCACTCACTCACTCACTCACTCACTCACTCACTCACTCACTCACTCACTCACTCACTCACTCACTCACGCTCTCACTCGCTCACTCACTCTCTCACTCACTCACTCACTCACTCACTCACTCACTCACTCGCTCGCTCGCTCGCTCACTCACTCACTCACTAACTCACACACTCAATCATCCACACACTCTTTCTTTCACTCACTCACTCACCCACTCACTCACTCACTCACTCACTCACTCACTCACTCACTCACTCACTCACTCACTCACTCACTCACTCATTCTATCACTCGTTAACA
>OZ038443.1:33432520-33577520 GCA_964036265.1 Daptonema setosum
AAAGTTTTTGTCAAAACGATAATTATAACAGATATGAGACATGAACAAAATATTAACAACTAACAAACTAATGTCGGTGGCTGTCGTTACCCCACATTTTGAGCAGAGTTCCTCCTCCGACTGTTCAGAGATACTGAGAAGGAAACTTATACTGTAAGTGAAACGTGAGCTGTGAATGCTCGACTGCATCTAACACTGAAATGGTTGTCGCTGGTTTTAGTCGCTATGCTTAATTTGAGTAGAAAGTACTTTTTTATTATTCAATACACTGGAACAAATGCTGAAAAATTAATATTACTTTTAACTAACCAACTCATTCACTAACTCACTCACTCACTCACTCACTCACTCACTCACTCACTCACTCACTCACTCACTCACTCACTCACTCACTCACTCACTCACTCACTCACTCACTCACTCACTCACTCACTCACTCACTCACTCACTCACTCACTCTCTCACTGTCCCACTCACTCACTCACTCGCACACTCACTCACTCCCTCACTCACTCATTCATTCTATGATTCGTTCACACTCACTCACTCAATCACTCACTCACGGGCGCGGACCACTATTTTACCCTACCACTATTTTACCCCAATTTTACTATACCACTACTGTACCACTATTTTACCACCTCGAATTTCACTATACCACTATTTTACTACATCGAATTTTACTATACCACTATTTTACTACATCGAATTTTACTATACCACTATTTTACCCCATCGAATTTTACTATACCACTATTTTACCTTATTCAACAGCCCCCCCCCCTTGTAACGTTCATCCGCTACAATACTTATGTAATGTATGTAGAATATACATTGCACCCTTCTTGTTATGTCGACCATGGTCTTAATTTCCGAACATTCTATGAACAATCGTTATATCAGAGAAACAAATTATCCACAAACACAGCTATATTACCAAAGAATGGAGAACGCAAAATACTGGTGAACCACTGCACATACTTTCACGCATATTTACCAATCTTGTCTGTTTCTCAATAACTGATTTATAGCATCTTTGATTCATTAAGCTATTCGCAGTCTGTAGTGTAATTATATCATCATTGTGTGCGCCAGACTCAAGCACTCACTCACTCACCTCACTCACTCACTCACTCACTCACTCACTCACTCCCTCACTCACTCACTCACTCACTCACTCACGCACTCACTCTCTTTTTAAAAACCTCTCATTCAAGTCATCAGGTCGCATCGCAAGCGAATGATGCCACTTTCAGCAAAAGAAATGCAGTTGAAAATTTTTAAAAATAAATGCCGCAATTGAATTCTTTTGGCAGTGTGGCAGTTGACCGATTCCCTACTCACTCACCCACTGACTCATTTACACAGGTTAAAAGTCAAGGGTGATGCTGGGATTAACCTACGAGTCGGTTACTATTATCCAATCACCCCCGTTCCAATTTGTAGCGAAAGATTTGTTATCAACTAGGTGTGTTTTCCATCCCGTAAGGAAAATTGATGAAAATAATGCAGTGTGTGTAGTGGTTTACCAGTATGCTGCATTCCATGTTCACCCTTCTTCAGCTGTGTTTGCGGATAATATGTCTTTCTGACTGATGCGTAGAACGTTTGCTAATACTTGGTTACTAAACCGTGTTCATGACGTTGACGATCAATCACGACCATGGTACGTAACAAAAGGGTGCACGCAGGTATCGTAGCGGATGAACGTCACAAAGGGAGGGGAGGGGGGCTTTGAATAAGGAAAATAGTGGTATAGTAAAATTCGATGGGGTGAAATAGTGATATAGTAAAATTCGATGTAGTAAAATAGTGGTATAGTAAAATTCGATGTAGTAAAATAGTGGTATAGTAAAATTCGAGGTGGTAAAATAGTGGTACGGTAAAATAGTGTTATGGTAAAATTGGGGTAAATAGTGGTAGGGTAAAATAGTGGTATACCATCCTCACTCACTCACTCACTCACTCACTCACTCACTCACTCACTCACTCACTCACTCACTCACTCACTCACTCACTCACTCACTCACTCACTCACTCACTCACTCACTCACTCACTCACTCACTCACTCACTCACTCACTCACTCACTCACTCACTCACTCACTCACTCACTCACTTCCTCACATTCAGTCATCGCGTCTCGATTGAACTTGAAATAAAAGTTAACAATGCTACATTCGGGCGGAAAGTTCGTCAAAGAGGGGGAATCGGCAGCTTTTATACAAATTTATCTACACCTTAAGGAACAAGATCCACTTGTTGAAACAGCCAGAGGATGGAGTTCCAGCATGGTTTTGTGCCAACTGCACGCAAGATAACCCCATGCACAATATAATTGAAAATGCTAAAATAATAAGTAACTACTTCTTGTATTTTAAAACCGTTATCGAACTTGACTTTCACGATCTTTTCATTTTTGTTTTTTTAATCGAAAAATGAAAAGATTGGTATATGATTTAGGTGGGGTTCACTTTTCTAACTATTTGGCCGTTCCCATATTCCAAAGATGCCAAGAAGAAAATTCACTTTTTTAACTACTAATTTTGACTTCTTAAATGAAATCTGACCTATCCAAACTCAAATTAACTTCTTGAATGACTGACTCACATCTTGCTCGCTCACTCCTTCGTTGCTCACTCACTCACGTACTCACAAACTCACTCACTCATCCTTTGACTCACTTAACTGACTGACTCCCTCGCTCACTCATTCACTCTTTCTTTAAGTCACCCATTAACTCAGACACTTATCCGTTACCTACTGCCTTACTCACTCAAACAGTTTCTCTCACCAAGTCATTCACTCTTTCAATCACTGACTCACTGACTCATCGACTCACTCATTCGACTCTCACTAACGTACTCTTCTCTTACCCACTCCACCACTTAGTCACTCACTCATCACCTAACTAACTCATTCACTCTCTCACTGACTCATCGACTCACTCACTCGACACTCACTATCGTACTCTTCTCTTACCCACTCCACCACTTAGTCACTCACTCATCACCTAACTAACTCATTCACTCTCTCACACTCAGGAACTCCCTTCTCAATCTCTCACTATTATAACTCACCTCAACTCACTCAGACGACCCTAAGTACCATAGTCCAAAAGGGCATAGTTAAAAGAGGCCACCGATTTACATAGGTGCGAAGGAAATCAATTTCTTATATTTTCGATAGCCCATACTAACCGTTTACGCCAAAAGAGTAATACTTGTGTAGATGAATGAATGCCCATCCAGTATGTACTCACTAACTTGTATTAAACTATGATACTTGTGTAGATGAATGAATGCCCATCCAGTATGTACTCACTAACTTGTATTAAACTATGATACTTGTGTAGATGAATGAATGCCCATCCAGTGTACTCACTAACTTGTATTAAACTATGATACTTGTGTAGATGAATGAATGCCCATCCAGTATGTACTCACTAACTTGTATTAAACTATGATACTTGTGTAGATGAATGAATGCCCATCCAGTATGTACTCACTAACTTGTATTAAACTATGATACTTGTGTAGATGAATGAATGCCCATCCAGTATGTACTCACTAACTTGTATTAAACTATGATACTTGTGTAGATGAATGAATGCCCATCCAGTGTACTCACTAACTTGTATTAAACTATGATACTTGTGTAGATGAATGAATGCCCATCCAGTATGTACTCACTAACTTGTATTAAACTATGACTAGGGTAAACCCGTTGCAGGGCAACGGACGATCAAGTTAAATAATACCCATTTCCTGCACTAAACCCGAGGATGAAGTACTGTATATTTTTGTATACCATTAAAAGTGTTCGGTTTTGTTAACCCGACCCGTTGATTGTTCAAACTTTAGTGTAGAGTTTAGTTTATTGACAGCAGACTGTAACAAAAACCCGTCAAAAAATTAGAACCACCCGTAAAGTTTTCAACTCATAAGAACTTATTTTATATATTTTCCCTGATTACACGATATGGGGTAATCTATAACGCACAATATCAACCCGTTAAACCCGACTTTTTAGAATCTAACTTTGTAGCCAGTCAGTAAAATTACAGGGTAACAGTAGTTAAAAGAACCCGTGGAAAATAGTTGGAAGTACAACCCGTTGAGTTTGGCTAATATTACAGTCCCTGCCCTAATAAACGGCCGAATTTCCATGGACCAAGCTTTGCCCATACTTGGGCAAAGCTTTCCCCAAAACTTGGGGAAAACTTGCTGTTTACTTGGTATTCCTAGTGTATAAGCATACGAAAATCACACCAAGTTTTGCCAAGCTTGGGCAAAATTTGGTCCAAGCATGGTCCAAATAAAACGTGGATGGGCCAAGCTTGGGGAAGACTTGGCCCAAAAGTTAGGCCAAGCCGTCAACTGATGTTTCAACGCATTTCGAATATTTTTTTTCTGACTAAATTTTTTTGTTTTTTTTCAATGCGTTGGTCATTAACCATAAAGTTAGTTATAAAGTTAAGTTAGTGAACATAATTATTGGTGTGTTCCGATGCTTGTACCACAAGGAAATCTTCCTGATCATTTTGTTCCAGTTGAACGAGTGATTACACGTTTTGTGTACAGCAAGCTGGTGACGTCACAAAGAACTTTTGATTTGTAACACATATATTGCTGTCATTTAACAGGAAGGAAACCTACCTTAAGTTACCCTGTGTCGCATTATAAAAATGAATGGTTTTTTGAAAACCAATACTTATAAAATTTTCGGTTTGAAGACTAGTTTATGAGATGTTCAAGATGAAAACCCGCCGAAAACAACGTGTTTGCTTCAAAACAAACCATGTATAACCATGGATAAACTTCGTTGCATTAAATATAATTTTTATGTGATTTTTTTCAATGGTCCCTGTGTGGCTTTTCTTGCATTTTGCGGGATTCGCTCCAAGTGGCTTTATGAGGTGTCAAACACGATAAAAATTACGCATGGAGGTGTGGATAGTACCAATAACTATCATCAGGCTGCGTTCAGTCTCAAAGTAAAGTTCATAATCTTGTAACTGTCTTCAAACCACCTGCAAACGCATGCTAAGAGATATTACACTTGTACTGCCCAAAAACCATCCATAATGAATGAAACACAATTATACAAATAAAACAGGCTTAGACACATGTTTTTCACATCTCCTAAATGTTTCAGTACGAGTTATACATCCAACCGTGTTTTATAGGGATAAAACACCCAAATTGAGGGTGTTCCTAAATATTTGACCGCCACTGGGTGTGAATCGTAAAAAACAGTGCAAAACACGAAAAGATACAAGTTGATAAAAAAACTATGTACGTTTAATAATACTGAAATTTTAAGAAAATGCCAAAAACCTGTCATGGAATTTTTTTTCACTATTCAGACAGCAAGATGATGTTTCATTCACCAAAAAAAATTTGGGGCGTCCTTTTTTTCGCTTGACGTTACTTGGTGTTACTTGGCCCAAAAATTCCCCATATTTGGTATGTCTTGGGCCAAATTTGGTTTTACTTGGCATGCCATGACTATGTTATAACACGCAATATTTTTTTACTTGGTCCAAGCTTGGGGAAGACAATTTTAGCCGTTTATTAGGGCAGGGACTGTAATTTGTTTTCTTCGATCCATGAAATATCATATTTGAGCCCCATCTCGTAAAAAATTTACTTTTATTATCTCATGACCCGATCCGATAATTTGTAGTGAGATTAGATGAAAAACTTCACCCGACCACCTGAACAGATTACGATTAACAGTTTAGCTTAAAAATGATCAAGTACGAAAGGTGTTGATGATTTGGTTAATCATGGAAAAAGCTTTTTCATTCCCACATTAAAAAGAAACATTGAAACCCGTGGCACAACAATTACGGTACTTTAAGTTAAGGTCAATGATATTTCCAGTTGAGTGATTTCAAGGAACCTCCTTTGAGGGTGTTGATAAAAAGAAACATTGAAACCCGTGGCACAACAATTACGGTACTTTAAGTTAAGGTCAATGATATTTCCAGTTGAGTGATTTCAAGGAACCTCCTTTGAGGGTGTTGATGACAATATCAACTCAACTTTTATGATAGGAGGTGATGATGATTATATTTTTTTGTTTCTGCATGAAAATGACATAAAAGAGTTGTTTTGCGTTTCACTTCTGATATTTATATCGAATCGCTTGCGGACAAACAAACATCGCGACATTGAGTTTTAATATATAAGACTAGGGTAAACCCGTTGCTACGCAACTGAGTGTTAAGTTTGCAAAGCTCGATTATCGTATTCAAATTTAGACGAAATCCGTCATTGAATTCAGTTCAGCTTAACTTCAGCATTACCTGAAATCATAAATATAGTGAAGAACTTTACACACTGTCTGACCTGATTTAAATTCAAATTTTTTTGAATTTTGAAAAAAAGAAGAGAATTACACATGACCAAATTTGACGAATATTTTGTCGACCAAACCCAGATTTAGCATGCGGGTAAATTTCTAGCAAGAACTGGGTATTTTGTTTAAAAACAGTGTGCACTGCGGCACAAAATACGCAAAAATTTAGAATAAATAACAATTTTTTCTTTTCAGTAGTGGATTTTCTGATACTAATCAACCTATTTATTTTGTTTATTTATTTTCACAAAAGCTTTTTTTAGCTGCGTGCAATTATATTTCTTGAATAACTATTTTAAAATATTATGGAGTTAGAAACACTGGCAGGTGAGCTAATCCTTCAATGGGAGGGGAATTTCTGCAAAGAGGGGGGAATTTGCTGTTTTCAAGCCATTTCACCTACACCTTAGGGTACAAATTCTACTTTTTTAAACTCCAAAAAGGGGGGAATTCCACTTTTCTTACCCCTTCTCATCCGCTAGTGGTTATATATATATATGTAGATGGAACATATCTAAGTAATCAAATAATTATACATAAATATCTATAATAATCGTTTTGACATAAATTTCACATGAATTTTATCGCACAACAACAAACAGATGCTCACTCGTCGTCCGGCAAGAAACGCATTGATTTATGGCCTCATTTCATAATTTTTGAAGTGATCTGACAGTGATTTTTTACCCAAAACAGTGTCAGCTGGTTAGTTCGTTTAAAACAGGACGGAATGCTGGTTTTTGAAAAAACTTTGAGGCCGTGAGGGCTTTTCTTGCTATGGACGGCTGGATAGATAGAATAATTATTACTCGGAGAAGTGATACTTATTTTTGCACCTCCCCGCTTTAACACCGTATCACATTACTTGCATACTTGTTTTCTACTTTCTTTATTCGGCTCTTTTGACTGCGATCGATGAGTATGTTACTCCATACACCTGCGATGTGATACCGTCATTGATGCTCATAACTATGAACAATTTGATAATCAAACTTGAATTTCTATTTAAATGGAAACCTAACCCGCGAGTTTGCTGCCTTTATGCGGAAGTGGTAAATTTGACCCTCCATTGCTTTCATGTTGTCCACGAATTCGTCGTACTAAATATGTATGTGAACGCATAAGGTGCTTACTGTTTAATATTCTACTACTAAGTACCAACGCTGTTGTTGAACTGGTCTTTGAGTTCGCTCGGTGTTAAGCCAACCATCTGTTGAATAACATCATTGAACACTGTCACCTCGTATATTTCGTTGGCACACTCAATACCGATCTGAAATTTTTCTTGTATAAAATAGGAATTTTTTATGGAACTTTTTACCTTCATTACCTTCATATGCATACACGTCTGAGTTTTGTTTTTCTCCAGGTACGTATCACATTTGAAGCAATAACGCTTCATCTCAGAACCGCTTCCCATTTCGGTGGTTTTGTGTGCCTTGGCACATGCCTATAAGCGTAAGCGTTATTTTAGTTTCGCGCCTCAATATTGCATATTAGAAACTAATAAGAAAGTCTGGTTTTAGTTAACACCACACCATAAAAGTGTCATTAGCTACCCTACGGGGCTCATATGATTCTAAATCATATAGAATTAACTCTGATCTGATCCAATGTTCTATTTATTCCAAATTTTTTTCAACCTCATAGAAGTTATCTCCTTTGTAAAAGTTAGAAGCTTTCATCAAGGCCATGACGTGTCCGAAAGCAGGCTCCGCACATTTGTTGGTTAGGGAAATCATCGTCGTTGGCGGATCTTTAAATTTAAAGCTGCTTTCATGAAGTTGCTTCAATGCTATAACTCGAAAATTTTGTTTTCTATGCTGTAACCTTTGAAAGTGTCTTTGGCGTGTTCTTGTTTCTGGATCATCACGTTCATGTCTTCTTCGGTTAAATTGCTGAACCATTCTTTCAATCGTTTCGCATCTTGATCATCGGATGAACTGATTTTTATGGTCGATTTTGTACCGACCGTTTGAAGATTTGGCACTGCAAAAAATATTTATTGCTGTTCATTTTACTGTAGTAATATGTGTGCACATATGTACATATATTATCTGAAACTGAAGTTATTAATTTGGACCATTGACCAACTGTTTCTGAATTCCGTGATCTTTACTTGGTCGATGTTGATCATATCGCCATTCTTGAACTCCAGGTCGGCCTGAAGATTACCTCAGTTGGTATGTAAAAAATAATTTACTTATCTGAGTATTATTTTTACTTCAATTTTTTTTTACTTTTACTTCATGTACATAGTTGTTTAAACTGACATAATCGCGCCACAAAGTCAATGTGACAGGTTTAGCGACTACACCGTCGTGCACATGTAGTTTTCTGTGGCAAATTTTGTCGTTTGCCTGAGTCGTAACCGTGCTCTTGTCTTCCACTTTGATTAAGATTACTGGCGGCAAATCTGTATAATTGTATGTACTCTTATTATTCCACTCTACTTTATATTACGCTGAACTATTGTAATGGTTATGGAAAAATTTAAGTTATGATAACCAATAATTTTGCCCATGTGTTGCTGCAGGGCATGCAGTGGTGTAGCCTGCTTCGATGCAATACTGCCGTCATCTTCCAGTGGAAGAAACTAAAAACGTATACAGGAGAGAGCATATAATTGTATATCAAAAACAATGGCTTAAACTTGTAAAACGAATCTATATGGATCTAGTAACTATTCATTACTTTATTAAGCTTAACCAACTGCCGTTGACGCCTTTACTATAAAAGACGTTTCTTTTGTTCCATTCGCGTCCCTCTTTGTGCGTAACTCTGCACCGCTGCATCAAAAAGGAGAAAAATTTATCCTTAATCGAGAATTTTCCTTCTTCAATCTGATTAAACTGAATGCTATTCAAACCTCAACTTATAAACCGCATTCTCTTGCAACTCAACATCCCGAGCTTCCGCTTCACCTTGGAAAGCCACGCCGACAATTTCACTGCCTTCGATATCTCGTAGGGTCAAGCTGAGATACTTGCACCCCTTACGACTTGTCAGAAGCTCGCCTTTTTTAATGAGCCTTGCTTCGATTTCCCACCTTCAAGTTCATTATTTTCGACTATATGGAATGTTATCAATTGTTGATGAACTATGTAAGTGCTAAGTAATATGAATTCAAAATAAATACACTCACCTAGGGATAAAGGGGTTGAGATTCTTGATCAGGTATGTCATTGTTTTAGTTTATGTGGTGCAACGTGGCCGGTTGACTGGTGTTGACTGCAACCCTGAAAGTCTGCAATGAGGTGACGATGATTAGTAAGAAGGGCGTATAGAACAACAACATTTCATTTATGAAATGAAAACATGTATTACGTTTCGAATGCTTTCATTACCACGTGGTACTTTTGCATCTCATTTGAAATGGCTTGGTTATACGATCCCCACGTGCCACTTTGTTTGGTTACACACAACCTTTTTATTTACACGTTTCGTGATTTCTAACTAACATGTACAACAACTTGACACAAATAAACAGGGAACTGGGGTTGTATTTTTATTGGGATGGAAACGGGTAAAACAGGTCTTTGTCTAAAAATTAATGCTACTTTATTTCATAATATTAAGGCTTCAGGTCTCAGTTTTGATAAAAATTCGTGTTTTTTATTTCAAATCATAAATATATAAACTCGAATGGAATTCAATAGAACCCAAATTTTACATACGAATGAAATTTTCAGCCTCAGAGCAGCGAACTGAGACGCATTAAAAAATAATTTGAATAAACTGTGAATTTTGAAGTGCAACTGTAAATATCCGTCAGAATGAAACTATTTTATGGAAATCGAAACACGTGAAATCACACCAATGTCATAAATACCAAATCAAAGAAATTATGTAATATCAATATGTACCGATTTTTTGTTGTAACATAATTCATTGTATAACTTCAGTGTATACAATGTTTCTTGTTCTTCTTTTCGAATCGATCGGTGTCGGTAGTAGTATCTGAATCAATTGAACGGTTTTTTTGGCATGTAGAGGTCTTCAGCTAATTAACTTAACCTTGATGTCTGATGGTGATCCGACTCTTGATAAAGCTACATAGAGCTGGCCATGGCTGAATGGAGGTGCCATGAGCATCAGGCCTACAAAAAAAATTTAACTTTTTTCAATGTATCTTGATATTTTTTCTGAAATCTAAACTGTATACCTGCCCTATCCAATGTTTGGCCTTGAGACTTGTTGATCGTCATAGCCCAGCTCAGTTGAATAGGGAATTGTCGGCGTTGCAGAGTGAAGGGAAATTGTGATTCGCTCGGTGTAAGGGTGATGCGTGGGATGAACACTTTGTTGCCTTTTTTCGGCCCGGTCATTATTTGCGCATAAATAACATGCTCCTTAAATTTGAATAGATTGTCTTCCTGTCTACTTTCATGTAACAACATACATGACACTCCAGGCATCTAAGACGTGTCCCGTTAGCCATGCCCTCGGCCGGATTCAGGTTTCTGAGCAACATCAATGGTGCGTTCTTTTTTATTCTCAGCCTATAATCAGTTTAAAAGTTTTAAGTACTCCAGATACTCCAAATAAACTTAATTCTAATACTAAATAACGGATATTCACCTATGTGGTGGTAATCCACCCATTGTTATGGAATTAAGATATTCCACTGGATATAGCTGTTGGTTCTCTGTTTCTGATATGGTGTCAGTACTCAGAAACAGGTACTCTTCTCCATTTTGTTTTACCAAGATACTCTCGTTTATGTCGAACACCTGAAGCGTTTTGTAATTTTTTTATAACTAATCAATACGTTGAAGTGTATGCCTCAAATAAGGGACTTTCTAACTTGCTGATTGAGCGGACATAATATGGCCGCGTTGTGCGACGCAAATGCATTTATGTCTGGGAAGACGTATTCGATGAGTGCGTCTTCTGTGTCCACTACATACTCATCAGGTACATCAATGATTGTGCAATCATTGTCCACTCGTTCTCCGACTTCTTTACCTTCTCCTATTCTTTGCATCCATCTGAATTTTTTTTCATGTATTATATGTAATGGTGAATAATATGCTACAATCATTGTGGGAATAACAATTATCAATTATGTTTTAAAAATAAGTTCATTGTTTATACAATAAAAAGTCTTACCCGATAAATGATTCGAGCTCCTCTTTGTTTGTATCTGATCTTGATTTAACACGCATGTTTTCTGTTAACGACAGACGTTGCACTTCTGGCCATCTTTCCCAAAATTTAAGGGACATGCCCACAATCTCATCGCGGCTGCCCTGTAAAGATTCAATAAAATTTTCTGAATTATTGATTTATTACTTCCTATCGAACCAACTCTGGGTATGACAGGCAACACTTGGCGAAAGTCGCCGGCAAATAGAACTATTTTGCCACCGAATACGCTCTTGTTGGAGCACAAATCCTAAAATTCATTTTTTTCTTGTGTATATGGCCGAGAAAATTGACTACATATTTCCCACAACTGCCAAACCTGCAGGGTCAGGTCCACACATTGAACTTGTAGTCTGTTGCTCATGGGCGACTCGTCCCAGATAACCATCGAAGCAGCTTTAAGCAGATGTGCCCTTTGCGTGTTGCATTTAATGTTGCAACGCGAATACTCGTTCAAATTCGTTATTGGTAACTTGAACAGCGAATGGGCTGTTCTTCCGCCATGAATCAGCAGTGAGGCAACGCCCGAAGACGCAACCGCAATAACGATGTGACCTAAATTGACCGGCCATTCGCAGACCTAAGTAACAGTTTTATCGTTCAGACGTCTACTATTATTGTGAATATCCTCACGCAATATTTTTCAAATTTACTATGAAAAATGGCGCGCAACTATATTTAGTCTCATAATCACATAAAAAATGCCATAATCATTCAACTGTCTGTTTTATTGTACTATTTTAAATTACCTTCCAATCTGAGATGATCAATGATGGTATTGATCAGGAACGTTTTTCCAGATCCTCCTTGTGCATCTAAGAAATACACCTGTTGTTGTTGTGTAGAAACGGCCTTGACTATTGTTTGGAATACAGCATCCTGTTCGTTATTCAGTGATGCCTTCCGCTCATTCAGTTGATCTTTATCGATGTCACGGCTTCTATAAATTCAAGTGACCAATTCGCATAAAAATGTATTTTTGTGATCGTGTCGGTTGAATTATTGTGTTTGCAACCAACTTTTCTATTGTTATTTCATCGTGCACGTCGTTGGCACCCATAGCAGCGGTTACTTTAGGAGCAGGCATTTCTGGGTAATCATTCAAGCTTCTTCCAATACCTGAATACTATATTTATGAATTTAAATACTTAAACATATCAAAAGTTCATCCATACATAGAGTAGTTGTATACCGTTTCTTTTACCGTTCAGTATCTTCTCGAGACTCATCAGCCCGTCGCTCTCAACATCTTCAAGTGTGGCAGTCGACTTGTGCTTTTTCATCTCATGTAAGAAGTCGTCAAGCAAATGAGGCTGAATGATTAGACTAATAAATTTTTCAAATGTACAGTCAGTCAACGGTAAACCTTGAACTGATCCCACAGAACGAATGCTTTATCAGGCACGCAGAACTCTATTACACTCGCGAACAACACACGAATCTGGTATGCGGACTTGTAGGATGATGCCTGAATGAAATATTTTGAATTAACTTGTTTCAAAATTTTTATTACAATTTCATCGAATTACCTCTTCCATGCACTTCACCCACTCATCCTCATCATTAGCAATACCAATGGATTTGGCTGCTGCATAATATGATTCATGAGTGTGACCGGCCGTGGTTCGTATGTCTTCATACGATTGACAACCTTTTTGTTGACAAAGTAACATACGCATATAGTAGAGCTCTTTTTGTCTTGGTTGCACAGCTCGAATACGACCCACACAGGGAGACACACCTACGTAGCGGAATTATATTTAGGTTAACGTTATTTCACATCAATTATACGGTACACACTACAATATACCTCTAGTGTCGGCTCGTCTTTTCCACTTTTTCCTGGAAACATCGAACCAATACCTACTACAATAGTCCAGGTATGTTAGGTCTCTTCCTCTCGGATCCTCTTTATTGCTCTCCATCCAGGCCGTTAGTGTTGTGGAGGGTGCTTTCATTGCAACGCTGTTCATGTCTACAAAGTTAATTTTATTGAATTTAATTTTTGCTTGATGTAACTTATGATTATCATAATAAAACTGGTGATTACCGTCATGTTCATCGAAGAGCACAAACTGTTCTCCCGGCAGATGGATTGCAAGTCGGACAATGTTCGGGTATTCCTGATGCATTTTATACTCGAATATTCTCCATATTGCCTCTGCGCTTGACAGATATCTTGAGTCCAGGTAGCTCTGAATTTTTTATCCAGTATGAATTGATGGGTAATGATTTAATTCTAAATGCACCCTTATGGTTCATTCACCTTGATTTCGTCCACTGGCTCTGCTGATTCTTTCGAATCGGTGTTTTGCACGTCCAGTCGTACAATAGCCCGATCACACCCTTTGAAGACGTACTTATAGAGGTACTTAACCGCCCTCACAGACCCGCATGCCTCTACGTTCACATGGCAGTTGTATCTGGAAAACCTTATTATTTGTTTGAATAGTTCGAGAGTGTTTAATAAATTTCTCATTAACCCACCTCATGGTTAAATAAGGGTTAAACGGCACCACCCAGCGGTTGTCAAGGGGAATCCCAGTTTTGGACCTGGTGACGCTTCCATTATCACGTCGCCGATAAACAGGTGACCCCTCCGTGAAGCTTGTTTTTTCCGCAAAACTTCTCGGAAACTTATGACGACACATCTTAAAACGAAATGGTTTTTTTTTAATTTCATGTCACTCTTAATCATGTCGCTCACTCTTGTGTCGAAAATTAACTAACCCCATTTATCATACATGGGGCGAACGGAAACTCTTGGCCGCAAGGCCCATGCATCATCATACGGGACACTCTTTCGTACAACTCTGGTTCATCCTCTTCATTTGGCAACTCAGCACATATCAATGAGTCAATCTGTTCGGGTGTCTTTATTTTGTGTTCCTTAATTTTTAAAGTTAATAGCTTAGCTGAATATAATAAAGTTATTCTAATCGTCTTACCCTATCGAAGTTGATCAACAGATGACAGTGTGGCAAGCCCCGTTTCTGGAATTCGATGGTGTGCACGTGGGCCACAACTCTACCGAGAACACCGACTGCGAAGAGGTCATTACAAATCGCCTTTAGTTTTAGGTGGAAAACCCTTGCCACCAAATCGGGTCTTTCTGCAGCGGATTGCCCGTCAAGTAGGTGTGCTGAAAAAAGTCAATCGAACAGGTACTGCTGGGAAACTTGTGGTTCGAGTTTTTACCTGAAACCTCGGGCCATTTTGGATTCGCTGTTACAGTAACGAAAAGGTCAGGGGAGCCGTGTTTGCGCACGATCGCCATTGCATCTTGAAAAAGCTGAAACGTTTGCCGCGGTGATCCCATGTAGCTTCCAGGTAGAATGATCTTTTGACCGATTTGAGACGCGTCTAATTCGCCATCACATCGTGTCACGGCGTCACATACTCCTGTTGAAATAACAAATATATTCGCAAGATCTTTTGTAGTCTCATCTGATTTGAAGACAATCTTACCATTATATAAATCGGCTCGGATTTCTTTTTGGTGAGACCGGATATAGCCTAATTTGGCAGCCTCAATTTTTGCTGCCATGTCCACCACATATTGCAGGAAAAGACGACCACTGCCGAACAGGTGTTTATTCGTTTCTCGGACATGAAGCCTGCAGTTCATTGAAACACTTTTTTCTCACCATCTAAAACTCACACTCACTTTTTCTCAGCAACTCACACTCACTTTTTCTCAGCATCTTAACTCTTCCTAAACAACTCAATAAACCTGTGAGAGTAGAACTCTCGAGGCGATATGTTTTCTCTTTTTTTCCCCGGCCGTAACTCTTTCTTCATTCCCATCATCCATCCACTTTGCCCACGTGGAAACAGCAGTACATACTGTAGCGGATCGTAGCTGGCATGTGTTTCAGAAATACGTTTCAAATCACCGGACTGCAAACGTAATGAAATTGTTGTCATCAATGTTTATATTCCTGGATGAAAATGTAACATTTTCTTCTACCTGAGACTGAAGTATGATATCTCTGGGGCAGATCTCTGTGCTGTCATCTACAATAATTGCCCCCACATCCACCGAAGAGGGATTATTGTACCTGTGCATATCTGTAATAAAGTGGTACATAGTGAATGTTCAGGTTAGTTGAGTCGATCACGTAAACTTGGCCCTACCTGGCACATTTCTGTCCGATTTCAGACTTATTTTAACATCTTTACATGCGTGACTGCTGGTGATCTCATTAGCTGATTTATACAACTTGACAAATGGGTTAGTTTCGTTCATCATTGCCTAAAAGTAGAAGCATCCAACATTGATTTTCAGTTTGAAAGATCAGTATTTAAATTAAAAAATTGTACCTGCAGCTGTTGTAACAGGTCGGAGTCAATGTTCGTCATGTGTTTTAGCCGACTATCGAGTTGTTCCGGTTCTGTTTCGAGTGTGTAAATCTGTGCATACTTTGCTTCCTTTCCTTCTTCAGGCAACCAATCTCCAATCAAGTGATGGAAAGCACCCTAAAAATGTCCCCTTTCATTAAAGCGTCCTACATCTGTTTAACACAGAACACACGTTAATCTTGAAATAGTAAGGCCCTCCACGTTTTGGCTCTTCAACTTTGGCACCGGCGGACGTGAATGCGAGCAGTTGATTAAGTTTACGACTGTTCACCCTGAATTTTTATTTTTATTAATCATGCATATGTTTATACTAACGGCCCTATGAAGCATGATAAAATTATCAACCGATAGTGTTTCGATTCGGCAGTCGTTCCTTGACATAGATCTTCTATCAGTTGTGGCACCGTTGGAACTTTCAAGTTCCTCAAATCGCCGCGCATGCAACAGAGTGTGAACTGAGGGGTCGACTTTGATGAGTCACAGGTTTTTTCTTCCGACCAATGCAGTGCCTCAAAAAATCTTTTTTTGTTCGAGAGACTAAAAAAATATAAATTCTCACCAACCCCACAGAAAGAACAGCTTATGTTCATATTGCCCAGGTCATGTGCTTCCACGTGATGTCCATTTGCGTATTTTGATACTGTAAATTTACACTCATAATGCTAATAAAATGTTCCCTGCTAAGCCAGTTTGTCAACAAACCGGTCCTTTTTTCTGTCCATTTGCGTATTTTGATACTGTAAATTTACACTCATAATGCTAATAAAATGTTCCCTGCTAAGCCAGTTTGTCAACAAACCGGTCCTTTTTTCTTTACTCCGTTCTGCCACTTTAGCAAGACGATCTCTATGTTGCTCTGCACTTTCTTCTATAAGTTGCAAAGTTATATTATTATGCTGTTGCCCAAAATCAAAATATTATGTGCCTACATAGTTCTCGCCCCTGCTCAACAGTTTCTACTACAAAGTATGTGATTGCCAAGAAAAAAACATTTTCAAAATGGTCCCAACTTACATATATTTGTCCCAGCACCAATTATAATATTATTTTTCAAAAATTCCCGCATTGTTGCGTAATCCAATTTTTCTCAACAAACCGGCTCTCGTTTCTCTATTCCGCGCGGCCAACTTAGCAAGTCGCTCACGTTCCTGCTCAGCAGTTTCTTCTATAAAGTTGGTGATTACCAAGAACAAAATGAACTTCATTTGGTCAGAACATATTCAAATATTCACTAAATGAACTAACGAACCGGCTAATCGTTTCCTTTTCGACTGGTTCACCTTTTCAAGTCGATCTTTTCGCTCTTCTTGACTTTCTCCTGTGGGGTATGAAAATGTTATGTACATATATATATTCGAAGAGGATAGATCAGTTAAACATGAGATTGACGTGAACAAATTGATCAAGCGTGTTTTGCTCTCATCATTAATCTTACTTTGCCGCTTTTCTCTTTGGCGATGTGCCATTTTCGACAGCCGTTCTTTTCTTTCTTCGTCGCTTTCTTCTAAACATATAAACAGGCGTGCAATCAAAATTATTATTTTCATAAATTTGTTGAAAGTAAATTTACTTGACCGCTTTTCTCGTTTACTCTCTGCCATTTTTGCCAGCCGTCTTTTTCTCTTTTCATCGTTTTCTTCTGAACAGAGATTTATGAGTATCTGTTCGTTTATGTTTTCCCATTTAAGTTACAGGTACATAATTTATTGAACATCAAACAAATAAAAATGAATCATCACCATATGGTCGGCTTGTGGGAGCTATGTTGATTCAAAAATACTGAATCCAGACCTCTCACATGCCGAACAATTGGTATATAAATAATAATACGTGAATCGGACTTTTCTAATTGAATCATTCAACCTTGAGTCACAGTGCCCGATGACGGCTGAGGATTTTCATCAGTGGCTCCTAACCACTCCATGCCACTGCAGCAGAATATCGTGCCCGTAAGTTTCAAACTGAGTAATAGAAAGGTATGTTACACATGACATGATAGAAGAAAAATCAATAGAAAAATCAATGCCACGTTCAATATCAAATTTTTTAGCTGATAATTTTTTGTGTCTCAGAAAGAAAAATCTATGTTACACATGACATGATAGAAGAAAAATCAATAGAAAAATCAATGCCACGTTCAATATCAAATTTTTTAGCTGATAATTTTTTGTGTCTCAGAAAGAAAAATCTATGCCACGTTCTACATTGAAGGTGAGTTGGGGCATCATGTTTAGTTATGGAAATCGGTCGGTGTTAATCGACTGGGAGGGTGGCGATGATTCTCCTTCATTGAATATTTTAATCTGAGCGTGGGGCATTATGTTTAGTTATGGAAATCATGGAAATCGGTCGGTGTTAATCGACTGGGAGGGTGGCGATGATTCTCCTTCATTGAATATTTTAATCTGAGCGTAACTTTTTTTACCTTTAAAATAAATGACTGAAAGAGTTTTTTGGAGTTTAATTTCTGATATTTATATCGATTCGTCGCGTGGACATACAAACTTACAAACTCTATTCTTTTTATTTATAGGACTAGGGTAAACCCGTTGCAGGGCAACGGACGGTCAAGTTAAATAATGACCGTTTCCTGCACTAAACCCGATGAAATAATATTTCTGTATACCATTAGGTTTGTTGGTCGGTTGTGTTAACCCGACCCGTTGATTGTTCAAACTTTAGTCTAGAGTTTAGTATACTGACAGAATTACTGTAAAAACCCGTCAAAAAGTTAGAGCAACCCGTAAAGTTTTCAACTTAATACAGCTTCTTTTATTCGTAAAACATATTGTTTCCATATGTCGCGTTGCCAACTCCCAATAAATATTTCACTGATTACACGATATGGGGTAATCTAAAACTCACAAAATCAACCGTTAAACTTACACAACTTTTTTAAATCTAACTTTATACCCGCTCAGTAAAATTACAGGGTAACAGTAGTAAAAAAATCGTGGAAAATAGTCGAAAGTACAACCCGTGGAGTTTATAAATTTGTTTTTTAATCCATGAAATATCATATTTAAGCCCCGCCCCGGTCTTTTAAATAGAAACATTGAAACCCGTGGCACAACAATTATGGTAATTTCAGTTAAGGTCAATGATATTTTCAGTTCAGTGAATTTAGGGAATCTCCTTTAAGGGTGTTGATGACAATATCAGCTCAACTTTTATGAGAGAAGGTGATGATGATTATAAATTTTTTGATTCTGCTTGAAATGGGTACGTTCATAGTTTTCCCTGGACTTTCCCTAGACTTTCCCTGGACTTTCCCTGGAAATTCCCTGGACTTTCCCTGGACTTTCCAGGGAAAATTTTGTATAGAAAAATTTTCCAGGGAAAGTCCAGGGAATTTCCAGGGAAAGTCTAGGGAAAGTCCAGGGAAAGTCCAGGGAAGACTATGAACGTACCCAAATGACATAAAGAGTTTTTCTGCGTTTCACTTCTGATATTTATATCAAATTGCTTGCGGACATACAAATGGACATTGAGTTTTAATATATAAGATACTTTGTAGATGAATGAATGCCCATCCAGTATGTACTCACTAACTTGTATTAAACTATGATACTTGTGTAGATGAATGAATGCCCATCCAGTATGTACTCACTAACTTGTATTAAACTATGATACTTGTGTAGATGAATGAATGCCCATCCAGTGTACTCACTAACTTGTATTAAACTATGATACTTGTGTAGATGAATGAATGCCCATCCAGTGTACTCACTAACTTGTATTAAACTATGATACTTGTGTAGATGAATGAATGCCCATCCAGTATGTACTCACTAACTTGTATTAAACTATGATACTTGTGTAGATGAATGAATGCCCATCCAGTATGTACTCACTAACTTGTATTAAACTATGATACTTTGTAGATGAATGAATGCCCATCCAGTATGTACTCACTAACTTGTATTAAACTATGATACTTGTGTAGATGAATGAATGCCCATCCAGTATGTACTCACTAACTTGTATTAAACTATGATACTTTGTAGATGAATGAATGCCCATCCAGTGTACTCACTAACTTGTATTAAACTATGATACTTGTGTAGATGAATGAATGCCCATCCAGTATGTACTCACTAACTTGTATTAAACTATGATACTTTGTAGATGAATGAATGCCCATCCAGTATGTACTCACTAACTTGTATTAAACTATGATACTTGTGTAGATGAATGAATGCCCATCCAGTATGTACTCACTAACTTGTATTAAACTATGATACTTGTGTAGATGAATGAATGCCCATCCAGTGTACTCACTAACTTGTATTAAACTATGATACTTGTGTAGATGAATGAATGCCCATCCAGTATGTACTCACTAACTTGTATTAAACTATGATACTTTGTAGATGAATGAATGCCCATCCAGTATGTACTCACTAACTTGTATTAAACTATGATACTTGTGTAGATGAATGAATGCCCATCCAGTATGTACTCACTAACTTGTATTAAACTATGATACTTGTGTAGATGAATGAATGCCCATCCAGTGTACTCACTAACTTGTATTAAACTATGATACTTGTGTAGATGAATGAATGCCCATCCAGTATGTACTCACTAACTTGTATTAAACTATGATACTTTGTAGATGAATGAATGCCCATCCAGTATGTACTCACTAACTTGTATTAAACTATGATACTTGTGTAGATGAATGAATGCCCATCCAGTATGTACTCACTAACTTGTATTAAACTACGATACTTTGTTTAGCTGATTATTAACTGTATCTAAAACCAAAATTTTTTCATGTATTCTTGCTATCTTAGAACAGTTCTACGCTCATTATGATGTAATTAACAATAAGCTTACGGATATCATTTTGTCTATCTCAAGTTCAACTAATATTGGTATAGCTATGCGCTGCCTAATCAACCAAGTATATTAATTTTATAATCTTGCTTGCTATAAATTTGTTGATAGGAAGAACAGACCCTCATACCGTGTACAATTTTCATGAGTTTATTTCTTTTCATATACGTCGTTTTTCCATTCAAATATTCCAATCGATAAAACTGCTCTGGATAAAACGTGAAATATAATAAAGTACAAATTGAAGTGAAAAAGATTTCCAGATGGTAGGACAACCTAATGATATCTGCCCTAATCAACAATCGATTGGATTTGAATCACCGATAATTGTTCAGGGTTGTCAGGAGTATAGTTATTACAATACACTATTATACCAAATATAGTTGGTAATACCAACTATATTGTAGTTATTACAATAAACTATTATACCAACTATAGTATAGTTATTATAATACACTAATCTACTAACTATGTATTATAGTTATTACAATAAAAACTACTTTATGCTTTTATCCAATTATGAGAAAAAATCAGACCTCATGCCTCACAATTACAGTAAGTTAAATGTTAAACATTTGTAGAACTATGTATGCGTATCTAGCCATTTGTTACAAAACTGATAGCTTTGTAACAGATCAAATTGAAATGAAACGTCAATTAAATTGAAATGAAACGTCAATTTGCTTATACAAAATTGACGCGTCTCATTAAAAAGGGCAATCCGATCTGTTTATAAAACTTTCGAAAATTTGAAAAAAGAACTGATCACCAGAAAAATTGAAGCAATTCAAGCATGCAATTAATATATATATATAAATATCTTATAAAAACGATTGGTAAATATGAAATTGACCACAGAATAGTGCTATCACACGGGTGTACACAGAAGGTCTGCTTAACACAAATAAGGGGAGTCACAATCGGAACGAGTAAAATCATAAATATTACAACTCAATAAACATTATTTTACATACATCATTGAAAGATATAATTCTTTTGAAGCAATAGGCGAAAATGGATCGTTTACAATTATACTGAAAAGGTAAACTTCTTATTTACAGTGGAATTCAATACAGGAGTTATGTAACCACAAGCTCATGTCTTGTTCATCGGCATTAATTAATCTGTTGAGTATTGAATCTATGAAATTGACATTGACTGACTTGAAATTCTTCACATAACAAAACATGAAGGGTGTAATCTTCCAATTAGACTCATGCTTTCATCAAAATTGAATACTGATTTGGAATTGTAAAAAAACATATTGAAAAAATCATTCAATTTTTTTGTCATTCCAGAGCTCAATGTTCTCCTCACGGAAATGGTGTAAGATTCACAGCTTAACTATAAAAGTTTACATATTAAGGGATCGTCCGTCCCTTGATACCGATTGGGAGCCACTGTGGAACGATTAAAGCACCGTCCCCGTAGTACAGTCAAATTACCCATAAACTAGTTAAGCAGTTGTTGTTGTCACTGGTAAACAGTTGTTGTTGTTGTTGTTGTCACTGTTAAACAGTGCGCGCACATGATGTATGAGCAAACACAGCCATGTCAATGTTGTTCTCAAGTTTAGAACATGAGAAACGTCATGCGAACGAAAAAACCAGAAAGTTTGAAACCAAAATCAGAAAACACCACGCACACGAATGATCACGTGATTCGTGTTACAACTGTTGTTCTTATATCTTGTTACACAGTTCGAATTCAGATCTGCTTCAAGTAGAGAGCGCGTTTCACTTTTCCAGATTTTTTCGCTATGCTCATTATGTTGGTAACCATCGCTGAAAACTAGCAAGTCTAGCAGCACGCGTTTTTCTCCAAACCCTGTTCCCTCCAACTGTACAGATTTGAAAACCGGACGTAATTTCAAAAACTTCTACTTTCTAGTTTGATCATCTCAGATGGAAGGAAATAAAAAAAAATGTATCATAAACGATTTAAGTAAGACTTGACCACAACATACCTGACCCACACCAAAAACAAAGTGGCACACTAAACGGGAGAATATGGGTTGGCAAGGATTCACTGCACACGGTCCGTCTTAAATCAAGTTATTTGTTTCCATTCGAATTAACAACGGCTCTAATTGAACCAACTGTTATGTATGATGACTACACGAACTTTCAACTGGATATAAGACGGGTAACTTGCCGCTATCCGATGTTCTATAAATGGTAAAAAACAATTCTACAAAAAAACAATCAGAAAACTGATATATACATGATTATTGTTTGTACATGAATATACACAGCGGGCTGCCAGGAATTAACAGAACCAAGGGAAACAAGATACATTGAAAATAACCTTTTCCCCTTCACCTTTCTATCAACAAAACACGCAATAATAACCTCAATCAGACGCCTATATACAACCCAAGCCGGGAAGAAAATATCCATTTACCTTTGTTCATTTAGCGTCCAATTCGAATTTCTCATACACAAAGAAAGATAAAAACATGAATGTTTTCAAATTGACGCCAAGAAAGGTTCCCTAAAAATCAATTAAAACCCGTCACTGTCACATGTGTCAGAAACAACTACTAAATTAGATCATGACATCAGGTAATCAAATGTCATCAGTATTTTTTAAAATTCAAATTGGCGCCAAAAGTTTCCCCACAAAAATCAGTGATAACCCGTGATATGTGGCAGAATCGAATAATGACCAATCAGCACATGGCACCGGGTAACTCAGCAGCATCAAGATTCACCACGATTACGTGCGTTGAACGTCGACCGTCACGTGACTGACTCAGTGGATGATCCGTTCCCTGTCTCAGTGGATGATCCGTTTCCTGTCTCAGTGGATGATCCATTGACTGACTCAGTGGATAATCCAGTGACTGACTCAGTGGATGATCCATTGACTGACTCAGTGGATGTTCCGTTGCCTGTCTCAGTGGATGATCCAGTGACTGACTCGCGGTCACACCTTTAGCTGACCGACGTTGTTGTTGTTGTGATCGATATTGACGTTCATCCGTAGACGATGGCGAACCCGCATTCATGTCAGCCGACGTCTCAAAGAACACATCATCTTTGTCGTCGTCCCCATCGAACGAGATCCGTTTGGTTTGTACCACCAGTTGTGGACGCTCTTGGGGAGAATGCGCAGCGTCCACAGATGGTTGTTGTTGTTGGGGTGACGAAGCTGATGTGGACGGAGCACAGTAGACAGTCTGACGTTCCATGATAGCTGCACGACACAACGGACATTGGTCCAGCTGCAGGGCACAAGTCGCGCACAGACCGCTGCAAATAACATTCAGTTATTACAAATGACAATGTACATATCATACATCTGTATTATAAAGTCCACTACAGTTTTCCCAAAAACGGTACATCAGTATTACATAGCAACAACAGTCGCACGAGCACGAGTCACATTATAAATGGGCATTTAACTTGCAATCTTTTCATCATTAAACGTCGCTTTCTTCCCCAAAGGCGACCTGATGTCACATTAAACCAGTGTGAGCACTAGCGGACGAGAAGGGATGGGAAAAGTGGAATTCCCCCCTCTTTGGCGTTACCAAAAAGTACAGTTTGATCCCTAAGGTGTAGGTAAAATGATCTTCAAACGTCTAATTCCCCCTCTTTGATGAAATTCTTCTCCCTTTGGAGGATTTGCTCGTCCGCCAGTGAGTGTGAGTGCAGTGGTACAATATCCAAGCGAACATTTATCGGATACCCCAATTACTTGAAAAGTCATCAACTATTGAACAACACAACTTTTTTTCAACTTGTTACGTTAAATTGACTCTGACTTTCTCATGACTCAATGACGCATATAATGCACTCGCACTCCATATAAGCTTTTTTAAACAAGTAATCAACTCCATATAAGTTTTTTTTCTTTTTGTCTCCGGTTGCATGTACTTATCGCAAATCATTTTGTGATCACATGTATCCAGTGTGTTATTTGACTAATAAAGCGAGACGATGATGATGATAAGTAAATATGTGGCCAACTCGTGTTTGCAGGGCATGAGTCGAATAGTGGCCTGTTGGCTGTAACACAGTTGGCACGCGTCATCGGGCACGCTGATACTGCGCAACAGCTCCAGCTTGCGGCGTCTGTAACACAAAATTACATCACAGATGAAGAATAAAAAACATCAGGAAATTTAAGCAACAAACTTCTGATAAGGAAAGAGTAGTGGCGGGAATTTGGCTAAATATATGTGGTTGTTATCTGGGCAATATTAATGAACCTGGGCAATATGGTGCGCTGTTCGGTGCTCAGCTCGCACATTTCGTTCATATTACGGTAGTCTTCCAGATTGGGCGCATATCGAAACGGTTGGGCGCCGAAATTGAACCGACATTGTTGGAACGACATGAAGCTGGCCGCCGCGAAGAAGCCTTACAATAAAAGCAGATACAAGTTTTTAATTGGAATGGATTCAAGATTCTAATTTGAAGTAAACCATAACCAGCAACAAGATGGACAATGACAACAACGAAAACAACAACAACAGCAACAGCAACAACAACGACAACAGCAACAATAGAAACAACAACCTTAACAACAACAACAACAACAAAACAACAAAACAACAACAACAACAACAACAGCAACAACAACAACAACAACAGCAGCAGCAGCACCAACAACAACAGCAACAACAACAACGGCAACAACAACAACAGCAACAACAACAACAATAACAACAACAACAACAACAATAACAACAACAACAACAACAACAACAGCAACAACAATAACAACCTTAACAAAAATAACAACCTTAACAACAACAACAACAACAACAGTAAAACAACGTCCAACCGTGGCTGGCGTGATGGAATACGGCACGATGTGGCTGATCGAGTGGCACGCCATTCAGGTAGAACTGCGCCTGCACGCGATTCAGATCCAGCAGACACCCGAGGTAGTCGCCTGAAATTGGTCGTTATTACCATGGGACGACAAATAAAATTACGTTTTACACAAACATCAAAATACGCATTTTGTTCATGAAGTTGCATGTAATTGTTTACACGATGGGAAGGTCAACGAACGTTTGCCGTTGCACTGCAAATGCTTATCACACCAGAAATTAAAAAAATACATACTAATTCATTTTCAATCAATTGAATCATTTCACTGTGTAAGTGTAAGCATCATGGCGATGGCGGTGCACCGTGAAATTCCGAAATTTCATGGCGTGATAATTTATCCACTCAGCATTCTCGCCCAGTTCAAACATGATTATTCTCGCAAGCCAAAAATTTATATGACATTTTCAGCTCAACATGATGCATTATGCATCCAACAGTCAGGTGACGCAAGCAGTTCGTAGGTTATACACAGCAAAACACCGACAGCTAGTCAACGAAAATAATTACTATATAACTAAAATATACAGTCTTCTACTGCATAATGAACTAAAAACAAACCAAAACTAAACGAAACTAAATAAAATTATTAAAAATAAAAAAGGACAAACCTGGTTTCCAGGCGGGATGTTTGTGAGGTATACTCTTGGCAGCGTGCCATGTAAACTGACGACACCCGTCGTACGCCACAGAATACTCGTCATCACCGATACCAAAACCCTCCTGCACATATTATCATATTATCGCAAAGATTTATTCAGGTTATTGCGTTTCCTTCAACTTATTTATCTTAGTTTTCATTTACACATGGTGTTTCGACCATTTACAAGTCAAGTAATTTCCCCCGTAAACTAGACGAAATTAAGAGGGCACACTAAACGACTAATAACCTTGTCATTATCGGTAAGTACTGTTTGTATGTTTTCTTTCCTTTAATAGGTAATATAAAGGGCACAAAGTAATCATAACTGAACAAAAAACGAACATGATTGAAGAACTTGCTGTCTTTGGTGGCCCATCCGATCTGCATAACACCCGGGGTGATGATGAGCACTTCATAGAACGACACGCCCAACTCGAGTTCGCACGTACATCGGACACTCTCGAATAGCAGCACGTCACAGCGCGCCTCAAATCAAGTTGAAATACAAAAATAATATTTTTATATTTGAATTGAACCGTGAATATAACTCGCGTTTCGCTCTTGTTCAGAAACCGAAATTACGACTCAAATCAGGATATAGCGTTCCATAAAACTTGTCATAAAAAATACCGAACTACAGATCATCGATTCAAAGTAAACTGCATGATATCTTTGTCTGGCAAAACAATCAAGCAAAAAATTTCAGGTACGAAGAATCATAGAATTGAATCATACAATAGAACTTTTAATTCAAAAAGTTTTTTTTATTATTTGCTTGCCGGTGAGCAGGGGTGGGCCGGGTTTTTTGGCGTTTTGCAGGGGGGGGGGATTGGATTTTGAAATCTCAGACCCCCCCCCCCCCCCCGAAAAGTGGGGAGGGGGATAAGGTCGGGTAGGGGGGTAGAAAAATTTTCGCAAAAAAGCCTTTTTTTATTGTTTCTGCTAAAAAGTCTTCTATTATAAGGTATAAACATCACATGTACCGGTTTTTCAGGTTTTAACCAAGAAAATTGACCCAGAAAACGTGTTTGTTCGAAAAAAAAATTCTCACAGCCAAAATTTTTTGAAAAATGAACCTCAAAACCTCGATTTTGCGGCCGACTTTCTCAAAAATTTCGAGTAGGGGGGAGGGGGTGGGCGACTTAAATTTTTGTCTAAGGGGAGGGGGTAGGCTACCAACCAACCCTGAAAAGTGTGGGGGGAGTAACCCCCTACCCCCAGCGGCCCACCTCTGCCGGCGAGTGTATCAACCAACCTCGAGTCCATTAGGCGAAATCTTGAGGTATTCGGACACGTCCTGGTGATTGAGCATGGCGTTGATACCCGTCGTTTCAATCTGTTCATACGTGTAAACCCGCTCCGGTTTGATGACTAAAAATGTATAATTATTGTTAGTTTAATAAATCGACTCACTCGTTTCACTTATCGATTTCGATGTGATTTAAAAAAATAATAATCATGATCTGGATAAAAATCATGAGATACAAAACAATGACATCTTCATGACTGAAATTGATAAAACGGTAAAAAACCCAATAGTGAAAGAACATCAGTTCTTAAGTTAGGGTTAAAGAGTTATTCATGACGAAAGCCGAAGAATATTGCCTATTGGTGATTTTGAAACAGTCACCACATTTTTGTTTTCTTAGTAGTGGATCCCGCGATTAAGATAATTGTAAAACATAAAATTGGAGTACCGGATTGTTGATCCCACAAAGTATGTGTCTGTTTGTGCATAAAACTTTCACGTTTTTTTTGGTTCGTTATATCAAAATGACAAACATGATGAACACCCAACCCAAAGTCATAATGAAACCAGTGCAATCGTGGACGAGTCTTATAATAAAGAAAATAAGACTAGCTTTCAAACAAAAAACCGTGGCGTACGATCCTAATCAATTGTGAATGATATATAAAAACTCATCAGTCTAAGTTTCAAACCAGAATAAATAACAATAAAAAACATAAAAAACCAACAAATATTGTCGAGCGCCGACTGAGCACAAAATCCGACTTGATGCCATAATAAAGTGGACTGGAGTTGATCGGGCGGTACATCGGAGGGACTCCAGTCCCTGTGCAGGTTGTGATGTTCCAGCAACTCGAGTGGATGCGGATCCAGTGCGTTCAGTCGATCAGAAATCACATTGCGATTCACCGCTGCAAACAAATGGCCAGTTATATCACCATCAATTATAGATTGTTTGTTACATTAGATATTACAATTATTTTCTATAAATTGTTTAAAAAGTTAATAGAACCGCTTTAAAATTTTAGTTTGGATGTTTTCCAATAGCCATCCGCTATTCAAAAGTTCTTGAGTTTTTCTCAAGACAACTCTGAACGCGCCCTTAATTTTTTTGGTTAAACCTTGTGTCTGCAGTTCCACGACTAATTTTTGCGACTAACTAGCCGCACCGCACTAACGGTCACCTCGTATTTAGGACAGCAACTTTAACAAAGGACCAATGCATCATTCTCACTCCTGAATCAGCCAGGCATTCTGCTATTCTTTCGACAAATTACAAAAAAACATTCTAATTCAAGATCGTAGTTTTCTCTGTCACTTGGCATTCGAACAAGTTAAAAGGTGTCAGTTTTCGACTTGATATCCCAACAATCTCGAAAAACAGAAACCCACTTGTTTGCGCGTATTTCTCGAGTGCAATCAGCGAGAAGAGTATCACGTTGGGATCACGATCCGAGGACAGATTGCCGATCAGATAATCCATCGTGTCGTTCTTGAATGTTGCCGCGCTGTTAGCACCTGGAAAAATATATATGTAGGTGCATAAAAATGAAAAAAAATTCCCTAATATTCCATTTTTTTTCCTCACCTACCTGGTTTCCTCAATAACCTAAACAGCCGCTAATTTTCCCAAACGGCATAATCTATTTGTTGTTTGCAACCAACCAGCCAGTTTCTCAGCAATACACCCAAGTACGATACAGGCGTTTCTGTTCCAAACGGCCGATCGCTTGCACGTTTCCTCGGGGGTCAGATTCAGTCGAGCCAAGAGAGCCGAGACCGTGTCCTATAAATAATAATAATACATTATAAAGTGAATTTAACGTTTATTATTATGTCGGCTAGATTACAACCATCCTACTGTACTAGTCATGTGACGAGTGTACTGTATCTTTGTCTATTGCAACAAGTGAAACAGAGCGTGACGTGTTGCACTGAGATGTGGTCTACTATCAACTGTTTTCAAATTGTTTCTTCGGCCACCACAACAAAAATTTTCACAATGACATTGCGCACGAAAGTCAGTTTTAACATCCGTAACACCCAGGAAACGCTCACATTTAATACACGAAGTGTTTGTCGAGCGAGCTATGCTCTGTAACAAGATTTTTAAGGAATATCATGCAACCTTAGTTGGCAACGGGCTTTCGTCGAGAAAGAGGGTAATGACAGCCGGCCCGAGCGGATTATCCAGTGGCACGATATGCACCATGGCTTCGGTGATCTGAATCCAGCCGACGTCCTTTTCGGCAATGATGTTCAGTTTGAGCATGGCTGATGGAGGCTCTTGTTCGCTGCAACAGTTTTATTTGTTTATTCATCAATTAATCAATTTATATGCTTTTAATCAACATTTATTCATAATCAAATCGATACGAAATTCATGATTGATGATCCCATGATCAGAGAGCAAAGATTTAACATGAATGAGAAATTTGTGAACCCTGTTTCCAAAATGAACCTCTCCACGCTTAAAATCAATTCAATTGACAGCAAACGAATCCCATTGAGTTTTACGATATAATTAATAATGTTTTAATCGCATCTCTGAATAAGTTGGGGATGAGCGGCAAGAGCCCCTCAAAATAACATATACTGCTCATGATTGATTATGCAAAAAAATCCGAATCGGGTTTGCGTAGGATCAGTAAGATTTTTCATTCAGTGTCAGTTGCATACGAGATTTTAAATTCTGAAATGGCTCAAAATGATGCAAATATTTCAATATTTGAAGTGCTTCAATATTCAGTGAATTAACTCGTAATTCTGCAATTTTATGCATGTTTTTTTTATCAGTTGCATGCTTATTACCTCGAAGAAATGAGCGCAGCCAATTTCCTCAGTAAGATTTTTCACCTTTAACAATATTCGAAAGTCTTACAACGTAATGCATAATGAAACACGAGCAGTATATGTTGCGTTGCGATAGCAGTGTGTGGCGTCACTGTCACAGCGAATAAAAGGATATACCACGCTAACGCAAATTAAACCGTAATTCCGTGAACTTGTATAAACCCGGAAATAAACGAATAAAAGTTGACCAACTTGTTAACGAGTGTGCGAATGACATGTAAAGTTTCAGTAATCAACTCATCCACGTCAAATCCGACTGACGCCAATCGTGTTTGCGGATGCGTCAGCGCCGACAACGAATTCCGCGGGGAAAACGCCCTCGTCGACCGGGGGTTCTGCGAATCGGCCGATCTGAAATTACAATATTATGATATACTGTATAAATAAACAATATAGTTTTTTAATCAACCCCCTACATATGCGAGAAAATTCAAAATTATCGGTGGTTAACAATCGGTAAAGCTTTGCATGAAGATTTGTAACCCTGTAACAGTGAACTGTACCGCACCAAGAAGTACTCTTAACATTTATACGACGTTGCAGGCCTAAAATTTAGTAGCGAATCGTCCAGCGCATGGATGGGGAGTGGCAGTTGATGTAATCCGGCTCGCTGGTCAAGTGGTTAAGGTGCTAGACTCTGAAACCGCCTGGCCGGCCGCACACGGGTTCGAATCCCGGGGCCGTCACCAACAAGCCTTATGGCAGTCAAAACAGAAGTGTGACCTACTGGCTGATGGTCGTGAAATAATATGCCTTGAACATCAGATGGAGTGACTTGGAACTTGTTCCATGATATGCCTTATGGCAAGCACCATTCATGATTGGGACCCGGCGAAGTCTCAATCCGAATGAAACAACCCAACAATAAAAAAAAAATAATAATCCAACCTGGACGATCCATATCCGTTATCTGAGGCGTGTCGGCGACGACCTGATGACGGCCGTTGCCCGAAACACTGGTTGCCCATTAAGATCAATCTGAAACCAACTATGAGATCAAGCATATAAAAAAACGAGAATCCTAATTGAGGTTTGTTCAACTCACTGGCGGACAAGCTAATCCTTCAAAAGGGAAGGGAATTTCATCATAGAGGGGGAACTGGTAGTTTCCATGCCGTTTTACCTACACTTTAGGGAACTGATTCCACTTTTGGAAAAAAAAGCCAGGATGGGGGGATTTTATTTTTCCCATCCCTTCTCGTCCGCTAGTGATTTAACTGACTGGCTTACTTCCGAGCACCGACTACAGTTCAGATTATAACACTTCTTTTCCACCAGCTATCAATAAACAATTGGGGGCGTTTTGTGTTAAGCCGTGATCGGCATTCGTAAAAGGTAACACGGTAACACGGTAACACGGACTTCTGTGTTACAACAGAGGGTGCTACTAAAACACCCACTGCCCGGGCCGGGAAACAGCATTTCTAAAACACCCACACAGGCCGGGAAAATTTCTAAAACACCCACACCCCGGGCCGGGAAAATTACTGAAACACCCACAGTCGATCAAAAAGTGTGGGGAAAATTTCTAAAACACCCACTGTTCCTTTAAGATCAGGGTAAAAGTTTGACGTCACCCGGGGTTTTCATGACGTCATTACTAAAACACCCACACTGGATAGGCCGGGATTATTATTTTACAGTGCTAGGCCGGGTTTTTCCCGGGCAGGGTTGGAAAAAAGTGGGGGTTTTTTTTACTAAAGCCCCGGGCCGGGGGCCGGGGTGGGTGTTTTAGTAATGTTGTTTTCGAGTTTTCCCGGCCCGGCCCGGGAAAATTACTAAAACACCCACATTTGAAATTTTTCGAAAAAAACAAGATGTTTCAAAATGAAAACCTAATGTTTCAAAACTTTTTGTAATGTTTCAAAAAGACCAACTAACTTGTTTGTATTAACTCGCGGTCGGTAATTTTTTCTTTTTTAAAAATTAAGCCAATAATGTTTCATTTTATGGTTTTTTAACCACATTTGGTTAGAATTAGATGTTTCAATGCAGTTATCAGACATGCAGCAGCGTCTGCAGTGTTCTTGTAAACAAATTTTCTGCATGTTTAATTAAATGGAACCACGAGCGCAACCATTGATGTTTAAAGTGTATTTTGAGTTTTCCCGGCTGCTTATTTACAGAAACTATAAAGTGCTGGTTCTCCCGCGCTATTATATAGCGTGTGTGTGCACACCCTACCATCAGCCAGCGTGACATAGTGGTTTAGCGCGTCACTTTTTTGAACGATGGGGTGAGGGTTCGAATCTCACTGAATTATTTTTCGCTCATTTTGATCATACACTGTTCCTATGAAGTTCTACTGTTCGTTAACCCCCGATAACCTATCGTAAGGCTTGCTTGTCCGAGCGATAGCGAGGACAAGCGCGTTAGCTCCTAATTTCCGTTTGCCCCCCTCTAGGAGCCATATTCCGACACGTAAAAAAGTCATGAACTTTCATGAAAAAATTAAAACTCCTATTGAATTATGTTCTCTATATCCTGAACTTTATGTGGAAAGTAAAAAAATGTAACTTGAATGGATTTTACACAAACGGGAAACAAAACAAAAACTTTATAGTTTCTGGAAATATGCTTCCCGGCTTGGCCCGGGAAAATTGCTAAAACACCCACAGTTGAAATCTTTCGAAACAAACAGGTGTTTCAAAATTGAAATCTAATGTTTCAAAACTGTTTGTAATGTTTTATAAAGACCACCTAACGTGTTTGTATTAACCCGCGGTCGGTAATTTTTTTCTTTTTCAAAAATTAAGCCATTAATAATTTGCTTTTTGGCTTTATAAACATATTTTGTTAGAATTAGATGTTTCAATGCACTTATCAGACATGCAGAAGCGTCTGCAGTGCTCTTGTAAACAAATTTTCAGCATGTTAAATTAAATGGAACCACGAACGCAATCATGAATGTTTCACGTGTATTTCCAGAACGTAACGTCCCCCCATACTTCGTATGCTTCTAATGCTATTTTTATCGATTCATATTTATTTTTTGCCGCCAAATGGGGTTGTGTAAAACAGCTTGATGCGGTTTTCATTGTTGCGTGGACTAGCAATAGATTAATGTGGGTAAATAATTTCAAAACATTTCTTAAACATAATAGAAACAAATTATTTGCTGCAAATTTTGTAAAAAAAATTACGTTAACTTGATTTTTGCTAAAAAAGTTTTAATGTTTCTCTTATTTGAATAGTTAAGTTTAATCGTACATAGTGTGGCACCCAATTGGGCTGTGTAAAACAGTTTGTAGAATCATAAACTGAGTTTCTTTTTGCAATTGTGTTTCACACACTTCTGAAACTAAAGAATGTCGGAATATGCTTGTGTAAAGCAGCCTCATTTTTTCAGTGCGTCAATTCAAGCGAACGAGTGAGTGAGTGAGTGAATGAGTGAGTGAGTGAGTGAGTGAATGAGTGAATGAGTGAGTGAATGAGTGAGTGTGTGAGTGAGTGAGTGAGTGAGTGAGTGAGTGAATGAGTGAGTGAGTGAGTGAGTGAGAGAGAGTGAGTGAGGTTTCAGTTTCCTTCTGCGATCGATCACAGTCGGGTCCAGGGGACACTTCACGTCTATACTTGCGCATGGAGAGCAGTGGTGCTGGTACGATGGAATGCGTTGTTGGAGACGAACACGGCTTGAATTGAATGTCTGAACTTGCAGAGCGGGTTACATTGTGAGCAGAGCGATCTACATTCTGAAATGGACTCCTTAGCGTCATTAATTTTTAATGCAATTAACCATTGTTACGATACAAACAATTGCTCTCATAGTTTCTTGTTACTTCAATATTTTTTCAATCCTTAATAATTTCGGCGCGCGTTCAAACTTGAAAGAAATTTACAGCAGCACCTTATTTTACAAGGTACAACTACTAATAAACGGGCGTAATTCATTCTTTTTTAGTAAAAAAATTACTACAGTATGGGATTAATTTTTTTAAATTATATTGTCACTTGTAAATATTTGTTCAGCAATATATATTATCCATTTGCGTGATAGTAAAAAGCTTCTCGAGATTGAAGTGAACAAATGACACGATAACTTGTCAACCCGAGAAATACGTACTGAACATGCAAAAAGAAAAAACGTACTTTCCCATAGAAATACGTACTGAAAAAAGGCGAAACAAATGTTTGACACATGACAAAGTAAATCATAGAAGGAAGCTAAAAAAATGCTAAATGTTTTCGAAATTCACTCGCTCACTCACTCACTCACTCACTCACTCACTCACTCACTCACTCACTCACTCACTCACTCACTCAATCACTCGCTCGCTCACTGATTCATTTACTCACTCACTCATCATCCCACTCACTCACCCACCCACTCAACCATCACTTACTCACTCATTCACTCGCTGAGTTAAACACTCACTCACTCACTCACTCACTCACTCACTCACTCACTCACTCACTCACTGAGTTAATCACCCACTCTTTCACCAATTCGTCATCTTTATCTTTACTTTGTCTCATGCACTAAAAAATGTTAGCTTCGGGATCATGGGACTTGAATAAATTTGATTGCGTGCCGAAATTCGAATGCGCGCCAAAATAATTACGGAAAAAAATTTGGAGCAACGAGAAACTCAGACCAGACTTTATGCTGTAACAAATTATGGTGTCAACCGAGTGGAGTTGAGGCTAGCGATGATTCATTATCCGACGTTTTAGGCAATATTTTTGTATGCAGAAACAACATACGGACTGGAACACTCTTATAATAAGATTCAGCAGTTTAAAACACAATTGCAAGAAGAAACGCAGTTTATGCTTCAGCGAACTGTTTTACACAGCCCGATTGGGTGCCAAACTATGTATAATAAAGTTAACTGTTCAATTAAAAGAAAAGTTAGAAAAACAATTTTAAGCAGAATTGTAGTTTACATAATAATTTTTCACAAAACTTGGAGCAAATAAAAGTTTTCCCCCACATTAATCTATTGCTAGTCCATAAAATCGCTTCAAGCTGTTTTACATCGCTAAATCGCTTCAAGCTGTTTTTTGGCGGCAAAAAATAAATATGAATCGATAAAAATAGCATTAGAAGCATACGAAGTATGGGGGGACGTTACGTTCTGAAAATACACGTGAAACATCCATGATTGCGTTCGTGGTTCCATTTAATTTAACATGCTGAAAATTTGTTTACAAGAACACTGCAGACGCTTCTGCATGTCTGATAAGTGCATTGAAACATCTAATTCTAACAAAATATGTTTATAAAGCCAAAAAGCAAATTATTGATGGCTTAATTTTTGAAAAAGAAAAAAATTACCGACCGCGGGTTAATACAAACACGTTAGGTGGTCTTTATGAAACATTACAAACAGTTTTGAAACATTAGATTTCAATTTTGAAACACCTGTTTGTTTCGAAAGATTTCAACTGTGGGTGTTTTAGCAATTTTCCCGGGCCAAGCCGGGAAAACTCAAAATACACTTTAAACATCAATGGTTGCGCTCGTGGTTCCATTTAATTAAACATGCAGAAAATTTGTTTACAAGAACACTGCAGACGCTGCTGCATGTCTGATAACTGCATTGAAACATCTAATTCTAACCAAATGTGGTTAAAAAGCCATAAAATGAAACATTATTGGCTTAATTTAAAAAAAAGAAAAAATTACCGACCGCGAGTTAATACAAACACGTTAGTTGGTCTTTTTGAAACATTACAAAAAGTTTTGAAACATTAGGTTTTTATTTTGAAACATCTTGTTTTTTTCGAAAAATTTTAAATGTGGGTGTTTTAGTAATTTTCCCGGGCCGGGCCGGGAAAACTCGAAAACAACATTACTAAAACACCCACCCCGGCCCCCGGCCCGGGGCTTTAGTAAAAAAAAACCCCCCACTTTTTTCCAACCCTGCCCGGGAAAAACCCGGCCTAGCACTGTAAAATAATAATCCCGGCCTATCCAGTGTGGGTGTTTTAGTAATGACGTCATGAAAACCCCGGGTGACGTCAAACTTTTACCCTGATCTTAAAGGAACAGTGGGTGTTTTAGAAATTTTCCCGGTCCCGGGCCGGTGTTTTAGTAAAAAAAAATTTTTTGTTGTGCCCGGGTGTGGGTGTTTTTGAAATTTTCCCGGCCTGTGTGGGTGTTTTAGAAATGTTGTTTCCCGGCCCGGGTAGTGGGTGTTTTAGTAGCACCCTGTTACAGATTACGATTTTTCGGTGCGTTGTGTTAACGATATCCATGTGTTGGAAGGTGTTTACACTTCGGGACATGACAAGACAAATTGAAAAGTAGTACATGGGAAAAATACTATCGTCAAAAACAACTTTATTTACTGACTTATTGGTTTACACAAATCTGATACAGTTTAGTGATCACTAACGAAACGAACCTTATCGAAACTTCCGAAACGAACCTTCCTCCCGAAATATGTTACTTCGTTTCGATATTCTCGAAACGAAATTCCATAAGTTTCGTTTCGATCGCTACCGAAACAAAAAATTTCGATAATAGTTTCGATTCGATTTGTGGGTTTTCAGTAACTGTGAACAACCTATCTGACCGTTCACTTACTCACTCACTTACTCATTCACTCACTTACTCACTCACTTACTCACTCACTTACTCACTTACTCACTTACACTTACTCACTCACTCACTCACTTACTCACTCCCTTACTCACTCACTCACTCACTTACTCACTCACTCACTCACTCACTCACTTACTCACTCACTCACTCACTTACTCACTCACTCACACTCACTTACTCACTTACTCACTCACTTACTCACTCACTCACTCACTCACTTACTCACTCACTCACTTACTCCCTCACTTACTCACTTACTCACCCACTTACTCACTCACTTACTCACTCACTCACTCACTTACTCACTCACTTACTCACTCACTTACTCACTCACTCACTCACTCACTTACTCACTCATTTACTCACTCACTCACCCACTCACTCACTCACTCACTCACTCACTCACTCACTCACTCACTCACTCACTCACTCACTCACTCACTCACACTCACTCACTCACTCACTCGCTGACTCACCGACTAATGTTTTATATAATGGAAGTGTCTATGAAACGTGAGCTATACGTCTCATGTGTCTATGGAGGTTCGGTTGTAAGAATAAAATAGTTTATTAAACCTTATCGAAACCCTTAACGAAACTTTCTTCGTTTCGGTAGCTAACGAAATTTTCGTTTCGAATCAATCGAAACGAAATTCAAAAATTTCGTTTTGTTTCGTTTCGTTCGTTAGTGATCACTAAATTACAGTTGAAAGTTTTCTGATAGGTGTAATCAACAATCTTCATCATTTGGTCACACAGTTATCACACACACCTCACTAACTCACTCACTCACTCACTCACTTACTCACTCACTCACTCACACACTAACTCACCCACTCACTCACTCACTCACTCACTCACTCACTCACTCACTCACTCACTCACTCACTCACTCACTCAGTCACTCACTCAATCACTCACTCACTCACTCACTCTTTCACTCATTGACTCACTCATTCCCTGCTTCCCTCACTCACCCACTCCTCTTTCCTTCATTCGCTCCCTTAGTCACTTCCTCATTTAAATATTCATCCACTCACTCACTCATTCACTATCTTGTTCACTCATTCCCTAACTCACTCACTCACTCACTCACTAACTCACTCACTCACTCACTCACTCACTCACTCACTAACTCACTCACTGACTTACTCACTCACTCACTCACTCACTCACTCACTCACTCACTCACTCACTCACTCACTCACTCACTCACTCACTCACTTATTCACTCAAAAATTTTACCATTCGGTTACTCACTCACTCCCTCACTTGCTCTCTCCCTTACTCACTCACTTCCCTCATTCACACTAAACCACTCTGTCACACTCCCATTCACTCACTTACTAACACGCTAACTAGATCACTCACTTCCTCTTTCAGTTCAAACACTCAATCACTCAATCATTTACTCATTTATTAACTCACTGGCTCGCTTATTCACTCACTCACTCTTCACTCAATCACTCATTTACTCACTCACTCATTCACCGCATATGACCTTACTTCTTTCCTCACAATGTTTCCCTGATCGCGCCTACGGAGCGGAACTCTTAAAAGCGCACCGTTCATTTGCGGAACTATATTAGCGGAACTGTTCGCATCGGAACCGTTAAGTGGGGATCAATACCCAGCGGAATTGTTATAAGCGGATCCGTAAAAATCGGATTTTTATAAACCGGATCGTTTTTCAGCGGAACTGTACCCAGCGGATTTTTTCATTTCCGGATATTTCAAAGTTTAAAATCGGAAGTATAAAAATCGGAAGTGTTAAAAACGGAAACGTCAAAAGCGGAACTTTAAAAAGCGGAACCGTCAAAAGCGGAACTGTTATAAAAGCGCCCTTCATGAGTTGAAAACCACGCTGGACACCTCCGCTTCGCGGTGCTAACGGTCCAAGGCGGGGGCATAAAACTTAGGTTTCAGTGTAGGCTTAGGCTTAGGCTTAACCTTTAGAGAAGGGCTCGGGCGCTACGCGCCCAAGCCCTTCCCAAACCCTAAGCCTAATCCTAAGCCTAAACTGAAAACTAACTCTTAGCCTCATACTCGGCGATCTCGCTTAGAACGAACAGTCTGTGCTAATGACTAAGCCGAAGCCTTATAAACAATGAAATAGGCCCTCCAAATGTTAATAGCAAAAAAAATTTACTTCACCGAGTTCCGCAAAACTAATATCCGGAATTTAAGGTTTCGCTGTCGTAAGTTCCGCTGAAAACACATCCGCAAAGAACGGTTCCGGAAACAAAATATCCGCAAATAAACTTCCGCTGGCAAGACTTCCGCTTTTAATAAATCCGATTTTAACAGTTCCGATGAGAAAAAATCCGATCCATACAGTTCCGCTAACAAACAATCCGCACATAACAGTTCCGGAGAAAAGACTTCCGCTAATAAACTTCCGCAAACGAACGATCCCTTTTATACAGTCCCGTAGATATGGGTACACCGTTTCCCTGAATCATTCGATACTAACCAACCTTTAAAAACTCATTGTTTCATTTGGTTTTTCAGTAGCCATTTTCCCACTCACAAAATAAAAAATGAATTTTGGATTCAATAGTTTGTATGGCAAAATAGGACATGTCCTATCTTGGATTTGAGTGGCAAAATAGGACAACGGATTTTACTATGGCAAAATAGGACATCCATCATTAACACAAAACGCCGATTTTTCACATTTTCAAAAGACAATTTAAAAATGTCGTAAAACTTTCGTAAATCGTCTGACGAACTGACAGTCGACGGTTATTTATTGAGTTAGCGAGTTAGTGAGTGAGTGAGTGAGTGAGTGAGTGAGTGAGTGAGTGAGTGTGAGTGAGTGAGTGAGTGAGTGAGTGAGTGAGTGATTGTGCGGATGAGTGTGCGGATGAGTGTGCGGATGAATGACCATGAGTGTGCGGATGAGTGACCATGAGTGTGCGGATGAGTGTGCGGATGAGTGAGTGAGTGAGTGAGTGAGCGGATGGATGTGTGGATGAGTGAGTGAGTGAGTCAGTGAGTGAGTGAGAGGATGAGTGTGCGTAGGAGTGTGCGGAGGAGTGCACGGATGAGTGCGCGGGAGATTCGGTCTTACCTCCTGCAGAACTTCCAAATGGACGTCGCGGAAACACTGCCCGACGGCTCGCTACGGTATGCCGTTCAAAACGGCAAATTCGACGTTGCTGTTTCACCGCATCTGGCCGAATAAATGATATCACGATAACCACCGGGTCTAACCCCGCTTGGTGTAAAGAGAAGTAAAAATAAAAATCGAGAACTAGAGGCATTGAGGTTTCCGAATGTCATCTCTAGCTACTCTATTTTTATTTCTACATATCTATTTCTGTCCGATGGAACTTGTGTCACAGTACACATTTCAATGATCTCACCGCTATGTTTATTTGATTTTGCCTTTGTTATTTTCTTTGTAGATTTTTCACGGTTTGTTGTGACCTATATCTAACAATTCTTAAAGCGCGCCTAAAATTCCAGGCCGACAATAAACCAAGGATAATCGTCATTTTCTATAACCCCTTTATGAACCTGTATTGAACACCTTTATTGAACCCTTCATGTTGTATTGCTGTTATATGCAGTTATATGTTTAAATCCAATTTGTTATTCAACACCTATGTGTGCCTTCATGTTATCCCGGTTTTGATTTGCTTTTTGCTAACGTTTGTTTTGCTTTTTGCTATCGTTTGTTATTCAACACATTTTTATCTGTTAATTTAATCTCGGTTAGATCGTCTCGCATTCAACATTGAGGTATAATAAAAATGTAGAAAAAGCATGACGTTGTTTTAATCGACAGAAGTGAGTGAGTGAGTCCCATGAGACCATTAGGGCAATGATTAGTGTAATTAACCCTGTCACCAAACAAAAATTACGGTTTCCAAACAGGCTTTTCCAGGCACGGCTCAAACCAATAGCATCCGCTGCATATTTCCAAAACCCAAAAATTTTCCTAGAATTTTTGCCTTATACGAAATTTTATTTGCGCATATTAAGATGGATAACCACTGAAATACCACCGCTGCGCGGGCCTAACGCGCTTGTCCTCGCTACCGCTCGGACAAGCCAGCCTCACGATAGATAATCGGGGGTTAACGGACAGTAAAACTTCATATGGAAAATATTTTTGATGACAGAAAATTTCGGTGTTTAGTAAGAATTCTAGGAAAATTTTTGGGGTTCGGCATTTCGCGCATCCGCTCACTCACTCACTCACTCTCACTCGCTCACTCTATCATTCACTCACTCGCTCACTCACTCACTCGCTCACTGACACACTGACTCACTGACTCACTCACTATATCATTCGCTCACTCACTCACTCACTCACTCACTCATTCACTCGCTCACTGACTCACTGACTCACTCACTATATCATTCGCTCACTCACTCACTCACTCACTCACTCGCTCACTCACTCGCTCGCTCACTCTATCATTCACTCACTCACTCACTCACTCACTCGCTCACTCACTCACTCATTCACTCACTCACTCACTCACTCACTCACTCACTCACTCACTAACTCACTCACTCACTCACTCACTCACTCACTCACTCACTCACTCACTCACTCACTCGCTTGCTCACTCACTCACTCACTCAATCACTCACTCACTAACTCACTCACTAACTCACTCACTCACTCACTCACTCACTCACTCGCTCACTGACTCACTCACTCACTCACTCACTATATCATTCACTCACTCACTCACTCATTCACTCACTCTTACCGTCGACTGACTATTAGTCGATTTACCGTCGACCGGCAGTCTAAGGTTACGTTTCCGGGACATTTTTCTGGCCATGTTACAGATTCCATATTTTTTTTCCGTGTTACCGTGTTACCGTGTTACCTTTTACGAATGCCGTTAATGATGGATGTCCTATTTTGCCAGGTTCGATATATACTGATGATACTGACTATTCATAAGATGTCATGGTAAATTACTACACAAAAATATTGACAAAATATAAAATTTGGTTATTTGTATTTTGGATTCATTTCGTTTTTTGGTTGTTTTGTCATGTGAGAGTAGTTGAATTATAGGTGGAGTAAGTAAGTGAGTGATTGGTTGACTGATCTATTGATTCAATGAAAGATTGATTGAGTGAGTCGGTGAGCGAGTAAGCGAGTTAGTGAGCGAGTGAAAGTCTCAGAGAGTGAGTGAGAGAGTTAGTGAGCGAGTGAGTGATTTAGTGAATGAGTGAGAAAGTGAGCGAGTGAATGAGTAAGGAACGAATGAATTAGTTAGTAATGAGTGAGTTGGTGAGTGAGCAAGTGAACGAATGAATGAGTGAATGAGTAGATGAACTAATGAGTTGATGAAATAGTTAGTGAGCGGTGAGTGCGTCCGTGAGTAAACGAGTTAGTGAGTGAGTGAGTTAGCGAGTGTTAAAAGAATGACTGAATGAATGAATGAATGAATGAATGAATGAGTGAGTGAGTGAGTGAGTGAGTGAGTGAGTGAGTGAGTGAATGAGTGAGTGAGTGACTGAGTGAGTGAGTGAGTGAGTAGTAAGTGGGTGAGTGAGTGATTGATTGAGTCAGTGAGTCAGTGACTGAGTGAATGAGTTGATGAGTAAGTGAGTTAGTGAACAAGTGAGTAAGTTCATGAATGAGTGAGAAAGTAAGCGAGTGAATGAGTTGATGAACGAATGAGTGAGTGAGTGGTGAGTGAATTAATGATTGAATGAGTGAGTTAGTGAGCGAGTAAGTGAAGCAATGAGTCAATGACTATATAACCGAATGAGTTGATGAGTGAGTGGTGAGTGAGTGAGTAAGTGAGTAAGCGCGTTGGTGAGTGAGGGAGCGAATGATGGCCGAATGAATGAAAGAGTGAGTGGGTGAGTGAATGGTGAGTGAGTGAGTGAGTGAGTGGGAGAGTGAGTGAGTGAGTGAGTGAGTGAGTGAGTGAGTGAGTGAGTGAGTGAGTGAGGTGAGTGAGTGAGTGAGTCAGTGAGTAAGTGACTGCATAACGTCCTTATATGAAAATTCGTTCCCTTTTAGTTCCGAACTCAGAAAAAAGGTGTACCCATATCTACGGGACTGTATAATAGGGATCGTTCGTTTGCGGAAGTTTAATAGCGGAAGTCTTTTCTCCGGAACTGTTATGTGCGGAATGTTTGTTAGCGGAACTGTATGGATCGGATTTTTTTTCATCGGAACTGTTAAAATCGGATTTATTAAAAGCGGAAGTCTTGCCAGCGGAAGTTTATTTGCGGATATTTTGTTTCCGGAACCGTTCTTTGCGGATGTGTTTTCAGCGGAACTTACGACAGCGGAACCTTAAATTCCGGAAATTGGTTTTGCGGAACTCGGTGAAGTTAATATTTTTTGCTATTAACATTTGGAGAGCCTATTTCATTGTTTATTAGGCTTCGGCTTAGTCTCTAGCACAGACTGTTCGTTCTAAAGCCCGTATGTTATTTCTGCAAGCAAACGTACTGCCCAAACATCTGATAATGAAACATCAGTAGCCCCAACTCAACTCGGTTGACACCATAGTTTAACACCAGAGCATGGGGTGATGATGATTGATGTGCGTGTTAAAACTGATTGTCTGATGTTTCATTATCAGAAGTTTAGGACACGAGTTTTGTTCGCAGAAACAACATACCGGCTTTAAGCGAAATCGCCGAGTATGAGGCTAAGAGTTAGTTTTCAGTTTAGGCTTAGGATTAGGCTTAGGGTTTGGGAAGGGCTTGGGCGCGTAGCGCCCGAGCTCTTCTCTAAAGGCTAAGCCTAAGCCTAAGCCTACACTGAAACCTAAGTTTTATGCCCCCGCCTTGGACCGTTAGCACCGCGAAGCGGAGGTGTCCAGCGTGGTTTTCCACTCATGATGGACGCTTTTATAACAGTTCCGCTTTTGACGGTTCCGCTTTTTAAAGTTCCGCTTTTGACGTTTCCGATTTTAACACTTCCGATTTTAATACTTCCGATTTTATACTTTGAAATATCCGGAAATGAAAAAATCCGCTGGGTACAGTTCCGCTAAAAAACGATCCGGTCTATAAAAATCCGATTTCTACGGATCCGCTTATAAGAATTCCGCTGGGTATGGATCCCCACTTAACGGTTCCGATGCGAACAGTTCCGCTAATATAGTTCCGCAAATGAACGGTGCGCTTTTAAGAGTTCCGCTCGCTCCGTAGGCGCGATCAAAAAAAACAAAATTTGATTCCAAAATACAAATTTGAAAAAACAATTTGTCAACCAGTAGAGAGTCACCCCGTCACCAATCCCATTTGTTACCGTTTTTTGACGGTTTTACGAACGTCTTTTTGCCGCACAAAAAAATCTGTTATATGACAGAGATGTTCATTTGACAGAGATGGCCATTGGGAATGTTTCTCAGCATCTACGTTGAGATGATAACGAGGAGGTCATCGAATACCAGTCTGTCTTTGCGGAGCGAAACCCCCACAGACAGAGTGCGGTGTCTCTAACGCCCCTCACCAACAGGACAGCGGTGTCACAGTTAGCGTTGTGAGTTTCGAGCTTTCGACACCACACTACTTTGCGAAGCGCGTTAACCCACTGAGCCACGTTGCCGACATAAAAAGAAACACGATAACGATTTCATTGAAATAATCTGCCGTGATTTTTCATGGAGAAGTCTATGTGAGTGAGTGAGTGAGGGAGTGAGTGAGTGAATGGGTGCTATGAGTTTCTACTATGAGTTTGATCATTACTGTACTTTTTTCTCTCTCTTTCCCTTCATAATTTATTTTGTCAGTAATTGGGATTTAAAGGTCTATTTACCAACTTTATTCACCCCAATTGTATGTTCTAATCCTATATATAAAAAGAATAGAGTTTGTATGTAAGTTTGTATGTCCACACTGAATCGATATAAATATCAGAAATGAAACTCTGAAAAACTCTTTTCGTCATTAATGTTCAGAAATCAAATTTTTATGGTCATCACCTCCTCATATCAAAGTTGAGGAGAAAGTTGTCATCCACACCCTCCCAGTCGAATGTTCAGATTCACTGAACTTTTAAATTATCGAGAAAACTCAACTATAATTGCAACTAATTATTTTTGCCACGAATGAAAACGGCATTTATGTAAATGTTAGAATAAGAGAGCAGCTGCACAATTACTTTGTTAAACGTGGGAATGATTATGTCTTTTTTATCGAAAAACAACCATCAAACATGATGGCATTCAACTAAAAAATTTATGTAACAATCATAAATTACCGTATTTTAGATTTTGAATGCTGCTCACATGCTGAACTGCCGAACGGGATCAATTTTTTCAACTTAATTTTTTGTTCATATCAATTCATTAATTACGGGTCGGTTCAAAATATTCAAGCTACTGCTACTCTTCAATATTGATTTGAGGTCGGGTAATGAGATAAGAATATGCTATGGTTTTCAACGGGACGAGTGAAAGATTACAGTTTTTGGAAGACAATAGTCGCTAATAAGTTGTAAAACTTCAAGGTGGCTAAAAAAATTTTCCGCCGGCTTTTATCACTTTAATTTTGTATTTGACCTTATCTTAAGAAAATTCAAATTATTCAAGCTCATCTTTACTACACAGTATCATGTTGAATCAGGAATTTGAAAAAATCTGTGATCAAATCAATTCATTAATTACGGGTCGGGTCAATTTAGAATATTTAAGTTCAGTAAAAAATATGCTATGGTTTTCAACGGGACGGGTGATAAGATTATAGTTTATGGACGAAAAATAGGCGCGGGTTCAGATTACTGTAATTTTTTTATTTATCAAAACGAAAATGTAAGTCAGATTTTAATGAATCGGGTAAGTTTAACGTATATAAACAACGGGTTAAGATGTTTATCTTGGAATAGTTAGCTCTGTAAACTTAACAGACAGTTGCGTAGCAACGGGTTTACCCTAGTCTTATATATTAAAACTCCAATGTCCGTATGTCCGTATGTATGTATGTATGTCCGCAAGCGGTTCCATATAAATATCAGAATTGAAACGCAAATAAACTCTTTATGTCATTTTCATGCAGAAACAAAAAAGTATAATCATCATCACCCTCTCTCATAAAAGTTGAGTTGATATTGTCATCAACACCCTCAAAGGAGGTTCCCTAAATTCACTGAACTGGAAATATCATTGACCTTAACTGAAGTTACCGTAATTGTTGTGCCACGGGTTTCAATGTTTCTATTTTAATGTGGGAACACAAAAGCTTTTTCCATGATTAACCGAAACATGACACCTTTCGTCAGGAATTTATTTCTAGCTAAACTGTAAAACGTACTCAGTCTTTTTCAAATAAAAGACTTTTGTTAAAATCAAAAGCCAAAAATTTTGTGTTTAGGTGGTCGGGTGAAGTTTTTTTTATCTAATGTTCACTCCAAATTATCGGATCGGGTCATGAGATAAATAAAGTACCATTTATTACGAGATGGGGCTTAAATATAATATTTCATTGATCGAAAAAAATTAATAATAGCCAAACTCCACGGGTTGTAATTTCAACTATTTTCCACGGGTTCTTTTAACTAATGTTACCCTGTAATTATACTGAGTGGGTATAAAGTTAAAAAATTTAAAAAGTCGGGTTCAATGGGTTCATATTGTGCGTTATAGATTACTCCATATCGTGTAATCAGGGAAATATATAAAAGAAGTTGTATTGAGTTGAAAACGTTACGGGTGGCTCTAACTTTTTGACGGGTTTTTGTTACAGTATTCTGTCAATAAACTAAACTCTGGACTAAAGTTTGAACAATCAACGGGTCGGGTTAACACAACCGAACACTTATAATGGTATACAAAAATATACTTCATCCTCGGGTTTAGTGCAGGAAATGGTTACTATTTAACTTGATCGTCCGTTGCCCTGCAACGGGTTTACCCTAGTCATAGATGTATTGATCAATTGTAAACGACCACGTTTTTCCACATGGTTCTGATCCAATCAACATTCACATCAACTGACCCAGCTGTCCGTCTCAACAATCACACAGTGTTCATCAACACCCTGCAATATATCACACATTAAACGTAACTCGACTCACTGACCCAACTGTTCAATGGGTGTCGGCAACCGAGTTAACCACCTCAACCAACGTGTGTGTCGTTACGGTAACGCATGGCTGGTCATCGGTGAGTGAGTGAGTGAGTGAGTGAGTGAGTGAGTGAGTGAGTGAGTGAGTGAGTGAGTGAGTGAGTGAGTGAGTGAGTGAGTGAGTGAGTGAGTGAGTGAGTGAGTGACTATTGGAGGCAAACGTGGGCCAAATAGTGAGTCATTAAGTGAATGTTTGAGTAATCGAGTCAGTCAGCGAAAAAATCTGAGAATAATTTTTCGTTGTGCCACAACCATGTGAAAGTTTGTGGTTAGGTGACTGACCGATTCTGACTGAAACATGCTCAATATTAACAGCACTCTTGCTCACAAACTCGCTCATGACCGCAATGCCGTTTTGCGCGGATAAAAGAGAAAATCCGGTGACTCGAGATGTGCTGAGCGTCAACAGCTCATGCTCAGTTTATGGCTCACCGGAGACCCGACCAGTAAACTCGTACTGCTTCTCTGCCGCAAATAGACTTCTAGTTCCATTACCGATGGCCATCAGAACCCTTTTCATTAAGAATCACATAAGCGAAATCAATGTTGGTTAACTCAACTGCCACTTTAGTAAACAACTTTAATTTTTTTACTGCAACTAATTACTTGAGTAACTGAGCGGATATCAGAAGGGTATTTTCGTTTCGAACAGATGGGTAATGTCAGAAACGCGTCATGGTCTGTGTTCTTTTCAAGGACCTCCAGATTACAGGAGCACCTTAACCACTAGATTAGGTGACATATTCTGGCTCTACATTGGCGAATCTAATCTAGCTTTATGAACATATTTAACACGATTGTGAAATCACCGCAAATCAGTTGAATAAGTTTTCTACATATATTCACGTATATTCACATTTTTCGATTACAGAAAGCTGACTGGAAAGCCGATACGTGCGACGGTATATCGGAAACGTACGGTGCCAGCGGGGCATGCTTTAGGACCGAGTGGAAAGACGGATCGTCACCTCCTGTCTCCTTTTATATGTGCTGCTGTCGCGGATATGCTGACTGCAACCATGATAACCGACAACCAGATTGGACCAACCCCGAACTTGACGTTAGCCTGCTCCTTATGGAAGAATTTCGGTATAACTTGGTTGCAGCACAACGGGACATTGTTCGATTGATGATCTGTGATTGTAACTTTCAGTCATCAAACAAATCCAACCCGGTGCCGTGGGATGACAACCCGCCCAACTCAGACCCACTGAGGACGTGCGTGTTGAACGACCTGGCAACACCGTACACTGAATCCTTGGACATCGCGGTGTGTTCCAAGCGTGACCAGAACTTGGACAAGGACAACGATCAGTGCATGCTCGTGTATGATCAAGGTTACATATTATTTATTTGAAATGTTTACACTTTGTTTTATTTTTTCGGAACATAAAATTCTAGCGCTGACGCCAACTTTTTCGTGATCAAATATTTTTATTACAATCGCGGAAATTCTTGAAAAACGAACGACGAAAGTCACGCCTCCTGAATATACATTTTCTGGTCGTTTTAAGAAAATGGTTATGGAGTTTTCGGTTGAACGGTAATCTCTATTTAACCAGGCAAGTGGACGTTTGGCTGTGCGAATGATTTTGCCAAAGAACGTCAGCTGCGCGGCCTGTGCAACGAAACGACAGGAAATGAATGGAGTGATAAGGGCATCTTCAGATGCACAAAGGCTAATTGCGGTTGTACCTACATACGTACTTGTGCGCAGAAAATGCTAAAAACACTGAGGGGTGATATATACTGCACAGACTAGACATCATTCGTTTTTCTAAGTACATCTGTATCTGTGTCTGTCCAAAATAACAGTACAAACAGCTGAGTTATAAATATCATAACCCGCTAAATATTTATGTACAGGGTGTCCCATTCTTTTTTTACCGATATTGACGGCCTCGCATTTTGGTTGTGATGAACCAATACGGCTGAAACTTTTTCTGGTATAGAGGAGACTTTGACTTTTTGGTTCGATAACAACCAGAAGTTTATTGGGCATTTGTAGCTGATTTTACAAACCGTCGACAAAAATCCAATTTCAGCTATTGTTCTTTATTATTATTTACAATTTATCGAGCAAGGCGAATAACAAAACGGCAACAAGGCACACACATCACAGGTAATAAGCACAAGACAGTGAAATAGCAAATAAATCGGTGAGTTGACTACTGGACTTGGGTACAACCAAGACTTCGACAACGTTCCCAGCGACGAGGAATAGCTTTCACAGCTTTATGGCCTGTGTTAAGCGTAACTGCACCCATCTCTTCAGTGATAAAAAGACGTAACTGGCCTGAAATCTCAGGACTCTTTGCGTACACGCGTTCAATCAAGTCACCTCACAACCAAAAGTTAACAGCGGTTAGAACTGTGAACTGGCAGGACATCGGAGTAGCTTTCTGCAGATGCATGAGCCAGGAAAGGTCTCCGCGAGCCAATTTCGGTTGTCATTTTACAAAACCCAGTAAAAATTCGAGAATTTTTTGTTGTAAAAGAAGAATTATCGCAGATTAGAAAAATTTAACCAACCAAGTTTTTTACTGGGTTTTGTACATTTGCATCTCGGGTGGTCACCAGATCTGACCATTCTGTACTTCTGTGCGGTGATTTGAAGGAGCGCGTATACACGAGGAGTTCCGAGATAATTCCGGCATTTAAGTCTATTAATCACCGAAGAGGTGGGCGTAATTCCCTTGGGCACACGACATACAGCCGTGGACTCGTCATTACGAACGATACCGAGATCTTGGTGGTACCCAAGTTGATAAGTGAACAAGTTGGTTTATTTGCTTTTTTCACTGTCCCGTGGTTGTTACCTGTGATGATTGTGTTAACGGTGTCTTGTGTTTGTTGCTATTTTGGTATTTTCCGTGCTCGAAATTTGTAAATGAACATACCAAGGAAAAACAAAGGCCAAAATTAATTATTTTTTCGATGGTTTGTGAAATGAGCTGCAAACATTCAATAAACTTCTGGAAGGTACCAAACTGAATCTCTTTTATTCCAGAAAAAATTCCAGAATTTTATGGTTTAGCGCCACTCAAATACGGAGCCGTCAACATCGGTGCAAAAGGATGGGACACCCTGTACATGTACTTTTGATGAGCACTTACAGTAATCCAACATGTAATGTAAATATATATGTCTGTTTAGCACCTCTGCTGTTGTTCGGAAAAGGTGTGCGACCCCTCGAAGCATGTACACAATATGGATGAACTCGTGGCACACGACATTGGCACCTGCCGTCAAGACTGCAACACGTTTCCCACGATGGCTGAACCCACAAGTACGGAAGGAACGACCGTGGCAGATGTTGAGACAGCGACACTCGCCGATGGACCTGGCAACATCACGGACACAACCAAATCCATGAAACCCATCGTTGGACAAGTTGGGTGCTCATACACTACGCAACCGTCTGACACCGCATCCGAGGTTGTTGTTGTTGTTGTTGTTGTTGTTGTTGTTGTTGTTGTTGTTGTTGTTGTTGTTGTTGTTGTTGTTGTTGTTGTTGTTGTTGTTGTTGTTGTTGTTGTTGTCGTTGGTTGTTGTTGTTTTTGTTGTTGTTGTTGTTGTTGTTATTGTTGTTGTTGTTGTTGTTGTTGTTGTTGTTGTTGTTGTTGTTGTTGTTGTTGTTGTTGTTGTTGTTGTCGTTGGTTGTTGTTGTTTTTGTTGTTGTTGTTGTTGTTGTTGTTGTTGTTGTTGTTGTTGTTGTTGTTGTTGTTGTTATTGTTGTTGTTGTTGTTGTTGTTGTTGTTTTTGTTGTTGTTGTTGTTGTTGTTGTTGTTGTTGTTGTTGTTGTTGTTGTTGTTGTTGTTGTTGTTGTTGTTGTTGTTGTTGTTGTTGTTGTTGTTGTTGTTGTTGTTGTTGTTGTTGTTGTTGTTGTTGTTGTTGTTGTTGTTGTTGTTGTTGTTGTTGTTGTTGTTGTTGTTGTTGTTGTTGTTGTTGTTGTTGTTGTTGTTGTTGTTGTTGTTGTTGTTGTTGTTGTTGTTGTTGTTGTTGTTGTTGTTGTTGTTTTTGTTATTGTTATTGTTTTCGTGTTGTTGTTGTTGTGGTTAAGGTTACAAAAAAATTCTTGTTGCAGAATAGCGGCATACCAGTATCCGTGGTCGTTGTGTTGAGCGTGCTGCTGGTGATCAGTATTGGCATTTCATTGGGACTCGGGTACAAAATGTTCAAATTAATTAAAGTTAAATAAATAAACTATTTTTGAAAACAGCCTGAAATAAAATGACTTTCGGTTTGTTAATAATTCAATAGTTGCGCTATTTAGTTATTTTAAGGCTAATTTCAATAAATAGCTTATAAGGCACACGCGATCATTTACATTACTCATCGGTTTATTCAAAAGTAGTGAAATGGAATTTGTTTTTCGTAGAATTATGACTTGCGTGTGCTGAATCCGATTGTGGGTGTAAAAGTATCACATTACTAAATTCAAAGTTTTCTTCTGCATCTAACCAAACTGACATGTAGTGTTTTGAGCAAAGCCAGGAGTTCTGACAAACAATCATATTGTGTTCAATCTGACATTTAAAACTCTATATTCATTTTTTGCCGTAACATGTGCCCACAAATCTCGGTATTGTACAACCACCGTTTAACCGATCTATGTTTGTGCGTATGGCATTCATTTTTATTTGGAGATTAGAGGAACAGTAATCCCCCTTTTGTATGTAACCGTATATCATGACTAATTCATGTTCACTAATCCATTGCAGATAAACGGATTAGAAAAAATATATATTTTGGTAAAAAAAATCCCACATCACTGACTGACCAAATATTCTGTAATCTCTGTATTGACACTTTTCATAACTCGAAAATAAAAAATAACTAACCTAAAATGCGGATGGTGAAATTTTTGGTTATACATATTTGTTTATTTGGAATCCGTCGACCATTTATTTAGACAGTCGTTTATGACTGACTGACTGACTGACTGACCGACTGATTTAATAAATGACTTTTCCAAGAGATATACATTGATCTTTCTGTGTCCATTCAGTCAATGAAAGAATCGAAATCATCACTGTAAGTTTAGGTTTGATGAAAACAAAGGTATAAAAAATAGGGTTTCGATGGGTTTGAGGATGTCTAAACCCGATACGTAAACATGGCTACGGTTAAGTGAGAAGTTCCAAATTAAAATTATGGAACCATGACGTTATGAGTTCATAGCAACGGGTTCATGGTACATATGTAAGTCGAAGCTAATTTTTTATATTGACGGGTTCTCTTCGATAGTATTTTTGTAAACTTAACACTCAGTTGCGTAGCAACGGGATTACCCTAGTTTCTAAAATAACACGGACGTTAGTATATACACCATCATCGGAAGGAAATCAATTATTAGTGTTGAGCCAAGGTAGCACTGGTGTTTTCATGGCCGACACGATTGATGAAAATCCAAAAACATTGCGTCTTCTGTTGTGTAATTTTCTATAGTAACATGAAAAATTAATTTTTATTTAGACAAACACCTTTCAAACAAAATATTGTTGAAAACGATCAAACTGGAGTTAACCGATGAAAATTTTGATGGGTTTGAACTGTCAGCCTAACCTTGATGAGATCAGTGCGACACAAAATTTCTACGAAGCATAGCTACGTAAATCTTAGAAACCAGCAATGAAAATAACGCGCAATCAAAGTCATTCTTCTAAAAAAATTGCCAAGCTTCACGTTAAACCATAAGCAAAAAACCTGAAAACGATTTAATTGAAAGAATTTACTGTACTTTAAACGGAGAAGTCTATGTGAGTGAATGTCTCTTGGTAATTGGTGACATTAAAAGGTATAATAGTTAATTGATCATTTGTAAACGACCACGTTTTTCCACGTGGTTCTGACGCAATCAACGTTTACATCGACTGACAGCAACTGTAAACTTCAACCATCACTCAGTGTTCATCAACACCCTGCAATATATCACTGATTAAAGTTACTCAACTCACTGACCCAACTTTACAATGGATGTTGGCAACCGAGTTAACCACCTCAACCAACGTGTTTGTGGTTACTGTAACGCATGGCTGGTCATTGGTGAGTGAGAGAGAGTGAGTGAGTGAGTGAGTGAGTGAGTGAGAGAGTGAGTGATTGAGTGATTGAGTGATTGAGTGATTGAGTGATTGAGTGATTGAGTGAGTGAGTGAGTGAGTGAGTGAGTGAGTGAGTGAGTGAGTGAGTGAGTGAGTGAGTGAGTGAGTGAGTGAGTGAGTGAGTGAGTGAGTGAGTGAGTGAGTGAGTGAGTGAGTGAGTGAGTGAGTGAGTGAGTGAGTGAGTGAGTGAGTGAGTGAGTGAGTGAGTGAGTGAGTGAGTGAGTGAGTGAGTGAGTGAGTGAGTGAGTGAGTGAGTGAGTGAGTGAGTGAGTGAGTGAGTGAGTGAGTGAGTGAGTGAGTGAGTGAGTGAGTGAGTGAGTGAGTGAGTGAGTGAGTGAGTGAGTGAGTGAGTGAGTGAGTGAGTGAGTGAGTGAGTGAGTAAGTGAGTGAGTGAGTGAGTGAGTGAGTGAGTGAGTGAGTGAGTGAGTGAGTGACTGAGTGAGTGAGTGAGTGAGTCAGTCAGTCAGTCAATCAGTATAAGAGGCAAACGTGAACAATCGAGTCAGTCGGTGAGAAAATCTGTTGATGTTTCTTCGTTATAGCAGAAGAAAGTGATAGTTTGTGTTGACTGACCGACTGAAACATGTTCATTATTGACAGCACTTATGCTCACAAACTCGCTCATAACCGCAACGCCGCATTGCGCGGATCAAAGAGATAACCTGGTGACTCGAGATGTGCTGAGCGTAAACAGCTCATGCTTGTCTTCTAGCACATCGGTGCCACGAAAATCAAGCTCGTACTGTTTCTCTGTCAAACGTACACCTATATATCCATTACCGGTGGCCATCAAAACCGTTTTTGGTGATGGTAACCTTGGCGAGACCAATGTTAGTCATCTTGAGTGGCAATTAAAAGAACAAAGCTTCGTGAAAACTATACTTTTTACTGCAGCGTAAACTACTAAAATAACCGAACTGATAGTATTTTAACTAACAGAATAGTATTTTCGTAGTGTCCATAGAATTTGAATAAACCGATGGATGACAGAAACCGCACAGCAACATGTCTCTGTCTGTGCCCCTGTCAGGATCGAACCCAGGACCTCTTGATTGCGAGTCCAGCATTCTAACCACTAAATTGGAAGCCACATTTTAGTTTTTCATTATTTAGATCTCCTATATTTAGCTTTATGAAAAAGTCAGTTGAACAAGTTTTCTACAGATTTACGTTAGGTTCGGATTACAGAAAGCCAACTGGAAAGCGGACACGTGCGACGGTATGTCGGAGACAGAGTTCGGTGCCAGCGGCGTCTGCTTTAAGACTGAGTGGAATGACGGATCGTCAACTCCGGTTTCCTTTTATCTGTGCTGCTGTCGCGGATACGCTGACTGCAACTCTGATAACCGACCTAACCCTCCGCAGAGCGCTCTTGATGTTAGTCGGCTTTTTATGTAAGAATTCTGAGTTAAAGAGCTTCTCGAGATTCCAGTTAACAAATGACACGTTAACTTCTCCAACCCGGGTAACACCCCTAAACATGATGATTGCACGTTATAGCATGCAGCTATTGAATTGAGTTGAGTCGAACAGCCCATTGTTATGCACCTTCTCTTAAGCTAAAGATTTAAAGTTGGAGTAGCTAACACTACAACTTTTCACTTAAATCCCTTTAAGCCCCGTTTATACTTGAGCGCAGGCGCAGCGCAGATTTGGGTGCAGTCTACGGGTGCAGATTTACGGGTGCTGAACTACGGGTGCAGCTGGTTTAGTGAGTATAAACGCACGAGCGCAGCCAAAAGTCCAGTTTTTGAGTTTTTTTATTTGTTATAAAACCGAAGTTTTTGTGTGACTTCTTTTACATATTCTTGTTCACTGATTTTTTTCATGAATTTTGAAACCAAAAAGCCAAAACTAAGGTGAAAATTTTTTCGGTCGAGATTTTAGGCGGTCTGATTTGATATAAAACCGAAATTTTTTAGTGACTTCTTTTACATATTCATGATCACTGATTTTTTTCACGAATTATGAGACCAAAAAAAACCCAAAAAGGAGCTGAAATTTTTTTCAGTCGATTTGGCATTCGGGTCGGATTCGGACGATTATGCATACCATGTTATGTTAGCTGTGGTTGATTAACGTTGATCAAATCAAGATATTTTATAGCTCTTGGGGACAGTATTCAATCAACAGGGTCATTGACGAGAAAACCATGAATTTTCCGTTAAAAATGTTGAGAAAATTTCAAAAACTCTTATAAGGTGATTTGGAGATGTCGCGCAAAACAGGCAGACTGTTATATATCCCTATGTGAAAAATGAACGATTCTGTAGCGGCTCTGCTTGGTTTTGCGTGCTTTGTTACTGCTATAGTGGCTGTCGTTTTACACCACATTCTGGAGCTTGAAATCCAATGAAATATCGGGTTTTAAACTGAAAAAAATCATTAAACTGTCTAGGAAAAGTTTTTGACCTTTTTATAAAAATATTCAATTTTTATATAATGTAAAACAACAATCTGCACCATCCAATATCAATTCAATTTGATATTGGGTGCAGCCATACAAATCTGCACCCGTAGATCTGCAGCATAGATCTACGGTGCAGCCCAGTGCAGCGAGTATAAATGCAAACATGCCGTAGATCTATGCCGCAAACATTTTTGTATGGCTGCGCTGCGTCTGCGCTCGAGTATAAAAGGGGCTTTAACATGGTTACAGCTCAACGAAACCTTATTCATCTGATGAATTGTACTCAATTGTAACTTTCAGTTGTCTAACAAATCGAACCCGGTGCGGTGGAATGTATTCAACAACACCGCAAAAGCGCTGACAACGTGCGTGCTGAACGATTTGGCAACACCGTACAAGTTTGACCCGGAAATTGCGGTGTGTTCCATACGTGACGAGAACGTGGACAAGGACAACGACCAGTGCATGCTCGTGTACGATCAAGGTTACTCTTCTTATAAATCGTTTTGACTTCGTTTTATTTATTTGGAACATACTAGCTAGCTGTTGCGAAAGTTCATGGAAACCGAACAAAGAAACTTATTTTATGAGTCAATATTTTCTTGTCTGGCCTCTTTGATATAAAATGCGTGAAAAACCGCCGAATTGTGTCTAGATATCAGGGCCAATAAGAAAAAATTATAAGTGTTCTCTTTGTAGCATTTGAATAAGATCCATTTGATCGAACATGTACATAATTGAATGTTTGGTTATCCACTTGAGAGAAGAATACGAGTGAGTGGACTACCAATGTTTAGAAAACGAGAGTTCCTCATATTTTTCTCCGTGGCAAAGCCTGTTTCTCCTTGCTAAGTTCGATTTACAATGTCATTAACCAGTTAAAGGCGCATTCAAATGTTTATGGGTTTCGTTGATGCATCAATCTCAATGTAATCAGGAAAGTGGACGTTTGGCTGTGCATCTGATTTCGCCGAAGAACGTCAGCTGCGTGGCCTGTGCAAAAACGCGACAGGAAATGAATGGAGCGTTAAAGGCGACTTCAATTGCACTAAGGCTGGTTGTTGTTGTGACTAATACAATGTCCTAAATACCGTCGACCCTGTAATCTCATGTTAAGGATGCTGTGATAAGTATCCGAGCTTGTGAATTTTATATATAAAAATACTGAGAAATTTGGTGATAAACGGCAAGTTTCAAATTTATAGGTTTATATGGAGAAAATGCAAGATAATGTATTTCACAGATTCAGTTTGTTCAGTTTTAGGTACATGTGCTCCATCATACATCATTCGTTTATATTCATTCATTCAGTCCACATTCAAGTATATTCACTCAGTTTATAAAATCAGAACAAACAGCTGAGTTAACGAGAAGAATTTCAATAATCGTAACCCACTAAATTTGTACGGTGTAATGATGTATGGTTACCCAACATCGTATGTCTGTTTAGCATCTCTGCTGTTGTTCGGCAACGGTGTGCAACCCCTCGAAGAATGGGCCTGATCTTGATGAACTCGTGGCCCACGACATTGGCACCTGCCGTCAGGACTGCAACACGTACCCCACGACGGCTGAACCCACAAGTACGGAAGGAATGACCGTGGCAGATGTTGAGACAACGACACTCGCCAATGGACCTGGCAACATCACGGACGCAACCAAAACCGTTGAATGCAAAACTCAGAAGCCTGACACCGAATGCAAGGTATTTTGTATAACTTCTGCTACTCAGTTCTGTTGTTGTTGTTGTTGTTGTTGTTGTTGTTGTTGTTGTTGTTGTTGTTGTTGTTGTTGTTGTTGTTGTTGTTGTTGTTGTTGTTGTTGTTGTTGTTGTTGTTGTTGTTGTTGTTGTTGTAGGTTAAAAAATTTTCCTTGTAGCAGAATAGCGGCATACCTGCATCGACCATTGTGTTGAGCGTGCTGCTGGTGATCAGTATCGGCATTTCAGCGGGACTCGGGTACAAATTGTTCAAACTAACTAAAGTTAAATAAATAAAGTATTTTTGAAAACAGCCTGAAATAAAATGACTAAAATTTCAATAGCTGTGCTAGATAGTCATTTTAAAGCTGTTTTCAATAAATAGCTTATCATTTACATTACTCAACGGTTTATTCAAAAGTAGTGAAATAAAAATTTGTTTGTCGTAGAAATATGACTTGCGTGTGCTGCATCTGATTGTGGTGTATTGATCGTAATGTATTGAATCTAACTCAATATTTGTTTTTTTTTGCCGTAACACATCTGGTATTGTACAACCACCGTTTAACCGGTCTATGCTCGAGCAAATAGCATTCATTTTTGATTGGAGATTAGGGAAACAGTAATCCCCATTTATATGTAACCGTATATCATGACTAATTCATGTTCACTAATCCATAACAGATGTACAGATGAAAAGAAAATATATTGCAGTAAAAACTCATCCATCACTGACTGACCAATTATTGTGTATATTGACACACGTCATCATTCAAAAATGAAGAATAACTAACCTAATACATATTTGGACGTGAAACTTTTGGTTATGCATTCATGTTTTTTTAAAGTTCGTCGACCATTTACTCAGACAGTCGTTATGCCTGACTGACTGACTGACTGACAGATTGACTTAATAACAAACTGACTTGACGGACGTTGTGACTTACTAACTGACAGACTGCATTTTCTATTAAAGATGCATTGATATTTCTATGACGGTTTAGCCAATGAAAAAGTCTAAGCCATCACCGGAAATTTAGGGCTGATGAGAATATCACACAGAGCAAATTAGAGTTTGGGTAGGTTTGAGAATGTCTAAAACCGTTACGTCTAGTAAACATGGCTACATTTCTCAATCAACACAAGCAAAAGTAGCACCATCATCGAAAGGAAAACAAAACTTAGTGATGAGTCCAGCACTGAGCCTCCACTTAGTATGGGGTATCTTTCACCAAAAAAAACGTTTTATGATGGTCGGTTAGTCGGTTGTAATTATGGCGGGGTGGTTGTAATAAGGTAAAAATATTCTATCAAACCATATGAGGGGAATGGGCTATTCTCGACCGTTCCATGATATAACTGTAACCGAACGGCGTGAAATAGGCGCGGAATAACACTATTTCGAATTTCATTGAGGCGCGCATGTTGTTTGATGGTGCCCATTGTATTCAGTTTCTTTTTTCAGTTTATACTCAGGTTGGACCAGAAAAACGACGTAATTTTGATTTAACTTAGAGGTGGCGATGTCTGATGGGACCTTAGAGAAAGTTTTTCATTCGCATACCAAAAAACGTAGTTACAAGTAGTTATGATGCGACAGCCAATGCGACAGCCAACAATGTCACAGTTGAAATGCTTCTTATTTTAATCGAATCATTGTAATTTTGGTCAAGAACTATAAAAATTATAAACTTCTGTATGAAAAACAAAGATACTCAATTTCAAACATAAGATTAGAGTACCGGCTCAAACACATATTATACAGTAGTTCCTCGACTTTTTCACTCGTTAATCGAAAACTATTTGCACGCGCACCAAGAAATTTAATGAAACTTTTCTGCGCTGGTAAGATAAGGTTCACTGAAACGAAAATTACTCCACGACAACGGAAGGTCATGTTTCTATGACTTTTGTAAAAACGAGTGTGCAATTTTTCAAGTCATTAGTGCGTAAATCTCTCAAAATCGAGCCTAGAACAAAAGAAACTCCAGTACTGTAGCTACAATTACACAGGGTGGGCTAAAAAACCACACGATTTCATATGTGAATAACTTTTTCTTGAAACAACCGATTTCATCGGGTTACGCATTATTTTAAGGACAAAATACCAACTTAAATATCCTGAAATTTTGCGGTTGTTCCAAGAAAAAGTTAATCACAGATAAAATCGTGTTGTTTTTTGGCCCACCCTGTATATGTTTTCAACGTATTGTGAATACAACAATCAGAAATATTCTACACAGGATCGTCATTTTCTTGGCTCACCCAATATTATTTTACTGAAAACTTTACTGTCGTAATGAGAAGCCTCTAAAATGGTTGTCTGCTATTTGTTGCCTTCCGTTGGAAAGTGGCAGAAAATGAAATTTAATTTCGGATCATTTGGCCACCGGAATGATGAAAATGATAACCTCGACGTCCGCGGTCCGCCTACCAACAAAAGCGTCATGGACCGATACGAATCGTGAAATGCCATAAAACTTTTGATGGGAACATGAAAATGTTAATTTTAAGCAACATTTCAACAAAAATCTGTCGAAATAATTTGAAGTGAAGTTAGCCATCAAACATATTAATATTTTCAACCATCAGCTTAACTTTGATGAGATCGGTAATTTTACAAAGCACATTCACCGTAAATCTTAGTAATCAGCAAGCAAAAGTCAGCAGGAGTCACTCTTCTAAAAATTACCAAGCTTCACGTGGAACAATTTAAAAACCGTAAACTGTGTCAGCTTACGATTTCATTAAAATAATTTGCCGTAAGTCAAACGGAGAAGTCAATGTGAGTGTGTGAGTGCGTGGGTGTTATGAGTTTCTATTATGAATTTGGTGATTACTGTACTTCTTTCTCACTCTTTCCCCTCATCATTTATTTTGTCGGTAATTGGCGGCATTTGAAGGTCTATTAACGAATTTCACCCCAATTGTGTTCATCTAAGCACTAATTGATCAATTGTAAACGACCACGTTTTTCCACATGGTTCTGATGCAATCAACATTCACATCAACTGACCCAGCTGTAAGTCTCAACAATCACACAGTGTTCATCAACACCCTGCAATATATCACTGATTAAACGTAACTCGACTCACTGACCCAACTGCTCAATGGATGTTGGCAACCGAGTTAACCACCTCAACCAACGTGTTTGTGGTTACGGTAACGCATGGCTGGTCATCGGTGAGTGAGTGAGTGAGTGAGTGAGTGAGTGAGTGAGTGAGTGAGTGAGTGAGTGAGTGAGTGAGTGAGTGAGTGAGTGAGTGAGTGAGTGAGTGAGTGAGTGAGTGAGTGAGTGAGTGAGTGAGTGAGTGAGTGAGTGAGTGAGTGAGTGAGTGAGTGAGTGAGTGAGTGAGTGAGTGAGTGAGTGAGTGAGTGAGTGAGTGAGTGAGTGAGTGAGTGAGTGAGTGAGTGAGTGAGTGAGTGAGTGAGTGAGTGAGTGAGTGAGTGAGTGAGTGAGTGAGTGAGTGAGTGAGTGAGTGAGTGAGTGAGTGAGTGAGTGAGTGAGTGAGTGAGTGAGTGAGTGAGTGAGTGAGTGAGTGAGTGAGTGAGTGAGTGAGTGAGTGAGTGAGTGAGTGAGTGAGTGAGTGAGTGAGTGAGTGAGTGAGTGAGTGAGTGAGTGAGTGAGTGAGTGAGTGAGTGAGTGAGTGAGTGAGTGAGTGAGTGAGTGAGTGAGTGAGTGAGTGAGTGAGTGAGTGAGTGAGTGAGTGAGTGAGTGAGTGAGTGAGTGAGTGAGTGAGTGAGTGAGTGAGTGAGTGAGTGAGTGAGTGAGTGAGTGAGTGAGTGAGTGAGTGAGTGAGTGAGTGAGTGAGTGAGTTTTTGGGCGACTGACTGAAACATGCTCAATATTGACAGCACTTCTTCTCACAAACTCGATCACAACCGTACAGCCGGATTGCGCAGATGAGAGAGAGAACCTGGTGACTCGAGATGTGAAGAGTGCCACGACCACGTGCGTCTCAGCTTCTGGTAGATCATCGATGCCACGGCCAGCCAACTCGTTCTGCTTCATTGCGAACATGATTTCAGTCGCATTACCTTTGAACGTCACAAACCTTTTCCTTGGGCGTCACCTTGACAAAGGCAATGTTGGTCAACTGAAGTGCCACTAAGTAAACAACGATTCGTGAACAACTATTTTTTATAACTGCGACTTAATTAATAGAGTAACTGAACTAATATCAGAATGTTATTTTCGTAGTGGCCAGAGAGATGGAATAAACTGATGGGAAATGGCAGAAACCTTTGGCAAAATGCTAGGTATTTGGCTCAAGTCTCCGGCACCTTAAAACATTAGATTAGGAGACATATTCTGGCTCTACCTTGGCTAATCTGTTCTAGCTTTATGAACATTCTGAAGAAAATGCTGACAAAATGGCATGTCGGTTTAATAAGTTTTCTAAATTTACGTAATGGTTCGGATTACAGGAAGCCGACTGGAAGGCTGATACGTGTGACGGTATGTCGGAGACAGAGCACGGTGCCACTGGCGTATGCTTCAAGACCCAGTGGAAAGACGGATCGTCAGCTCCTGTTTCCTTTTACTTGTGCTGCTGTCGCGGATACAACGACTGCAACGACCGATCAGTTTCTCGCGACCCCGCTCTCGCTGTTAGACGTTGTTCAACAAACAACTAAAAATGCCGTGAATGCATGGGTTGTAACAAATATGATTCGATCCTGGTAAGTCCAATTGTGAAAATGTATGACACAAGAAAACTTCATACTCATTTTTTATATAGCATGATCGTGAAAAAGCAGAAAAATAAGATTTGCGATGAATCACGAAAAAATGTTGTACTTAATTAAATCAAGAATAAAATCAAATTACACGAAACATAACTGTGAATTTTCACCGTGGCATTGTAATCATTAAAAATAAAATTTTATCTTTAGTGAAAATGCTGGAAATCAATTTTCTTAAATGTTTCCTAAAAAACCATGCTATTGTTGATAAAAAGAAAATAGAATTGCGTCGTGGCAGTCTCGTCACAAAAAAAAGTATCCATGCTCACAACGAGCTAGACGAAATAGAGATGATTTCGTTTTCACCCAAAGTTCTAAAGATGTTTCGTGTGGGTTGGTTTGATTCTTGATTTAATGAAGTACAAACTTTTTTTCGTGATTCATCGCAAATCTTGTTTCTTGCTTTTTCACGATCAGACTATTAAAAATATGAGCATGAAATTTTCTTGTGACATATTTTTTCACGATTGGACTTGACAGGATCGAACCATATTCGTTATTGCTCCCAATGCCTTCAGGGCATTTTTAGTTGATTGTTCATATTTCTTTTCAGGTGGGAACAAGTCAAATGTAGATTATGTGAAAATCTCACAGAAAGCTTTTAAAGTTGACGGAATTTAAAGTTTTATGGACGTTTACGATGAAGATTTTCTCTAATAACGTTAGATTTTCTAATATTGAGTTAGGAAAAAATTACATTTTTTCCTTACTTCCAGACTACACTGGATACGGTTTTGAGGTGTTTTAATGACATGACTAAAAACGACGAAAAAAAATTTCGAACATTTTTTCGACTTGTTTTTGTTCTGATCAAGCTTGAAAAAATCGTTTAATAGAAGTGTACTCCGATTAGACCTCCTGTTAAAATCATGTTTGTCATAATTCTGTATAAATAAAAAAATTGGAATCCTTTGTGGAACTAAAACAGCGTGAATGAGTGAACTTTGGTTTTTGGTTCATTTTTTCAGTTCATAAATTAATCAAGGGTAGGCCGCTAAGCCTAACTCTTAATATGGTTCGATTAAGATAAGCTTTTTGCGGGTATCTCGATCTAGCATCATCGTATCAACTTCTAGTCTATTTCATCGGTTTTCTCGTGCGATTCTACATCTGTTTGGCTATTTTTAACCCGGTAGGGACAAATTTTCTTTTTTCAGGTCCGAAAATGATGAAAATAAGGTTTTCCGTTTTTTTTCTCCGCAAAAACGCTGTCAGCAAGTTGGGCCGGACCGATAAAGCTGAAAATTGGTACCTAGGTCAATTTGCAGCATAGAAAACGATTATCAAACTGTCCCGCAGATCGGGATAATATTTGCACCATTTTTAAGGAATTTTATGTGAAAAATGTCAAAAATCGCAGGCAAAATGGAGAAAGAATCGTTGTATGAGCGATAAGGTGTTCCTATTAGAAAATCTTTTTAACAGTGTTTCTAAGACACATGTAGAAGTGTACTCCGCTATTCAACTGGTTGATTTAATGAAACAGAAAAAACGGCCACGGGGTAAGTGAACGACAAATAAAAGACAATTTTTCAGAAAAGCTATTTTTATGGTAGGATCAGAATCCGAATAATTCTGAAAATGTGCCCATTTAACGCGGAATCAAATTTCAATATGACCGTATTTCGACCCCTTTTTTGATAAACCTATTGTACTTTCTCAAAACCCCGAAAAACAAATAATAGAAATTGTCGACCTTGTTGACGATTTTTGCCCATTTGAAACTCAGATTTTTGTTAGGTTTAAAATATTGAAGACCTTTGTATTGAAAGAATGTTTAGAATGACTAAAGCTCTAATCAACACAAAAAAATATGGTTCGCTCAGTATTCTTAAAAAAATATGGGCCGGCAAAAACGGCAAAAATTCAAGTACACTCATTCACGCTGTTGCAGCAACATTGAATCCAAAATATTTATTTATTCAGAGACATGACAAACTTGATTTTGACAGAATGTTTAGAGGAACTAAACTGTGAATAAACTACGGGTTTCAAACTTAATCAGGATCTATAAATAATTTGGTATGATCTGTTGAAAACAGCAAAAATGAAGAAAAAATCAAAAAAAAATTGTCAAAAATTTTTTCAGGTAATTTTTTTTGTCATTTTTTTAGACATGTACCAAAATCGTTTTAAACACAACAAAACCGTATGTTAAGTGGTCTTAAAGTGAAGAATTTTTTCAACCGTCACATGGTACATGGCGTCAGCTGTTTTTTAGTACAACTCGGCGCTAACCAAATGATAGTCAGATTTTGAAGTTACTTTCACACTAGACGTAATGATAAATTTATGATTGAAACTAGGTTTGCTGATGGGAACCAGTTTAAACAATATTTTTGGTTAAGCTGGTCTAATAGATAGTGGTTTTGCATGTTAAACGGGTGGTTCTGAGTTCAATACCCCTAAATATCAATAACCACGAAATTGTTAAATTGTTTCATTTTTGATATTATATATCTACTTATCTAGAGTCTCAACGGTCTCTTACAGATAACGTAAAGCAGCTTTTAATACGTTGTATTACTAAATCAAGGATTTTTTTACATCATTCTGTCAATAATGTACATAATGACTTATTCTATAAGAAAACATTGAAGGGGCTCGCAAACGATTCCTGTTCTCTCGATTTTTTCTGTATTTCAAAGTTTGAAAATCCACATTTCTTGAAAATTTGAGGCATTTTCACATAATCTACATGTGATTTGTTCACACATAAAAAAGTTAAAGACAAGCAACTAAAAAATGCCCTGGAGGCATGGGGAGTAACGAATATGGTTCAATCCTGGCAAGTCCAATCGTGAAAAAGTAAGAGACAAGAAAGTTTTAATCTCATTTTTAGATAGTCTGATCGTGAAAAAGCAGGAAACAAGATTTGCGATGAAACACGAAAAAGCTTGTACTTCATTAAATCAAGAATCAAACCAAATTACACGAAACATATTTGTGACTTTTGGGTGAGAACTAAATCCTCTGTATTTCGTCTAGCTAATACTGAGCATAGATATATTTATTTCTGTTTGCGTGGCGATAACCCTTTTTATTTAACTTGTATATAGAAAAGCATGTGATTTTTTTGTAAGATATGTTTTTACTGAATTCCAGCATTTTCATTGAATATAAATCCTATTTCTAATGATTACCATGCCACTCATAAAAAGTCCCAGATATGTTTCGTGTAATTTGGTTTGATTCTTGATTTAATGAAGTACAAGCTTTTTCGTGATTCATCGCAAATCTTGTTTCCTGCTTTTTCACGATCAGACTATCTAAAAATGAGATTAAAACTTTCTTGTCTCTTACTTTTTCACGATTGGACTTGCCAGGATTGAACCACATTCGTTACTCCCCATGCCTCCAGGGCATTTTTTAGTTGCTTGTTTTAAGAATACAGAGAAATCATATTTTTGTGTTCAATATAACTTCAGTCACTCTAGACACATAATTAATACAATGCCAAAGAGAAGAGGGGTTAATTCCTTGAAATCGAAAAAGAATTATTATTATCTGAACGATAAAAAAATTTACCTTTATTTCATAAGATATCTTATCTGCTATAAATCCGGTTCATTTGAATCTTCGAATCTAAAGAGCATGAACTAAAAACGTGTTTTGTGGTTTGTATGTTCAGCTATTCGAGGAGGGTGCTGATGATTGCACCCTTTGTTGGGAAGAATTAATCAGCGAATGAAATTGTAGATAGATAGATAGATAGATAGATAGATACAGTACAGGACAAAATGATGTGTCAAAACCCGCGGCCGCCCGCAGGCAGCCTGCAGTTGTCTGCAGACTTTTTATTTTGGTGTATATTATGAGATACACGAAACTGGTGTTATTTTAATTGAAATAATCGGATAGCTCGCCTCAAGTTCTATAAGTTTAGTTATTTACATAATTAGAATTTTAATGAAAATTTCCCCTAAAGGGCGATTAGGCCCCGTGCACGTCGAAATCTTGGATTATTTTTAGATCCGACTCGGATCAAAAAATAATCCAAGTTGCTAGTGTATAAGTATAGGCACGGATTATTTTTTGATCCGAGTCGGTTCTAAAAATAATCCCCAGGATTTTTTATTGAGCCGGGTCTATTCTTCAACACTATAGACCCGGCTCAATAAAAAATCCTGAGGATTATTTTTAGATCCGACTCGGATCGAAAATTGATCCGAGATTCATTTGTGCGAAATGAAAATAATCTGAGTTTATTTGTGTGAAATGGAAAACCGTTGAGTAAAAAAATATTGGGAATAATTTTTTTTATTAAAAATGATTGCCTTCAAGATAAATTTTTGTGTCAGCCTAGAGTTGTTTATTCCCAATATTTTAAATTCACTAGTTTTTCATTTCACACACTTAAACTCAGATTATTTTCATTTCGCACAAATGAACCTCGGATCAATTTTTGATCCGAGTCGGATTTAAAAATAATCCTGGGGATTTATTTAAGATCCGCCTCAGATCAAAAAATAATCCAAGATTTCGACGTGCACGGGGCCTATGTCACATGCGCATTTTATCCAAGCTGTGTTGGAGGCGCGTTGTCATGGCAAACAGGGAAAATGCGCATGTAACATAATCGCCCTTTATGGGGGAATTTTCATTGATATTTTGATTATGTAAATGAATAGTCTTATGGAAATTGAGGCGGGCTATCCGATTATCTCAATTAAAATAACACAATTTTCGTGTATCTCATAATATACACCAAAATAAAAAGTCTGCGGACAACCGAGGCTGCCTGCAGGCGGCCGCGGGTTTTGACACATCATTTTGTCCTGTACTGTAGATAGATAGATAGATAGATAGATAGATAGATAGATAGATAGATAGATAGATAGATAGATAGATAGATAGATAGATAGATAGATAGATAGATAGATAGATAGATAGATAGATAGATAGATATGTAGATAGATAGATAGATAGATAGATAGATAGATAGATAGATAGATAGATAGATAGATAGATAGATAGATGATAGGTCCCTTAAATGATGAATTGTATCTGGCAGACGTCTAACAAATCCAACCCGGTGCGATGGGAGGAAACTCCTCCAGCCCCCGCAGAAACACTGAAAACGTGCGTGCTGAAGGACCTGGCAACACCGTACCTTGATACTTTTGACATCGCGGTGTGTTCCAAACGTGACATAAACTTAACCAAGGACAACGACCAGTGCATGCTCGTGTACGATCAAGGTTACAGACTGTTCTTATGTATTATAATGTTTTTATGTTGTTGCATTTATTTGAAAAAATATAGCTATATTGCTGGCAAATTATTTTATTAGAAAACTTTCATTTGTAACATTTCGTCTTACATAACTGCGAGTCATGGATTCACACAAAAATCACCCTGAAAGCGTGGTTCGAAGCTCACAGTGGGGTTCATAAAACATCACTTTACTGTATGACCCATTTGATTTTCATTTTATTTTTTGTTATCTAAAAAACAGCGTTCATAGCAAATAATAGCTAATTAGTAAGAGAACAACGCTGGTCCTACGTTGAATCAATGTTTTACAGACCCAATGTGAGCTTAGAACTAAAGTTTATTTCATCTCGAAAACAACTATTTTCGAAGTAGTACTTGTGTGAATCTATGATTCGCATTTTTGCTGGACAAAATGTTACAAACAAAGTTGTCTACTAGAAGTTTGTCAGCACTATTACGCCAATGTTTTTTCACGATTGCAAAAGTTCGTGGACAACGAACGACGAATTCATGCCCTATGATTCAATATTGTCTTTCTACAGATATAGTTAAGCAGTTTTTTATTTCTTTTTAATCAGGTAAGTGGACGTTTGGGTGTGCATCTGATTTCCCCGAAGAACGTCAGCTGCGCGGCCTGTGCAAAAACACGACTGGAAATGAATGGAGCGTTAAAGGCAACTTCAATTGCACTAAGGTTAGTTGCTGTTAATACCAATAAATTTGACTGCAAGACAACGACAACCCTGTAAGTTTATTTCAAGTTGGCTGTGGTAAGTATTCGAGCTGAATTCGCCGAAATTGCGCGTAGCCGGCCACATCTTTTTGTCCTGTACTGTACAGGGTGTCTATACCTTTTGAATCTATTTTGACGGCTTAGCTTAACTAGCTTAATTTGGTCGTATTGATCGACGTTTACCATATTTTAATTGGCTAATACGACTGAAATTTTTTCTGGATTCTAGAAGACTTTGGCAATTTGTTTGCAGCCTATCAGAAGTTTATTGGACGTTTGTGGCTCATTTCAAAACCTGTCGGAAAAAGTTTAAATTTTGGTCCTTGTTTCTTTATTATTTAACATTTATGAGCAAGGCAAATAACAAGTTGGCATCAATCACAAGGCATAAACCTCACAGTTAATAATCACAAGACACGAACATCACAGATAATAATCACAAGACAGTGAAAAGGCAAACAAACCGACTTTGTTCACTTCTCGAATCGGATAGTCAGGATTACGACAAAGTTCCCAGTGACGACGCAGAGCTTCCACAGCTTTATGGCGTGTGTTAGTGGTAATTTGCACCCATCTGTACAGTGAAAAAAGAGACGTAACTAACCTGAAATCTTGGGACTCTTTGCGTACACGCGCTCCTCCAAGTCACCCCACAATCCAGTGTCAGGAGGGGTCAGACATGGTTACCTTGCAGGCCACTGGAGTGAATCTCCTCTGCAGATCAAAGAGCCAGGAAAGGTCTCCTCGAACCATATCAGATGGTTCTGGATTTCTACTAGGTCTGACCTTTCTGAACTACATACTGGTTGTGGGGTTATTTGAAAGAGCACGTATCCACGTGGTGTGCCGATAGAATCCGGGTCAGTTAAGACCTCTTTATCACTAAAGGGATGGGTGTAATTAGACACACGCCATGCAGCAGTAGAAGATGTGCCTCGTCATTGTGAACGATGCCGAGATCTTGGTGGTACCGAAGTCGGTAAGTTAACGAGTTGATTTGTCTACTTTTACTGTTATTCGTTTATTGTGATGTTTTTGTTTACGGGGCGTTGTGATTGATGCTATTTTGTTAATTGCCGTGCTCGATAAATTGTAAACAATAATAAAAACATTGGTGGTGGTTTTTAAAAAAGAGCTACATAAACTTCTGGTAGGTATCAAACAAATTGCCAAAGTCTCTTTTATTCCAGAAAATAATTTCAACCATTTATGGTTTAGAACAACTCAAACTCGGAGTCGTCAATATCGGTACAAATGTGGGACACCCAGTACATTTACTGATGGTGAGCGCATACCGTAAACCAACATATGATGTGCATGTACATACAAAAATACATGTCTGTTTAGCACCTCTGCTGCTGTTCGGCAACGGCGTGCAACCCCTCGAAGGACGTGCCCAACCTTGATGAACTTGTGGCACACGACATTGGCACCTGCCGTCAGAACTGCAACACGTTTCCCACGATGGCTGAAGCCACAAGTACAGAAGGAACGACCGTGGCAGATGTTGAGACAACGACATTCGCCGATGGACCTGGCAACATCACGGACACAACCAAATCCATGAAACCCATCGTTGGACAAGTTGGGTGCTCATGCACTACGCAACCGTCTGACACCGCATCCGAGGTTGTTGTTGTTGTTGTTGTTGTTGTTGTTTTTGTTGTTGTTGTTGTTGTTGTTTTTGTTGTTTTTGTTGTTTTTGTTGTTTTTTTGTTTTTGTTGTTGTTGTTGCTGTTGTTGCTGTTGTTGCTGTTGTTGTTGCTGTTGTTGCTGTTGTTGTTGCTGTTGTTGCTGTTGTTGTTGTTGTTGTTGTTGTTGTTGTTGTTGTTGTTGTTGTTGTTGTTGTTGTTGTTGTTGTTGTTGTTGTTGTTGTTGTTGTTGTTGTTGTTGTTGTTGTTGTTGTTGTTGTTGTTGTTGTTGTTGTTGTTGTTGTTGTTGTTGTTGTTGTTGTTGTTGTTGTTGTTGTTGTTGTTGTTGTTGTTGTTGTTGTTGTTGTTGTTGTTGTTGTTGTTGTTGTTGTTGTTGTTGTTGTTGTTGTTGTTGTTGTTGTTGTTGTTGTTGTTGTTGTTGTTGTTGTTGTTGTTGTTGTTGTTGTTGTTGTTGTTGTTGTTGTTGTTGTTGTTGTTGTTGTTGTTGTTGTTGTTGTTGTTGTTGTTGTTGTTGTTGTTGTTGTTGTTGTTGTTGTTGTTGTTGTTGTTGTTGTTGTTGTTGTTGTTGTTGTTGTTGTTGTTGTTGTTGTTGTTGTTGTTGTTGTTGTTGTTGTTGTTGTTGTTGTTGTTGTTGTTGTTGTTGTTGTTGTTGTTGTTGTTGTTGTTGTTGTTGTTGTTGTTGTTGTTGTTGTTGTTGTTGTTGTTGTTGTTGTTGTTGTTGTTGTTGTTGTTGTTGTTGTTGTTGTTGTTGTTGTTGTTGTTGTTGTTGTTGTTGTTGTTGTTGTTGTTGTTGTTGTTGTTGTTGTTGTTGTTGTTGTTGTTGTTGTTGTTGTTGTTGTTGTTGTTGTTGTTGTTGTTGTTGTTGTTTTAAATTTAAGTTGTTGTTGCAGAAATGCGGCATACCTGTATCGACCGTTGTGTTGAGCGTGCTGCTGGTGATCAGTATTGGCATTTCATTGGGACTCGGGTACAAACTGTTCAAATTAACTAAAGGTAAATAAATAAAGTATTTTTGAAAACAGCCTGAAATAAAATGACATTCGGTTTTGTTAACATTTCAATAGTTACGCTAGATAGTCATTTTTAGGCTGTTTTCAATAAATAGCTCATGAGGCACACACGATCATATATGTTCATACTTATCAGAATATTCAAAAGTAGTGAAATGAAATTTATTTGTCGTAGAAAGAAGACTTGTGTGTGCTGAATCCGATTGTGGTTGTAAAAGTATCACATTACTCAATTCAAAGTTTTCTCCTGCATCTCACCAAATTTACATGTAAGTATCAGGGGTTCTGATAAAAAAATCTTATTGTGTTCTATCTAATTCCATATTTTTTGCCATAACCCGTGCCCACACATCTGGTTATGTAAAACCACCGTTTAACCGATCTATGTTTGGGCATATGACATTCATTTTTTGTTTGAAGATTAGGGGAACAGTAATTCCCCTTTATATGTAACCGTATATCATGACTAATTCATGTTCACTAATCCATAACAAATGTACGGATTGGAAGAAAATATATTGCGGTAAAAACTCACCATCACTGACTGACCAATCATTGTGTATATTGACACTTGTCGTCATTCGAAAATGAAAAATAACTAACCTAATACATATTTGGATGTTGAAATTTTTTTTTATGCATTCTTGTTTTTTTTAGAGTCCATCAATCATTTACTCAGACAGTCGTTATGATGACTGAATGACTGACTGAGTGATTGACTAATTAACTAACTAACCGACGGACTGAGTGACTGACTAACTGACAGACTGAATTTTGCGAAATTTACATTGATCTTTCTATGACGGTTTAGCCAATGAAAAAATCTAAGCCATCACCGGAAATTTAGGGCTAATGAGAATATACAGTAGGTATCACACTGAGCAAATTAGAGTTTGGGTAGGTTTGAGAACGTCTAAAACCGATACGTCCAGTAAAGATGCCTACATTTCTCAAACAACACAAACAAAAGTAACACCATCGAAAGGAAAGCAAAACTTAGTGATGAGTCAAGCACTGAGTCTCCACTTACAAAAAATATTTTATGATGGTCGGTAAGTCGGTTGTAATTATGACGTTGTTTTTTTAATTAGGTAAATTTTTTTCATATCAAACCATATTATGGGACCGGACTATTATCGATCGTCCAAGGATAAAAACTTCATCCGAACGGCGTAAAATAGGTGCAGAATAATGCTAGTTCGAATTTCGTTGAGGCGCGCATGTTGTTTGATGGTGCCCATTGTATTCAGTTTCTTTCTTCAGTTTATATTCAGGTTGGACCAGAAAAAACTACGACATTTTTATTTAACTTTGAGGTGGCAATGTCTGATGGGGACCTTAGCGAAAGTTTTTCATTCGCATACCAAAAAAACGTAGTTACACGTAGTTATGCGACAGCCAACAAAGTCACAGTTGAAATGCTTCTTATTTTAATTGAATCATTGTAATTTTGGTCAAGAACTATAAAAATTATAAACTTCTGTATGAAAAACAAAGATACTCAATTTCAAACATAAGATTAGAGTACCGGCTCAAACACATATTATACAGTAGTTCCTCGACTTTTTCACTCGTTAATCGAAAACTATTTGCACCCGCACCAAGAAATTTAATGAAACTTTTCTGAGCTGGTGAGATAAGGTTCACTGAAACGAAAATTCTTTCTTTTAGCGAGATTTTTTTTTCTAGCCGTATATATAAACAGTCAATTTTTTTGTACCACAAAATATAGAAGCGCAAGTCGCATAAAAAAATTTCTTCGAAACAGTCCCGTTACACTTAATCAACTCGTTTGAAAAACTATTTTAATCGTGTAAACATCTAAAAAAATCAACAAAGTTCGGTTCCGTGACTTTTGTGATGCTGAAAAAAATTAAAATTTATACGGAAATATTTGGTAATTTGGTTATACCAAAAGCTAGGATACACGGATCTTATAAAAAACTTCAGAAATTCTAATTTTATATGTGATTATTTTAAATGCTTCTTACCGCATGAGAATATGTTGATGCATGAAAAAGTTATTAACGGTTAATCAAGTACTAATACAAAACTTAATAATAACTTAATAAAAAAACTAATTTTTCAGAATTCCCTTTATTTTGAGAGATAGGAACAAGTGAGGTTGACAAAAATTTCAGCATATCTAAGTTGATATTTTATCTTTAAAATGCTGCCTAACCCGATGAAACCGGTTGTTTTAAGAAAAAGTTATTCACAGGTAAAATCGTTTTTTGGCCCACCCTGTATATGTTTTCAACGTATTGTGAATACAACAATCAGAAATATTCTACAGGGGTGGCCAAAAATCTCGTAACACTTTTTGACGGCTAGTTACGAAAAAAAATTCCTCTGTGTGTTTATATGTCAACTTTGTTTCTGGCTCAAAATTGACCGAAAAATCCGATTCTGATGTTAGTTTTTTGATAAAATAAACACAGATTTTTTAAATCGAGAATAAAGTCGAAATTCTGTGAAAAAAGGGAATTTTTCGTAAATAATGACTTCGATTGTCATTCAATAAGGAAAAAATTCAGTATCCTATAAATAAAAAGAATAGAGTTTGTGGGTTTGTGGGTTTGTATGTCCACGCGACGAATCGATATAAATATCAGAAATGAAACTCTGAAAAACTCCTTTCGTCATTAATATTCAGAAATCAAATTTTTATGGTCATCACCTTCTCATATCAAAGTTGAGGAGAAAGTTGTCATCCACACCCTCCCAGGATAATGTTCAGATTCCCTGAACTTCTCAAATATCGAGAGAACTCAACTATAATTGCAACTAATATTTTTGCCACGAATGAAAATGGCATTTAAGTAAATGTTGGAATAAGAGAGTCGTACATTTACTTTGTTAAACATGGGAATGATCAACGTCTTTTTATCGAAAAACAACCATCAAACTTGATGGCATTTAACCGAAAAATTTATTTGAAAATTAGAAGAGTTTTGAATGAAAATTAAGCGGTGATCAGGTACAAACTTAACGAGTTGTTTTTTATGTCTTTAATCGTGTAAGTTTTGTTTAAAAAAACTATTCAAGAGCATGATAAATTAAGCTTTAAAAATTTATGTCCTTACATCGGGACGGTAAAACATAATATCTTATGAAGAAAAATTAGCTATTCACAGTTGATTCTAACTTTTTTTGCAACGGGCTCATACTGTATTACTGCTTTTCTGCAACTGAACTTATCAAGTTATTTCAGCTTATCTTATTCAAATAATCATGTCGAGTCGTGTGCTGTAATTATTTTAGGCGTTTTCAAAATGACGGGTAAAAACAGATACTTTATGAAGAAAAAAACGCTGCAAATTTCATAGGCGCTAATAAGTTTTACAAAAAAGACGAAAATCAATTGGTAATAAAACTCAAATTTTACGGGTGGCTACCAAAATTTCCCCTGAGTTTTATCACTCTTAATATCTAATTTGAACGAACATCAAAACGAAAAAGTTAACAATTAACTCAGATTTGAATAAATCAAATAAGTTGAACATTTAAACTACGGGTTACGATAATTATTATTGAATAGTTAACTTTGTAAATTTAACAAACAGTTGCTTAGCAACGGGTTAACGAATATCAAAACGAAAAAGTTAACAATTAACTCAGATTTGAATAAATCAAGTAAGTTAAACATTTAAACAACGGGTTACGTTAATTATTGTAAAATAGTTAGCTTTGTAACTTAACAAACAGTTGCGTAGCAACGGGTTTACCCTAGTCTTATATATTAAAACAAACTTGTCGGTGGGTAGGTATGTCCGCCCGATGAATCGATATAAATATCAAAAGTGAAACGCTGAAAAACTCTTTATGTCATTTTCATGCAGAATCAAGAAATTTATAATCATCATCACCTTCTCTCATAAAAGTTGAGGAGATATTGTCATCAACACCCTCAAAGAAGATTCCCTCTATTCACTGAAAATATCAAAGGTCTTAACTAAAATTACCGCTAATTAAGGTCACGGATGCAAGTGATTCTTTTCATCCACATCGGGAATCATCAACACCTTCCATTGCAGAAAAAATCAGTCAACTACTAGACGTGATCAACCTCAACCGAGATATCTTTGATCAAACAAAAAAAACAGTACAAGTAGTTTCAGCGATCATCTATGTGCTTCTCGGGGTCGGGTCAAGAGTTGAAAATATCCTGTAGGTTTCCAACGGGAATGGGTCCTGTAGGTTTCCAACGGGACGGGTAAAAAATTACAATACCTAATAGAAAAAAATAAGTGAGTCAATCAATCGTTTTTCCACGGGTTCTTTTTAGTGTAATGCTAAACCTAAACTAACTTTACCATAATTATTTTTCAGAAAATTAAATCAGGATTTAACGGGTCGGGTGAGTTCAACGTTTATAATAACATAATAATCGGGTCGGATACTCCTATGTATGTATAACATTACCTTATGAGTTTTCAACTGGTCGGGTATACTTTATCAAGAAAAGTAAGATGAGTTGGGATTTTCACGGGTGACAAACTTTTTTTTCAACGGGTTTTTCTCACTGTAACTATGTTAAAATAAATTTATCTCGGAACAATTTTCAACAGTCAACGGGTCGGGTTCGGATGGATTAAACTGAGTTATATGTTTTTATGATTTCCTACATATGTACAAATGGTCATTACTAAACTTGATCCTCCGTTGCCCTGCAACGGGTTTACCCTAAACAATAAACTCCGAACTTAATGGGTCGGGTAAGTGTAATGTATTGAAATCTCGGATCGGGTAGCGAGTTTTCAACGGCTATGTGTTGTTTTTTCTAGAAATATTGTTAGAAGTTTTAACTTAGAACTACATATATGCATGAATCAATGATAACTTGGGTTGCGGGTAACGGGTTTTTAACGTGAGGCTATTAATTGATCTTCTAGAAATAATGTTAGAAGTTCTAACTTAGAACTGTGAATCAATGATAACTTGGGTTGCGTAGCAACGGGTTCGTGGTACATATAACAAAGCTAAATTTATATGTTGACGGGTTTCCATTGATAATATTCTTTGTAAACTTAACACTCAGTTGCGTAGCAACGGGTTTACCCTAGTTAAAAAAGTAAACAAGTGGCTGCGTCTTCTACCAACCGAGGAAACACGTATTTAACGTTCATTAAAAGCGAAACATAAGGAAAAAAAAACATGTAGCAAAGAAATTCGGTTTACATGCTCTAAGACGTGTGCCAGTAACTGAAACGTATGGTTTGTCATCAGTAATCGTAAGATTACATTTATTTCACTTAAACACTACTAAGTTATTTATAAAAAGTGAAAATAGAAAGAACTGGAAGCTTTTTCAAGTTTTTTTGTCCGAACATGGCAATGGCTCATTTTCAAGCTAACCTATGTCTGGAGAGTCGAATAACGAGTGGTTACTGTTCGTTGATACTGCTTAAATATTAGAGCAAAAAATCTTAGAAAAGCGAATAACTCAAAGTATTTATTCTTTTTGATAGGAAAACCAGTAATTTATAACTGAAAAAGTGAAAACTGACGATAAACAATGGGTTTCAGTTAGTGGCACACGTGTTAGAGCATGTAAACCCAATTTCTTGGTTACATGTTTTCCTGGCTCGTCCATTATGCTTCGCTTGTAATAAACGTTGAATACGTGTTTCCTCAGTTGGTGTTAGACGAAGTAACATGTCTAACTAGTTATTCCAAAAAATTGTTCCCATTCAATGACGTTCAGGGTCATTATTTACAAAAGAGGTCCTTTTTCAAAGATTTGATTTTAATTCTCTGTGTTCATTATATCTAAAAACTAACATCATAATCGGATTTTTCGGATAATTTTAAGCCAGGATCAATGCGGAAATGATATCACATAAAGGAAATTTTTTCGTAACTGGCCGTCGAAAAGTGTTACGAGACTTTTGGCCACCCCTGTACACAGGATCGTCAATTTTTTGGCTCACCCAATATAAATTTACTGAAAATTTTACTGTCGTAATGTGAAGCCTTTAGAATGGTTGTCTGCTATTTGTTGCCTTCCGTTGGAAAGTGGCAGAAAATTAAATTTAATTTCGGATCATTTGGCCACCGGAATGATGAAAATGATAACCTCAACGTCCGCGGTCCGCCTACTAACAAAAGCGTCATGGAGCGATACGATTCGTGAAATGCCATAAAACTTCTGATGGTAACATGAAAATGTTATTTAAAAGCAACATTTCAGCAAAATTCTGTCGAAACAATTTAAACTGAAGTTAGCTATCAAACATATTATTATTTTCAACTATCAGCCTAACTTTGACGAGATCGGTAATTCTACAAAGCACATTCACCGTAAATCTTAGAAATCAGCAAACAAATTAACACGCAATCAAAGTCATTATAAAAGTCATTATAAAAAATCGCCACGCGTCACGGGAAACAATAATCAAAAAAGCTTACGATTTCATTGAAATAATTTGCCGTAAATCAAACGGAGAAGTCAATGTGAGTGAGTGAGTGAGTGCGTGTGGGTTATGAGTTTCTTTTATGAGTTTGGTGATTACGGTACTTCTTTCTCACTCTTTCCCCTCATCATTTATTTTGTCGGTAATTGGTTGGTGGCATTTAAAGGTCTATTAACAAAGTTCACTCCAATTGTTTGTTCATCTAAGCACTAATTGATCATTTGTTAACGACCAACGTTTTTTCACGTGGTTCCAACTTACCCAACATTATTCACACACATCAACTGACACCAACTGGATAACTCAACAATCACACATCGTTCATCAACACCCTTCAATACTGATTCAAGTTGACTCGACTCACTGACCCAACTATTCAATGGATGTTGGCAACCGATTTCACCACCTCAACCAACGTGTGTGTGGTTACGGTAACGCATGGGTAGTCATCGGTTGGTGAGTTAGTATATACAGCAGGCTTTAGTCGGCAATGAATTACTGTTACAGCGCGGATCTGTCGATTCAATATCAGTTTCTTAGATTATACCGACTAAACTGGAAGTATTCAAAAAATTTATATCAAATTGAAAAGTAACTTTCCCCTCTTCATTAAAAAATATGATACATGGAATCGGTTCAGTGTAGCTCGAAATAATGGAGAAACTAGCAAAGTCAACGAATGTTGTATCGATTGGCCCTTTTTATTATAATTTTTTTGGAATCGGTACGTTATTTTCGAGTGTTAATGGACCAATTCCAAAAAATTAAGCTCAAATGAAAGAGAAAAGCACATTCTTCAAGTTTTATGCTGACCTCACCTAAATCCGTTCACTATAGCTCGAGAAAAATTAAGAATTGCATTGAAGACGTATGGTGCACATTTTTCCTGGAACAGTAATTTATTGGGACTATAGTATGGATCGAATAGTGAGTCTGTAGGTGATTGTTTGAGTAATCCAGTCAGTCAGTGAAAAAAAAACTGTGATTTTTCAATGTAGCAGAACAGCGTGATAATGTGCGACTGACCGACGACTGTCTGACTGATTGAAAATTCCTAATATTGACAGCATTTCTGCTCACAAACACGATCACAACCGTACTGCCGACATGCATGGATAAAAGAGAGGACCTGGTGACTCGAGATGTGAAGAGTGCCACCAGCACGTGCGTGGGTGCAGCTTCTGGTTTAACGAAACCTCGACCAGCCAACTCGTTCTGCTTCACTGTGAGAACATTTTCAGTCCCATTACCGAATGACATCATAAACGTTTTCGGTGATGGTAACCTTAGCAAAGGCAATGTTGGTCATCTAACTGTCAGTTGAGTATATACTCTTCGTAAAAAATATAATTATTTGATGCCACTTAATCACTGGAGTTACCGAACTGAAACTAGAAGGGTATTTTCGCAGTGCCATAGAATTTGAATAAACGGTGGTATACCAAAATATTACCAGACCAAAATAAATCTTTGATTCTGCTATACCAAAATAATAATGTACCAAAATAACGCTGCTCAAAATAATGCTGAACCATAATTTTTCTTTTTATATAAAGTGTATAATTGATGATGTATTTCTGTTCCACGAAAAACGCGTGAAAAACTAGTAAATGTTCTGTTTCACACGGAATTCCCCTGTCGATGGAGCAGTAGCAACTCTTTATTTAAGATAAAATATATGACCAATTACTACAGAGTAAAATACCACTAAACAAAATTATGTGTGCCGTTGACCACGAACAAACATTCAAATTGGCGGGGTGGAAAAAAACTACCAAAAAATGACAACACTTTGAATGACTCTGAATAACGAAGCTGAATAACTCTTGGCACAGAGATCAGATTTGATTGAAATTTTCAGGTATTATCATCAACATACTAACTTAGAAAAATATATAAAACCAAATTGATCGGACAATCCCAGCGGCCACCATCCAATAATGTAGGTTTCAGGTTTCATTGGGTTGACTCGTATATAATCGGTCTTACAAATTACGAATTACAAATTACTTTGAATAAACAATAAAGAAATAAATGAAAGGAAGTGATTAATAAAAATTAAAATATAAAATGAGAGTAACGACCAGACATATACGGAACTTGTCCTGATGGACATATCGAAAACCGAAGGGGTTTAAGGAGAGGAATAACAACGGGTTCGAATACACGAATACATCTTTCGTTACTGTAATACTAAAAACAAATCAAAGAAAAGTATATATTGGTGAATAAAAAGTCGAGATTCGATTGATTAATGGAATGTGTGATTATGGTAAGGTGGAATGGTACTGAATAGTAAATTAATCACAGTTCTGTGGTTTAGGCATATCGGCTATCTAAAAATGTGGGCTTTATATCTTCGATGTACTTATACACAATGTTTGAATCAATTAATTTGCGTCTGAAAACAACAGAACATGGGATTTCAACCAATTCCTGGGAAAGATCATTCCAAAGGTTCAAAGATCTGAATATAACATGGTTTCTCAAAGACGGTCCTGCATGAGTTTTTACAATCTTGAATGAGTGTCCTCGTGTACTAGATCTATTAAATTAAATGAAATCAGTTGGTTCCAAGTCTCTGATGTTAGCGAAAATGCGCATGGGTCAAAAACCGCCTTATTGATCATGCATATTCAAGGGATGATATGCTCGTAACAAATGAAACATTAAATTTTTCTATCCATTGTCACAAATTCCACGTTTAAATAAACTTTTTCGTTGGTTTTTCGGTATTTTTTTATTGGTTTTTATTTTTTTTCGTTTTAAATTAATTAACTAAAGGCTTTTTTAATGTCAGAAAAAAGATGCAAGCAGTTTTAACCTCTGAAACAAGATTTTATTGAATGCTAGATAAAATATAAAAAATTAAACTACAAATGATTCAGAATGAGTAAAAAAGAGTCTTGATTGATTACAGGTTAAAATAACTGAGTTTAAAATTTCATAAGTCACGGGTAAACCATTTCCTAAATGTTCATGTATGAATCGCTCGGTTTTTGACCCACATGCGTTTTTGCAAACATTAATGTGTGGCGGCCGCTGTGATTGTCCGATCACCTTGGTTTCATACATTATTTCAAGTTAGTATGTTGATGATAATACCTGAAAATTTCAATCGAACCTGATCTCTTTGCCGAGAGTTATTCAGCTTCAAAGCGTTGTTATTTTTTGGATCACCCAGTAGATCTTGTTTCGCTCATTTTTTCATGTAATTTTCATATAAATATGTTGATTTTATAAAGGTTAAAATAATTTTCAATGTTTAATAAATTCATTAAATTTTATTTTAACCTATCAAAAATCAACGTATTTCCATGAAAATACATGAAAAAAATCAGCGAAACAAAACCTATACAATGAAAATAAAAATTCCTACAATTTACGCATCAAACAAAAATTGCGAAATTTAGTATATTTTATTTTAATTTGACTTGTAAAATCAGAAAAAGTCGAAACAAACTGAAGTCACACATTATTTTGTAGGCAAAGTATACTTATTCGAATGCGATATACCACTGCCACACAGCTTTTCTACAACTTTCACTGTAATTGCGCAAACGCGCAAACTTTTTTTGGCCCATTCAGTATGTTGTTCAGGCCAACACTGGTCCGGTTGGATATTTCCAGAAACTATGAAGTTTTTTATTCGTTTCCCATTTCTGGAAAATCTGATCAATTTTTATATTTTTGTTTCTTCAAAAAGTTCAGGATATAGAAAACATCTTTCAATAGGTGCCGTCAGTTTTTTATTAAGTTTCATTATTTTTTTACGTGTCTGAATATGGCTCCTAGAGGGAGGGGGCTAACGGAAATTTGTAGCTAACGCGCTTGTCCTCGCTATCGCTCGGACAAGCAAGCCTCACGATAGATTATCGGGGGTTAACGAACAGTAGAACTTCATAGGAACAGTGTATGATCAAAATGAGCCAAAAATAATTCAGTGAGTCTCAATTTTCTGAATATACTGAAATTTTGGCACGGCATTATTTTGGTTCGGCTTTATTAGGATAGGGATTTATTTTGGGCCGGACCGCAATAAACCAATGGGTAATGACAGAAACTCCCGAGCAACGCGTCTATGTCTGTTTCCCCTTTCGGGATCTCCGGAATGTTTGTCCGGCTCCCTAACCACTAGATTAGAAGACATATTCTGGCTTTACATTTGCAAATCTCTCTTATCTTCATGAACATTTTGAAGAAAATTCTGACAAGACCACTGGTCAGCTTAACTGGTTTACTTAATGTTTTTGATTACTGAAGGCCAGCTGGAAAGCGGACACGTGTGATGGTATGTCGGAAACAGAGTACGGTGCCACTGGGGTGTGCTTCAAGACCGCGTGGAAAGACGGATCGTCAACTCCTATCCCCTTTTATTTGTGCTGCTGTCGGGGTTACGCCGATTGCAACTCAATAAATCGAGTTGTGCCTACGAGCAACCCCGAACTTGCCGTTAGTCTGCTTTTTATAGAAAAATTCTTTAATAACATGGTTGCAGCACAACGATTGTTCGTTAGATAGATTGTATTTGTAACTTGCAGACGTCTAACAAATCCAACCCGGTGCGATGGAAAGACGACCCGATCACGGCAGACCCACTGAGAACGTGCGTACTGAAGGATCTGGCAACACCGTACGTTTTGCCTTTGGACATCGCAGTGTGTTCCAAACGTGACAAGGATTTGGACAAGGAAAACGACCAGTGCATGCTCGTGTACGATCAAGGTTACATACTGTTTCTATAGATCGTTTTGACGTAGCAGTTGCGAAAATTCGTGGAAACCGTAAAAATAAATTATGCCTTCTGAGTCAATATTTTCTTATTTGATCTCTTAAGGCCATTAAATGCATGAAAAGCCGTTAAAATGTTCCTTAATTTCAGGGCCCAGTGAGAAGAAAATAGTAGTCGTCTCGTCGTAGCATTTATATAATGTAGGATACATTTGGTCAATTATATATTTGAATGCTTGGTTATCCAATTGAGACAAAAATACGAGTGAACTATCAATGTTCAGAGTACAAGAGTTCCTTATTTTTTGTTACAAAGCGATTTTCTTTCTGCTGAGATCGATGTAAAATCTCATTAACCAGTTACACGCTCATTCAAATGTTTATGGGGTTTTCGGTTATGCGGTTATCTTTATTTAACCAGGTAACTGGAAGTTTGGCTGTGCGGCCGATTTCGCCGAAGAACGTCAGCTGCGCGGGCTGTGCAAAAACGCGACAGGAAATGAATGGAGCGTTAAAGGCAACTTCAATTGCACTAAGGCTAGTTGCTGTGATACAAATACATTTGAGTCCAAGACAACGACCCTGTAATCTCATGTTAAGGAAGCTGTGATAAGTGTTCGAGCTTGACACTTTTTATATGAAATTACTGGGAAATGTTGTGATAAGCATGAAGTTTAAATTTATAGGTTTGTATAGAGAAAATACAAGCCACTAAATTCCACTTGAATTCCACACACTCGCCCTATGCTTTTGTTTTTGAAGATATATCGTCGCGTCATTGTGTGTTAATTTGTTGGTAAATGTGCTCTATCATACATCATTTGTGTCTATCCAAGTATATTCACCCAGTCCATAAAAGATGTACAAACCGCTGAGTGAAGGAGAAGATTTCCACAAATCATAACCCGATTAAAATTCACATGTTATGTACTGATGTGGAGCACATACCGTAATTCAACAACTGATATAATGTATATACATATTGAAGGGAGAAGAGATTAAAATTAATCATATAATTAAACATTTCAGAGTTACTAATTACCTCTAATCTCTTCAATTTTTCACTATCATTAAGTTAGGTGGTATATACTACTATCATACTACTGATGATGGTGGGCCCATGATACCGGAACCAACGTGTCTAGATTTTAATTCCGCCGAAACACGTGGCTTCCAAGTTCTCTTTGCTGTAAAGCATTATTATTACATATACAGGGTGGGCCAATAAAAACCATACGATTTTGAACGTTAATAACTCGATCTATAAACAACCGATTCAAACGTTTTTGCTTTCATTTGAAAGCCAATACTTTAACTTAATCCCTCTAATTTTAGTCGTGTTTCATGGAATTACTCTAAAGTTACAGAATAAAATGTGAAAAATCGTGTATTTTTTACGAAAAAGTGATCGAAATGCATGAGTTTTTGTGTTTTAAAAAACTGTAAACGGAATGTTTCAGTTTATCAATAAATTAAATGCATAAAATAACAACTAGTTAAGTCTTGTTGATCAAAGATAAACGAATGGCACACTTGATTTAATCATTTTCCTGAACCACCAAAGCCCGGGCTCAGTGTAAAATTTGTCAATGGCGGCTATGACATTTGCCATGAATTTTTTTTTCAAAGCACTTAATATGGTATTACAGAGTGTTCAAGTTAGAATTGAGCCAGAAAACTCTATTTCCCTTTTGGAACTTTTTAAATTTAGATATTCGTGGCCCAAAAAGAACATTTTGTTAAACCAAGAAAAATCTGGGTTTTTTTTTCATCTAAAAACACGACATTTTGGGGTTTTCTTCTGTAACTTGAGGGCAACTCTATAAAACAAGATTAAACTTGGAGGGATTTTAAGTTAAAATATAGGCTTTCAAATAAGAACAAGAACGATTGAATCGGTTGTTTATAGCTCGAGTTATTAATCTTCAAATCGTATGGTTTTTTTTGGCCCACCCTGTAAGTCAATATAATTTTATTCGCATTACTAACACGTATGCCTTATTTCGTATTTTATATTGGGTGTCTCACGTAACTTGCAACATTCTGCGAGGAATTAAAAAAATATATTTGAGCTATTTGAAAAAAAAACAATTAAAGCCCGTTTTACGAGTTTTTTTCGCCGCAAACTAAAAATTCATAGCTATTCCACGGATCGAGATATATCCGGTTCCTCAAAAGCAGTCATTTTCATTTCTTGAATTTCAATGGGTTCCCGGTCGTCAATAGCACCGGTTGGAACCTAATTTTTTAATGGCTTGATTTTGTGAAAAAAGTTGAAAGCTGCTCATTTCCCGTTGCATTGAATGTAAAATAGTGTTTTTAAAAACTCGATTTTGAGAGTAAATAGGTAATGGTTGTTGTGGCTTTGATCAATTATCAAACGTATATACTGCTCGTGTTTCATTATGCAATACGTTGTAAAACTTTTGAACATTTTTGAAGGAGAAAAATCTTACTGAGGAAATTGGCTGCGCTATAATCTCTTTGAGACAATAATCATGTAATTAATTAATAAAACATCCATAAAAATATTAGAATTACAGGTTCTATTCTATTGAAGGTTGAAGCACTTCAGAATTAAAATGTTTCCTTCTTTTCTAGCAACATTCAAAATTTAAAATCTCGTATGCAAGTGACACTGAAGGAAAAATCTTACGCATGGGTTTGCTTTGGTTGTAAACCCGGCTCGGATTTTTTGCATAAACAATCATGATCAGTATAAATGTGTCCTGTTATGAAAAACACTGTTTTTAGTAAAGATCACTAAAACTAATTTTTAGATATACAGTAAAAAATTTCATGGAATAATAATATGTTTCTAGAACAATTTTTAGAACCCCTGAAGAAGGATCAAAATCAAAAAAATGACTACTCCTGAAAAAAAAACCATAACTTGAGAACTGTGTGTACAACACTCACTCACTCTCTAATTCACTTACTCAATCACTCACTCACATAAACCTCTGGCGAACAAAACTTTACGAAAGACTATAATTTTTTTTTCGAAGTAGCTCTACCACAAAAAAATATGTCTCACAGAATGTTGCAAGTTACGTGAGACACTCTACATATGTATATGTTTCTTTAGCACCTCTGCTGTTGTTCGGCAACGGCGTGCAACCCCTCGAAGGACGTGCCCAATCTTGATGAACTCGTGGCCCACGACATTGGCACGTGCCGTCAAGACTGCAAATCGTACGAACCACCCCCGCCCACGACCGCTGAACCTGCAAATACGGAAAAAACGGATGAACCCACCGAGGCAGATGTTGAGACAACGACACTCGCCGTTAGACCTGGCAATATCACCGACGCACCCAAAACCCTGAAACCCACCGTTGAACAAGTTGAATGCAAAACTCAAAAGCCTGACCCCGAATCCAAGGTTAATAACAAATGAATTTTGTTTGATACTCAGAGTTGTTGTTGTTGTTGTTGTTGTTGTTGTTGTTGTTGTTGTTGTTGTTGTTGTTGTTGTTGTTGTTGTTGTTGTTGTTGTTGTTGTTGTTGTTGTTGTTGTTGTTGTTGTTGTTGTTGTTGTTGTTGTTGTTGTTGTTGTTGTTGTTGTTGTTGTTGTTGTTGTTGTTGTTGTTGTTGTTGTTGTTGTTGTTGTTGTTGTTGTTGTTGTTGTTGTTGTTGTTGTTGTTGTTGTTGTTGTTGTTGTTGTTGTTGTTGTTGTTGTTGTTGTTGTTGTTGTTGTTGTTGTTGTTGTTGTTGTTGTTGTTGTTGTTGTTGTTGTTGTTGTTGTTGTTGTTGTTGTTGTTGTTGTTGTTGTTGTTGTTGTTGTTGTTGTTGTTGTTGTTGTTGTTGTTGTTGTTGTTGTTGTTGTTGTTGTTGTTGTTGTTGTTGTTGTTGTTGTTGTTGTTGTTGTTGTTGTTGTTGTTGTTGTTGTTGTTGTTGTTGTTGTTGTTGTTGTTGTTAACGCAATTTTTTCAGAATTTCAACGTACTAGCTATAGTCATGGCATTACTGTTTGTACTGGTCACGATTGTCCTGATCATTGTCATTACCGGTATATGCTACCAGTGTCACTCACCGTTGACCAACCCCGAAGTCTTCGTGACCACCATGTGCCGTTTGTCGCCTCAGGAGGTTACAACTGTTGTACATTAATGACCAGTTTTAAAATTTTAGTTACTAGCTGTGTACTGTAAAACGGACTCCGTTTCTCTGATATGGTTCCAAACCGATAGAGCTACGTATGTACGATGTACAGTATGTATGTGTGTATATGCTAATAGTGTTTGATTTTGGTGCTGTGGTAAAGCTTTAAACAAAACAGTGACCAGGATTGTATTTACACAGTGTGCTATGTTCACCTGGGTTTTCGAATGCCGAAATAAGCTACAACTTTATAGTTCATTCATTAACTACATGTGTGTCATAGGAAAAATCTTTTTTATTACAGATTATGGACGCTTATCATTCCTCAGCACCGAGCTGGACCGCTTTCAAGCAACATAGCTGCTTCATGTTGGCTCTATTGTTGTTGTTGTTGTTGTTGTTGTTGTTGTTGTTGTTGTTGTTGTTGTTGTTGTTGTTGTTGTTGTTGTTGTTGTTGTTGTTGTTGTTGTTGTTGTTGTTGTTGTTGTTGTTGTTGTTGTTGTTGTTGTTGTTGTTGTTGTTGTTGTTGTTGTTGTTGTTGTTGTTGTTGTTGTTGTTGTTGTTGTTGTTGTTGTTGTTGTTGTTGTTGTTGTTGTTGTTGTTGTTGTTGTTGTTGTTGTTGTTGTTGTTGTTGTTGTTGTTGTTGTTGTTGTTGTTGTTGTTGTTGTTGTTGTTGTTGTTGTTGTTGTTGTTGTTGTTGTTGTTGTTGTTGTTGTTGTTGTTGTTGTTGTTGTTGTTGTTGTTGTTGTTGTTGTTGTTGTTGTTGTTGTTGTTGTTGTTGTTGTTGTTGTTGTTGTTGTTGTTGTTGTTGTTGTTGTTGTTGTTGTTGTTGTTGTTGTTGTTGTTGTTGTTGTTGTTGTTGTTGTTGTTGTTGTTGTTGTTGTTGTTGTTGTTGTTGTTGTTGTTGTTGTTGTTGTTGTTAAGGTCTATTTGTATGCTCTATGTTTTAGTCTGCGTGGTATCGAGTCAGCCGATCGCTACAAGGACATCATCATGTACCCCTGGTGTACACGTCCCTACAAGATGATGTCCATGCGTGTTAGTTGAGTGCAAACCTCGAAACTGGTATACAGTCAAGAAATAATTGGAGGCATCCATTTCAATTGCAATTTCAAATTTCGAGAAATTAGCGTGGACTCGAGTTAAATCTCTTGACCAGCTGTGTAAGAAGTTATAGAAATAAACTGCATTTACATGTTCATTAAGCTTGGTATTTTACACTCTAGGAATAGTTTGTTAGAGGCTCTCTAACACAGTGAAAAGTCGATGTTTATTCTCTTGACTTCAAAGATTTCAGAAAAACTGTAGAGTAACATTGTACATAGTTCCATTCCAGGGTGGATCAACAAACTGGCTCGCAAGTGATTGTCCCAGTGAGAAAAACTTAGAGAGCTTCTTTCTCACCATACTGGAGGCTGGTTTCATGATAGATTATATTGAAGAAAAATTAATTAAATTCTAACCTAGATTCTACAGATTTCTCAATGGTTTGTTTGGTGTACAAAAAGTAACTGATACTCGACCGGTGTTGTTGTTATTTTTATTGTTGTTATTGTTGTTATTGTTGTTATTGTTGTTATTGTTGTTATTGTTGTTGTTATTGTTGTTATTGATGCTATTGTTGTTGTTGATTTGCGAGTCATAGTTTCAGAAGCAGGTTCGAACCATCGTTAACATCGACACAAAGGACGAAAAGAAGAACACTCAATACATTCCAACAGAAACCAACAAGAAGATCGTCTACGGCGAGATCACGGTTGTTGTTGTTGTTGTTGTTGTTGTTGTTGTTGTTGTTGTTGTTGTTGTTGTTGTTGTTGTTGTTGTTGTTGTTGTTGTTGTTGTTGTTGTTGTTGTTGTTGTTGTTGTTGTTGTTGTTGTTGTTGTTGTTGTTGTTATGCATGGCAGTTTAATAAACACAGGTAGCCTACAAGGGCTCCTCTCCCGTACCCAACATCTCGGATAGCAGCATCACCGAGCATCATATTGACGTTCGTTTACATTGGCTAATCATTTATCTATATACAGTATGCTGGCAGTTGATTATTTCCAGAGTGAACTTATAGAAATTTACCCAACCATCATATAAGTTCCATAGTTGGCCAATCAGCACACAGCGCTCTTCAGGCTCATTGAACGGCTGTAAATTACATTGATGCCTGCACAGTTTGTGCGGGCATTTAGTTGTTCTATTAACAGCGATGTTGCGGTAAACTTCTATATATTTTACTCTAAAGATTTTCAATCGCCGGTTATATGTAAGTACATACAAACTGTAATTTTTTACATGTATATAATTTTCATTGTGTTTTGACCAGGTTTACCGTGGCGAACTGGCCCCTCTGCCCATCACCGTCTATTCCTGGGACAATTTCCCTGATGGTGGTATTCCGGCGGATCCGCAGAATCTGATCACGTTCCTGAACTACCTGAAATTGTTGCCACAGGAGAAAACTGTGATCCACTGTTCGGCTGGTATAGGACGTACCGGTTAGATTTAGAAGTAAGATTAGGCAAATGGGTGAAACTAGGCTAAGATTTATATAAAAAGAAGATGTTTCAAGATAAGATAATGCTTACGAGGAGAATATGATGTAGTAGTAAAATGAGGCTGAAACTTCTGTATGATGAGGCTCAAACTTTGAACGATGCATGTCTGGCCTATGTTTATGATGAAGTTCAGAATAATTTGAAGCTCAGAGTTAATGATAAGGCTTGAAATAAATGTACATGTGCACCGTTAAGATGCTACTAAGACTTATTTATTAGTGACCGATGATACGAGCAAATTTTGCACATTTGCAGGTACGGTGATCCTGACTGACATGCTGATGCACAAGCTCGAGACCACCAACACACCCGTCGTGCCGGGTCATGTCCTACTCAATATGCGTCTGCAACGTGCTGGTATCGTGCAGTACGACATTCAGGTTGTTGTTGTTGTTTTTGTTGTTGTTGTTGTTGTTGTTGTTGTTGTTGTTGTTGTTGTTGTTGTTGTTGTTGTTGTTGTTGTTGTTGTTGTTGTTGTTGTTGTTAACATGCTCAATGGTTAACAGTTCCTGACTGTGGTCTGTGTCGTCGTCGAGTACTACTCTCCCCGACTCCGTTTCATCCTGAAATTGCATTGCCGCGGTAGGATGAAGAAGTTCCTAGACGAATGCAAAACCCAGACGGTTGTCTTTCACTCACTCACTCACTCACTCACTCACTCACTCACTCACTCACTCACTCACTCACTCACCAAATCACTAACTCACTCACTCAATCACTCACTCACTCACTCACTCACTCACTCACTCACTCACTCACTCACTCACTCACTCACTCACTCACTCACTCACTCACTCACTCACTCACTCACTCAATCTCTCACTCATTCTCTCACTCTCTCACTCACTCACTCACTCACTCACTCACTCACTCACTCACTCACTCACTCACTCACTCACTCACTCACTCACTCACTCATTCACTCACTCACTCACTCACTCACTCACTCACTCACTCACTCACTCACTCACTCACTCACTCACTCACTCACTCACTCACTCACTCACTCACTCACTCACTCACTCACTCACTCACTAACTCACTAACTCACTGACTCACTCACTCACTCACTCACTCACTCACTCACTCACTCACTCACTCACTCACTCACTCACTCACTCACTCACTCACTCACTAACTCACTCACTCACTCACTCACTCACTCACTCACTCACTCACTCACACTCACTCACTCACTCACTCACTCACTCACTCACTCACTCACTCACTCACTCACTCACTCACTCACTCACTCACTCACTCACTCACTCACTCACTCACTCACTCACTCACTCACTCACTCACTCACTCACTCACTCACTCACTCACTCACTCACTCACTCACTCACTCACTCACTCACTCACTCACTCACTCACTCACTCACTCACTCACTCACTCACTCACTCACTCACTCACTTACCCTCTCACTCACTTCTCCAGGTTGGTAAAGGCAAAGGAAAACACATGAACCCGTCCGGTGAGCTGAACAGCGGAGGTTTGTTAACCAAAGTATTAAAAGTGAGATACTCCGTTGTAATGATAAGGATAGGATTTAGTTGTTCTGTCTAGCTACGCCTAAGCATAAGCCTAAACCTAAGCCTCGTAAAACCATAACGATCTGATCTGATTGTAGAATACCGTGACTACGTGACGGCCCAGACGGGTTGGTATTGCAAGGAAACACCGCTGAAACCGGTGGACCAACTGAAGGGTGCGTTCAAGTGCGATGAGTACTGTAAGTGCAATGCATCCAACAAGACCCTCATGGCAGCTGCAACACAGCCAGTCCCAGTCAAGGTTAGATCATGGAAAACGTTAAATGTTCTAAATACGTTTGACGATCTAGACAAAACAGCTGAAGAAACTTTTGCACTCCTTGTTTTAAAAACTTTTTGATCTCATTAATTTAGAGAGATAAGAATAAAACAAGACAATTTCATGATCTAAACTGTTTTGTATATTTCATACATCCAACAAGACCGTAGTGGCAGCTCCACCACAGGCAGCGCCAGTCAAGGTTAGAGCTTGTAAAACGTTATAAAAGGCGTCGGATGATCTGAACAAAACGTCTAAAGCCCTAAAGAAACAGTTGAAACTTGAACTTTTCGATCTCAATATGTTAGCAAGATAGCAAAAAAACTATATTTTCCATGATCTAATTTGTTCATTTGTTTATTTTATACATCCAACAAGACCGTGTTGGCCGCTCCAGCACAGCCGGTACCAGTCAAGGTTAGAGCTTGGAAAACGTTAGAGGCGTCTGGTCTGAACGAAACGCCTTGAGAAAATTTGGATTTTTTGTATTCAAAACTTTTCGACTAAAACGTGTTAGTCAGGTAACAATTGAAACTAATTTTTATTGATTCTAAATTGTTTATTTATTTGTTTTATACACCCAACAAGACTGTGTCTGCCGCTCCAACACAGCCAGCGCCAGCGCCAGTCAAGGTTAGAGCATGTGTGCCACTCGTCACTAGCGAGCCAGAAGGGGAGGGAAAAATCGAATTCCCCCCTTTTTCGCGTTTTCAAAAAATAAAATTTGTTCCCCAAGGTGTAGGTAAAATGGACTGAAAACTGCTAATTCCCCCCTCTTTGGTGAATTTCCCCTCCCTTTGAAGGATCAGCTGGTCCGCCAGTGCCACTCGTGCCATAACACTTTGATAGATAGTCACTTGAGCTAGCCGAAAATTCGACTGAAATTAGTGATTTGTTCTTATTTTTTTTATTACAATTCTTACTATATGTCTTAAAACTCTTTTACATTTTGTATTTTTGTATTCAGAGCCTGTTCAAGACGGTGCTCTTCAGCACGGCCAAACCCAAGTAACGTAACCAGACGCACGTCTACACACACTCGTCATATTCACGTTGCTCGTATAAATTTTATGATCTGCCATTTCATGAACATTCAAAAAACACCCAACATCGCCCACTTATTATTATTGTCTATGTCAAACAATTCCATGATCACAGTCTTTCATTAAACATTTGTTCAGTCATCTGATTCCTATGTTGGTAGTCATTCACTCGACCGGCCATCATTCACAACCATTGACGGATACTACAACCTTTATTCAGCCACTTTTGCTCGATTCAACCTATTAACCCCAATATATTTCTCCAGTTACTCTTCTATACTCATCGGAGTCCATTAAACTCTCTGAAAATTAACTCACCGGAAGTCGACTCACGGAAAATCGACTCACTGAATCTGAAGTCCCGGAAAATCTTGTCATCCAATTCATCCTATTATTCTATATCCAATCACATTCCGCTTAACAGCTAAGAACTATTGGCATCACCATTAGGTTGTATGTGTTTTATGATTTTGATTGGATGTAAAACTTTTACTAACACGTACAGGTACAGCCGTTACTTTCGTTTTATCGTGCCAATATGTTGACTAACGACAAGACAAGAGTATTACAGAAAACTACAATATCAAACCAGACAGACATGAAATGTGTGCAGTGCGTTTGTCTCGTAAAACTTATCCCATGTAGTTAATAAGTTTCCGTCTTTTCTGAGATGAATACATACTCACAGAATTGAAATTGGGCTGAATATTAAGTACCAAACCATAGTGAATCTTTGAGGATGCCGAACTTTCTGAAGAACCCTGATCTGAATCAAACCAGTCTCTTTTCGTCAATCCGTTCAAGTTTGTAAATACAACAGAGAACAGCGTTTTCAAAATTTTCGTGAGAAGTATGTTACAAAAAATACATGGAGATAACTGAACAAACGCACTGTACACTATCGAGAATCGAGATCGACCCAAAAATGTTCATACGGTCTGCAAAAAACATCAGAAAATTTTATGGCATTTCTAATCGATTCGGATACTGAATTTTTAAGCTGGCGTTACATTGAGTTGGGTGAGTGCCACCCTCACTTTCTATACGAGTCACTGGCGGACGAGCTAACCCTCCGAAGAGAGGGGAATCTCGTCAAAGACGGGGAATTAGCCGTTTCACACTGCACTTTTCAGAATCGCTAAAGAGGGGGAATCCACTTGTCCCACCCCTGCTCGTCCGCTAGTGACACCGATTTGAAATCATTCGCGAAATGGTAACTGTGAAAAAAGGCGCGCATTCAAATTCAGTCACCAACTGATCAATTGGGAATGCTTTAATTACGATAAACATTTGCAATGATGCAACGTTACGTTACTTGCCGCCATGTTATCTTCCCACTTCTGTTCCCGCATCCTCATGTAATCCGTTTCTAATGGTTACGTGACGATTGTTTATCCAGGAATAATGCAGACTAACAATCCCATTTGATTACATACCGTATGTGTGACGTGGTCAGTCAATTGGTCTAAGTTCACACAGTTTTTCTTGGAAAATTTTTCTATCAGAGTATAGACTACTGATCATGCTCACTTCGGTATTGTAAAAAATATCTACCAAAATATACCCCAAAGTACAACCTTTAAGTGGTTAAGTCATTCAAACCCGATTGTTCAACGATCGCTTCAAGCCTGAACCACATACACCTGCCATAACCTACATACATGAATGTACTCCCCAATGAGACTTTATACCTTAAAGTATGTATTTGTGATCATGTCGACTGTGATGTTGATTCACATTATTGCCTCATAATAATTGATTATAAGAACTGATTAATAATTGTGAAAACCTAAGCAGTTGATAATCAAGTTTTGACATAGCCATAACCAGATTTTCAAGTACTGGATTATCAGAACCACGTTTTCGAGTAATTAGATACTGATTCTCAATTTCATAGTTGTGAACAGTGTTATTCAGGGTGATTTGATAATCGTGAAAGTTTTAGTTTTTTTCTCATAACCAATTACGAGGCCTACATATACATGATTAGGACGGCATACAGTACTTCACAATCACCATCAAAATCCGAACCCTAATATCTATGATCGATGATTACGAGACCCTACAACCAGGATACCCATCCTATTATACCCAACCGAACACACACATGATACAGTATTTTGCGATCCAAAAAAACTTCCAGTGACAAATATCGATAATGTGATCATCTCTAAAACCACCCTTCACTGACCCGCAAGCCAAATGGCACCTGTTTCCGATTGAAATAAAAACATACCATACTCAAAGAGTCGATGAATAACTTTTTCAATAACAGTTAATTAACTCACTCACTCACTCATTCACTCACTCACTCACTCACTCACTCACTCTATCACTCATTCACTCACTCACTCACTCACTCACTCACTCACTCACTCACTCACTCACTCACTCACTCACTCACTCACTCACTCACTCACTCACTCACTCACTCACTCACTCATTCACACACTCACTCACTCACTCACTCACTCACTCACTCACTCACTCACTCACTCACTCACTCACTCACTCACTCACTCACTCACTCACTCACTCACTCACTCACTCACTCACTCACTCACTCACTCACTCACTCACTCACTCAGTCACCACACCATCAGCTCCGAAACCGGAATATCTCCAACCTAAAAAAACACTATTAACGCAATGATTTTGTCGGCAATTCCAAAAAAAAATTGAAACAAAATTCTTGTGAAACTCACCACCGCAAGCGCGTTCAGAAACATGTAAAAAACAGTTTGTATGCCGAAAACCTTTGATATTTGGACAAAGTAAGCGTATTTTATAATTTTCGAATAAACAAAACGTTTAGAATTTAGCATCATCCATTGATTACGAGACTAAATTTGAATGCGCACCTCTGTTGTGCAACTTTTCTAAGCATAGAAGAAGGCTGAATTTCAGCCAGAAATGTACGTTGGTGTATCCGAGATCGTTCCCGTTAAGGATTAACAAGAAATCTGTCTTAGAACAGTGCATATCAGATTGGCGTAAGTTTGACTTCAGTCTAGTAATCAATTGAGAATGCTATAGAATATATTCGTACCTCAGTACTTGATTGATTCGAGTTATAATGCTATGTAACTATTAGAAGTACCACGAAACGTTTGGCTGAGCAATGGTGTTTCAGCAATCATTCAAACAATGGCAATAGTCTGAGCAAAAATGGTGTTTCACATTTCACTAGAATCTCGAAAGCGTCTTTAACTTAAAAGTTGCACTCGTTTAACTTAACAGCATCGATGTTTTTCGCCTCCAAACGTCCTTCGAGTATCAGTTACATAAGTTCATCTAAATATCATCTGCAAGGATCAACGTTTTTCCGTGAAATTCATCTACATTTTTTTCTATGAACTGACACACACTGATTACGCTGCAGTCATAAACACCCCAAACACTGATCGCTGATTACAGGCAACTCAAGCGAGTAAGTTTGGGACTTCAGTTGCACTATTCGATGGCCTTTCATTTTGCGATACACTTTTAACACAAATTTTTGGAATTTAAGGTTTTTAAAAACGAGTAATAATATGTTGCTGTTTTGCGTCCAAGTGGTCTTTTTAGTAACATCTAATGTCATCGTAATGCCATTTATGAGGTTCAACGTTTTTTTCATGAACTTCTAGTATTCGGCGATAAAAAAATTTATACAATTTCCCAAATAGCCCTACCACAAAAAAACTTGCGGAAAACCGGTCATCTGGGCCACTAACACAAATTTGCCACTCAAACAAAATCGAGACAGGTTTGCCACTTTTTTGGAGAGTTTTCAGTGGCAAACTTGTCTCACCCAAAAAATCAACAACGTGTCTCGTTATTTCACGAAACATGAGTAGTACAGAACGGTCTGAGTCGATGGATATTTATAGTGTTAACCGTTAACCGTCTAAGCTGTCTATCTACTCTTTAACGTCTCACAAAGCTGTTTTATCTACTCTTTTGCGAATTACTAATTATCTTGTTTTGTTTGCCAGCAGGCGTATGCGGCCTGTCATTAAATCTATATCAAACAACTGTTTTCCTGGAGAAAGGTTCCGTTTTTTTGGATTGGAAACATTTAGTTACCTGCTTAAACAAAATAATAATCATCAATATCTTGTCATTGATTTTACAACAGAAAACAAGCTGCTGTAAGAGAAGGTTTCATAATTTTTGATTCGATATCCATCCAGTGTTATGGATATCTAATCAAAAACCGAACGAGTCCCGTTGAAACGAAGGTTCAACATGACACGTCTGGTTAAACTGCTTTCTCCTCATATTAACGACAGTGGTATGATTGTTTATCCCGGAAAGGATAGTGAAAAACAGCGTACAGGATCCCCTGTACAATCTTTGATCGCTTATTTAAATGGTGATAATCATGAAAAAAACCATTGGATTTTGAATCTTTTCTAACACTTGTTTTTGGATTGAAGATTTTTTTTTCAAAAACAGTTATGTATTAATGGTGAGTGAGTGAGTGAGTGAGTGAGTGAGTGAGTGAGTGAGTGAGTGAGTGAGTGAGTGAGTGAGTGAGTGAGTGAGTGAGTGAGTGAGTGAGTGAGTGAGTGAGTGAGTGAGTGAGTGAGTGAGTGAGTGAGTGAGTGAGTGAGTGAGTGCGTGAGTGCGTGAGTGAGTGAGTGAGTGAGTGAGTGAGTGAGTGAGTGAGTGAGTGAGTGAGTGAGTGAGTGAGTGAGTGAGTGAGTGAGTGAGTGAGTGAGTGAGTGAGTGAGTGAGTGAGTGAGTGAGTGAGTGAGTGAGTGAGTGAGTGAGTGAGTGAGTGAGTGAGTGAGTGAGTGAGTGAGTGAGTGAGTGAGTGAGTGAGTGAGTGAGTGAGTGAGTGAGTGAGTGAGTGAGTGAGTGAGTGAGTGAGTGAGTGAGTGAGAGAGTGAGAGAGTGAGTGAGTGAATGAGTGAGTGAGTGAGTGAGTGAGTGAGTGAGTGAGAGTGAGTGAGTGAGTGAGTGAGTGAGTGAGTGAGTGAGTGAGTGAGTGAGTGAGTGAGTGAGTGAGTGAGTGAGTGAGTGAGTGAGTGAGTGAGTGAGTGAGTGAGTGAGTGAGTGAGTGAGTGAGTGAGTGAGTGAGTGAGTGAGTGAGTGAGTGAGTGAGTGAGTGAGTGAGTGAGTGAGTGAGTGAGTAAGTGAGTGAGTGAGTGAGTAAGTGAGTGAGTGAGTCAGTCAACCAGTCAGTCAGTGAGTGATTAGTGGTTCAGTGAGTGAAGGAATGACAGAGTGAAGTGCAAGAAGGTGAGTGAGTGAGTAAACGAGTTATACGTCCTAATCACTCAGTAAATTAGTATAACTTCCATATCACAGAAACTTTTGGCACTGGGTGCCAAAACTCCTGCATCGTTATGCAAAAAACTTTAGAGTTCTATAACTCACGATATAATCGGTTATAAATAGAGAACTTTTGTTCAGATGAAAATTCGTTTCTTCATCATAATGCAATCACGAAAAAGTCAAAGTAAAAACATTTAATTGGATAGAAAACATGCATTTTATAATGCACTCAATTTTCGCTCCGAAATCAGGTGCCAAACACATTTTTGTCATAAGCTGCAGTGCATAAAGTTTTTGCCATTACCATTTTCAATGCATTATATTGTGTTTGTTTTGAGTTTCTCATTTTTCAAATGTTTGAAAATAGACGATATCACGTCTGAACAAAAATTTTCTATTTAAAACCAATTATCACGTGAGTTATATAACTTCATTGTTTTCTTGCATAAAGATGCACCAATTTAGGCACCCACTGCCAAAAGTTTCTGTGATATGGGGATAAGAGTCACTGTTCGGAAAAGTATAAGTGAGAAAATCACATTCCTCATTTTCCAGTTAGTCTATATAGGCTGGATAATTGAAATCGAACAAAATTAAATGTTTTTATGGTATGCAATAAAACATAGATAATTCATCGGGTTCGGAGCATGGAACTTATAATTTCCTACAAACGGTCATTTATAGGCATCATAATTGATTATAAAAAAATTGTGTAAAACTGCGAGAACCCATGGCATGGCAAGAACCAGATTATAAAGTTCAGAACCGGATTCTCAAGTAAAGTATTTTCTGTGCCACGTTTTAGCCACGTTTTAAAATTTCTTAAAACCAGATTCTCAAGTCCAGAACCGGATTTTCAAGTAAGAAATTATCTGTGCCACGTTTTGGATTTTCTTATAACCATTTACGAGGCCTATAACTTTGAGGATAATCTTTGAGGATGCCGAACTTTCTGTAGAACCATGATCTGAATCAAGCAGTCCCTTTTCGTCAATCCGTTCAAGTTTGTAAACACAACAGAGAACAGCATTTTCAAAATTTTTGTGAGAAGCATGTAAAAAAAATACATGGAGATAACTTAACAAACGCACTGTACACTATCGAGATCGACCCAAAAATGTTCATACGGTCTGCAAAAGGCGTCATCAGAAAATTTTATGGCATTTCTAATCGATTCGGATACTGAATTTGAATACTGGCGTTGCAAAGAGTGGAAGTGAGTGCCACCCTCACTTTCTATTCGAGTCACTGGCGGACGAGCTAACCCTCCGAAGAGAGGGGAATCTCGTCAAAGACGGGGAATTAGCCGTTTCACCTACACCTTAGGAAATTAACTGCACTTTTCAGAATCGCTAAAGAGGGGGGAATCCACTTGTCCCTCCCCTGCTCGTCCGCTAGTGACACCGATTTGAAATCATACGCGAAATGGTAACTGTGAAAAAAGGCGCGCATTCGAATTCAGTCACCAACTAATCAATTGGGAATGCTTTATTTACGGTATACATTTGCAATGATGCAACGTTACGTTACTTTCCGCCCATGTTATCTTCCCACTTCTGTTCCCGCATCTTCATGAAACCCGTTTCAAATGGTTTCGTAACGATTGTTTATCCAGGAATAATGCAGACTAACACTCCCATTTGATTACATACCGTATGTGTGACGTGGTCAGTCAATTGGTCTAAGTTCACACAGTTTTTCTTAGAAAAATTTTCTATCAGAGTATAGACTACTGATCATGCTCACTTCGGTATTGTAGCAAAGATCTACACTCTACAGTATTATACCCCAAAGTACAACCTTTAAATCAACTGCCGGACGAGCCAAACCTCCAAACGAAGGGGATTCTTGGCAAAGAGGGGGTAGTCAGCAAAAATTACCTACCATTTTACCTACATTTTTAACGAACAAACTTTTTGAAAGGCAGAAATGCCACTTCCCCCTTTTCATTCGCTAGTGGTTAAGTCATTCAAACCCAGTTGTTCAACGATCGCTTCAAGCCTGAACCACATACACCTGCCATAACCTACATACATGAATGTACTCCCCAATGAGACTTTATACCTTAAAGTATGTATTTGTGATCATGTCGACTGTGATGTTGATTCACACTATTGCCTCATAATTGATTATAAGATTTGATTGATAATTGTGAAAACCTTTGAAGTTGATAATCAAGTTCTGACAGAACAAGAATCTCATCTCAGGTACCGGATTATCAAAACCACGTTTTAGATTAATTAGAAACAGATTCTCAACTTCATAATTGTGAACAGTGTTATTCAGCATGTTTGATAATCGTGAAACGAATTTGTTATTTCTCATAACCAATTACGAGGCCTACATATACATGATTAGGACGGCATACAGTACTTCACAATCAATCACCATCAAAATCCGAACACTAATATGATTGATGATTACGAAACCCTACAACCAGGATACCCATCCTCTTATACCCAACCGAACACACATGATACAGTATTTTGCGATCCAAACAAACTTCCAGTGACAAATATCGATAATGTGATCATCTCTAAAACCACCCATCGCTGACCCGCAAGCCAAATGGCACCTGTGTGCGATTGAAATAAAGAAACATACCATACTGAAGAAGTCGATGAGTAGTTTTTGATTTTTATAATAATCAATCAACTCACTCACTCACTCACTCACTCACTCACTCACTAACTCACTCACTCACTCACTCACTCACTCACTCACTCACTCACTCACTCACTCACTCACTCACTCACTCACTCACTCATTGAGTCACCGTCTCTGAAACCGAAATATCTTCCACCTAAAACCCCGTCAGGATGTTGTCGGCAACTTTTTTTATAATAACGCGTTTTTTTCAAAAGAAAGTTCATGTGATATTCGCCACGACAATCGCGTTCGGAAACTTAAAAAAACTGTTCGTTTGCCGAAAACCATTCATATTTGGTCAACATGTGCGTATTTTACACCGCTTTTTATGGAAACCCTCATTTTCGAATATACACAAAAACTTTGACAACGTTTTCTTCAGTATTGAATCGTGAATTACAACTATCAACGTCAACCGGTGTCACAAAATCATCAACATTTTTATCATGACAAACATAAATGACGGAACTGTGATGAATTGTGTCGCGTTGTTATGCACAAACGTGTCAGAATTGAATTTGATACTCAGACCTTTGAAAATGTTCCGGAAAATGCTATGACTAATGATATTATTATTGTATTAGATTCAGTCACGCATTTCCCTGTAACGAGGCAAAGAATAACACCTCTGTTTCATGACACGTACATTTAATATGTACTTACATTCGTACCTCAGTATTGACTTGATTCAAGTCATAATGCTAACTGTTGTACGTACATAGCACGATATACAAGGTGGCTGTAAACTAACGACGCGGTTTCCGGCTGCCCGTTTCTCAAAAAAATTATATTGTGGGACCAGTGTTTTTATAGCTAAACTAGCGTAAAAACACCTGAAAAATCGAATTATGTAGTCAGATTTGCCGAATTACACTTTATTTGTTGGCTTTTTAGAAAAATTTCTCTCAAAAAGACGTTTTTTTACTTCAGGCTTCCAAGACGGATTTTTTTCAAAAATAAATGCGTTCAAGGATTTTAAAAGGTTACACACATCTTTTATAATGTTTTTCAAAAAATCTCATCGCCGAATAACAATATTGGTGTTTTCTATTGGCCAATTAAAAACCTGCATTCACAAGACCCTTTTTACATCACAATTTCATTTTCGCAGTTTTCACCAATTATCTGGCTTTTATTATCCTTAATGGTGTCTTATGACATCAGATTTGTGTTACGGGAATTATTTAAGTATGATTTGTTTGCCTAGGACCTAAATCTTTGATTTTCAAAAATTCGGAATTTTCCATAAATTTTCCATTTTTTCTTTGTTCATTTAGACTTTTTGATTAAGAAGTAATAGAAATTATAATTATTTAACAAAATTTCTTAGCACAGAACTTCAGTTAGCTTTTGTTTTTATCAATTTGAATCCTTATTGAAACGAATTCATACTTAATCCGTGATATTAGTGTTCCTTTTTATGTGATTTCGGTCAGTATTGTTTGAAAATAATGAAAATTCCATGAAATTTCGCCAAAAATCAAATTTGAGCAATGCAATACTAAAATGAGCCCCCATAATCGGAAATTTCGGGTGTAATTACATACATCTGGCATGTCAAAGCTATTTATGCCATACAATATTTTCGAGATATGGGCGGCGGGACTGAGAAGTTTCACCCCGGGGAACTTTCACCCCGAGATTTTGAGGGCTTTTCACCCCGCGGGAAAAGGGGATTTTTGCGGGGTGAAAGTACACCGCTAAAAGTTATGTAGCATACCCATGATGGGTGAGGGAGAGAATGTCAATTTCATTTTCGACAGTCATTTTATGCTTCTAAGTGCAATATAAACTTTTTTGCAAACTTTAAATAACGATTCGATTTACGTGAAAATGGCCTTCCAGACTAAACCGGACACTCTGATTACGATGGTAAAGTCAGATTTACCGTGATATATACGCTAAAAAATTTAGTATGTCATATACTGTCGGTGCAGCGGGTTATATCTTGTAAAACTGTTGCCATACACTTCCCAAAATTAAGTTATTAACTGATTATAAATGAGAATATGATGATAAAATTAGTGGGGATAAGGACTGACGCACCTTTTCGGTTATAGTCCAAAATGAATTACTGTTCCCACAAAAATGTTTCGCTCGTGCCACTTTTTTGTCGATGCACTATTCGTTTCTTTGATTTTTCGGGTTATTTTTGACGAATTTGAAAAAAAAGTTTAGAGCAAATTAAAGAGAAATTTTCACTCTTTCGCGTGACACTAAAATTTTCTTAATTGTTTGCGTGCAGCTTGAAATGATTGAAAAACGAACAGTGCATCGACAAAAAAAGTGGCACGAGCGAAACATTTTTGTGGGAACAGTAATTCATTTTGGAACAATAAAAATTATGTTCTTACTCATGAAACATCACCTTTACTGCCAGTTTAAAGTCGGTGTACGTTCTCGTCCTTTTTTCTGCCCGCAATATATACATTTTCATTATTATTATTCAAACTGAAAATGTGTCCCAGAAACCATTCCATATCCCCACCAATTGTTATCATTATATTTTAGTTATGATAAGCAAAAAAAACTAACTTTTAGGAAGTATATGGCAACAGTTTTGAAAGACATACCCGATGCATCGACTGCACATTCTGCTTCCCTTGTTCTCCTTAAACAGTAACCACATTTATTACATTTGGCAGCGTTTACATTACGGTCATTCTGACTTCACCACCGTAATCAGAAGGTTCGATTTAGTCTGGAAAAACATTATCACGTAAATCAAATCATTATTGAAAGTTTGCAAAAAAGTTTTTTTGCACTTTGATGCATAAAATGACTGTCGAAATTAAAATTGACACTGCACTGACTCACTCACTCATCATGGGTATACTACATATCTTGGTCGATCAGCCAAAGAACTAGAAACTGGGTTACGGTAGGTGAACCACGCGGGGTGAAAAGACACCGCTCTCGGGGGTGTCAAACTCAAATTTCAGCGGTGTCCTTTCACCCCGCGAAAACCCCATTTTCCCGCGGTCAAAATCGCGGGGTGAAAGTTCCCCGGGGTGAAACTACACGGACTCATGGGCGGCCGGAAAACGCGTCGTTACTTTACAGCCACCCTGTATAACTTTTATACGGTTATGTGCCAATGCTTAGGTAAGTGGACATCGGTTGTGCCCCCCCCCCCCGACTTTCCCGAAGATCGTCATTCAGGGCGCATTTAAATGATTAACGGCTGGTTTATCTATCTACAGGGTGGCCCAAAAAAACTAGCACGACTTTGAAGCTGTCTATAAAAGAACACAGTGGAGATTACAAAAAATACGAATGCCAGTGAATTCGCCATGTCTTCAGCTACTTATTTACCTAAAAGCAACGGCCAACTCACATCGCATGCCGCGTAGCTGGAAAATAACCAAAACACGCGCGAAATTCAAATCTGAACCATCCTGCTGCATGCCCAGCGCCAGCACACGCGTCAGTTGAGCTTGCTGCATTATAACATAGCGCGTGTGTTATACTGCATGCAGCATACACAACGAGCCTGCCTTAATTTAGGCTTCAATTTTTTTATTAACTTGCTTTGAAGTATAACGGTTCTCTTTGTAAGCTTTACTTTACACGTTCCACGCAGAAATGCCGCTGTCAGTCAATGAAAAGGCTGTTATTTCTCACAAAGGAGGGTGGAGGGCAGATTGAACATATCTTCAATTGATCCACTTTGATATCATTTGTATTTTTGTCATGTTTACAATTTAACTGATATCAGCGACACCTCTGTTTGAATTTTTGCGGTGCATTATGTGCGATAAAGTGAAATTTACGGCCAAAAATATGGGAAAAATCGTGTTTTTCGGTAATTTGTGGATTTTTTTTCACAGTTTGCCAAAAAAATTAATATTTTAATGAAAAGTAGCTGAAGACAGGTGCTTTCGAACCAGACATAGAAATCTAGTTTCACCCTGCCACAGCTCGAATTACGTGCCGCCAAAGTAGTGCTAGTTTTTTTGGGGCACCATGTATGGTCGGGTAGTGCTCAAGAAATATCCCACGGGTTTTCAACGAGAGTATATTACTATACTAGAAGTTATGTTAGAAGTTCTCTTCAGAATACGGAACAATGATGATTTAAGTTGCATAGCAACGGTTTCATGGTACGATTCACTCAATAAGTTGTTTTTAACAAAAGGTGCAATCATCATTACCCTCCCGTTCACTGAGCTGGAAATCCCAAAGACCTTAATTAAAATGCCGATAAATACTGTGGTCATTTTTTTAATAAAAAAACGGGTTCACAATCGTGGTGCATATGTATATCGAAGCTAATTCTGTACATTGACGGGTTTACATCGATATTTTTTTTGTAAACTCAACGCTCAGTTGCGTAGCAACGGGTTCACCGTAGCTCTAGCGACAAAGAGTGAGTGACTGAGTGAGTTAGTTTCCTCTACAAAGTTAAACGTCGCATTAAAAATTGGAACTATTAATTTTACGATGTTTGGCATCTAAGTGGTCTTCTAAGTGACACCTAAAATCATCTAAATATCATTTGTAAGGTTCAACGTTTTTTTCATTAAACTCAATTACATTTTTTATCAACTGACCCTCATCTGATCACACTACAGTCATCAACACCCCATATCACTGATCATTGATCACGGGTGATTCAACTACACTCAACTGACTGCCCCTCCACTGACCCATCATGACTATGAGAGTAGGCCTGAACTGCCTCAACCACCAAGCGGACAGTCATTCATGGCTTCTGATTGGTTGGTTGTGAATTTGCAGAGTTTGTATACTCGGTATTTTTATTCTTCTCTATTTGTGTGCAGAGGAACAATACTACGTAACCTATCCAATACACAGGAGGGCTAAAAAATCTAGTTCAACTAAATGTTTCAGCCCTGTGTATTGGATAGGTTACGTAGAATTTTTCCTCTGCACACAAATAGACGAGAATAAGAACACCGAGTATATAAGTAATTGGGGGCAGTGACGGTTTAGCTAACTGATCTGACCGGCTGATTGATTGGTTAATGACTGACCTGACTGATTGACTGAATGAATGAATGAATGAATGAATGAATGAATGAATGAATGATGCTGAATATTGACAGCGCTGCTGCTGCTCGCTGAGTCGATAGCCCACGTAGCGGCACCACCACCAGATAAATGCTCGGATGAGCGAAATGACGAGGTGACACGTGATATCCTAACTGCTCAAAGCACGTGCTTCAATGGGGCTTCGTCGGTGTCCCGACCATACAACTCGTACTGCTACAGCATCGCAACACCATTCGGAATGATGGGTGGCTTCAATTTTGGGATCACGGGTGCCTTGAATGAATCTATCGTTGGTCACAATCTGTTCATCATAGTAAACGGTAAAAAAGGTCGAGTGAGTGAGTCGATGTCAGTGAGTGACTGATACAACTATATATGTGAAAGAATACAAAGTGTGTGAGTTATCGACGCTGCTCACACTAAGTGTTTGAAAAGTATAAAAATAAAATAATAAAGTGTGTAAATACTATAACTATATACATATATGTATGTACATATAGGTATATAATAACCCTGCCAACTTACCACGTTTACAAAGGGACCAAAATCTGTCGGTTTTCTCAGACAAGTCGTTTTAAAACTTATTTCTTGTTGTTTATACCCGGGGAGAAAAATTTTTGAGCTGATTGTTAGTTATAACAATGCTGGTTATTCTATTGATTGGTGCTAAAAATTTATCCATGGATAATGACGTGTATTTGTTCTTGCTAATCCTGTATGTACATAATTTACACTCTTTATAATCTCAATTTTGCTCTACTTGTTACTTAATTACAGAAAACCGACTGGAAGGCCGAAACGTGCGATGGGATATCGGAAAAGCACGGGGCGGGTGGGGCCTGCTTCGAGACCGAGTGGCTCGGAACAACACCAAAAAAGTTCATCTTGTGCTGCTGCCGTGGATACGCCGATTGCAATAAAAACCGAGCGACGACTGCAACTACAGCCAAGGTATGTTATCTGCTCTACTGCAGAAGTCTAGAAGTTTTGTTTTACTGGATGTTATGTCGGGTGACATTTTACTTTGCAGAAAGCGGACGCTGTTAAATGGTTCGAAAACCCGATCGACGCGGAGGAACTCAGAACGTGCGTGTTGAATGCAACGGGCCTGGCTACACCGTACAAGTTCGAGCCGGAAATCGCCGTGTGCTCGTTGCGTGACTTCAATATGACCCAATACCAAGACCAGTGCATGATCGTTTACGAAGAAGGTTAAGTGCATTCGAGTTTCACTAACTTGCATGTTGCATAGACGTTATATATTTGAAAATCGTCGTTTTTTCTGGCCCACCCTGTAGTTAGTGTTGTTGTAGAAAAAACTGAAATGAAACATCATTTTATGTGATAATGTCCTCCTGCTCAGGTAAGTGGACGTTTGGCTGTGTCTCCGATTTCCCAAAGGATCGTCATCTGGGTGACAGTTGCAAGAACACAACCGGTGATAAATGGGTGGACAAGGGCGACTTCCGGTGCTCAAAGGCTAGTGTGTCCTACCAATAAATCGACTTGTTGTAAAACTGTTGATTACGTAAAAAAAGAGTTCCTAGCAAAAAAAATCCAAAATATCTTAAGAACGATTTATTTGTTACATACATACGTGCTTCAAGAGGTAACGAAAAACTTTAACGAAATACCCTTTAAAAAAGACGACTCTCAACGCGCAAACTCCGTGATGAACACACTACGCTTTATTTGTCGCTGAAATCGCTGAGTGTGTTTTCTGATACTAACAAGTAAAATAGCAGCAAGAAATTTCTGAATCAAACTTTATTTGCATGCAGATATAAACCGGTATACCGCAGTTTCGGCACATTTCTACAACCTCAACAGGAACTTCTTCTGTAAAGTTACATGTTTTTAGCCACCCTGTACGTGTCTACAAATACATGCACATATAAAAGTGGCGATTAGATCGTCCTAAAGTGAAATTATCAAACTTTGCCAATTCACAAATAGTTGAAAGCCAGTACTATTATGAAATGTTTCTCTGCTGAAATTCGCCTTCCAAATTTTTACACCGCGTTTGTTGGTATTCAAATCCCACATTCATGACCAAGCTCAATATTTTCTTTCTCTGGATACTGAACCGCAATATGTACACACATGCAATCCTACATAATCTGTATGCATCCCCGTATGTTGTTTCTGCAAACAAAACTATTGCCCAAATCGTCTGATAATGAAACATCACTAACCTCAACCCAACTCAGTTGACACCATAGTTCCACACAGTGTAACATGGGGTGATGATGACTGATGTGCGTGTTAACACTGATTGTCGGATGTTTCATTATCAGACGTTTTAGCAATATTTTTGCTTGCAGAAACAACATATGGGCTTTACATATAGGCCTTGTAATTGGTTATAAGAAAGTCCAAAACGTGACACAGAAAATTCATTACTTGAGAATCCGGATCTGGACTTGAAAATCTGAATCTCAGAATTTTAAAACGTGGCACAGAAAATTCATCACTTGGGAATCCGGTTCTGGACTTAAGAATCTGGTTCTGGACTTAAGAATCTGGTTCTGGCCATGCCATGGGTTCTCGCAGTTTTAAACCATTTTTTATAATCAATCATGATGCCTATACAGTCGGGGCAGCAGGTTATATCTTGTTAAACTTTTGCCATACACATTGCTTTTCTTCTCTGATATAAAAGGAGTTATGATGATAAAAGTAGGTGGAGATATGGAATAGGGTCTGGCGCACTTTTCTAGTTTGACAGCTATAACTGACTTCGGTTTATATTAGAATACCGTAACCCGCAGTTTTGCTCTACAGTAGAATTTTTCCTAATCAAAAAGGCGCCCAATTAAAATTTTGCAAGCTGTCAAAAAGTTTTTGGGTCGGCGACCTCGGTTCACATTATTTTAGGGACTTTTTCAGAAATTTTATTTCAGATTCGAGTTTTGTAACCGAATTGACAAACTTTAAATTTCTTCAAGAAACAGGAAGAAGAAAACAAAAACCATTGAAAACTTTAAGTACGAAGCTGAAAAAATTCATGCAGGCTCCAAATTTGATGAAGAACCCGAATCTGAAATAAAAATTTCAAAAAAGTCCCTAAAATTATAAAAGCCAAGGTCATCGAACCGAAAAATTTTCTCAGAATTCAAATTGCGCGCCTTTTTGATTGGGAAAAATTCTATAGATGAGCAAAACTGCGGGTTACGGTATTCGCAATATAAACTGAAGTCAGTCATAGTGAAAAACTACAATCACCGCAAAAAAAGTTATGAGAACTTATTCTGACTGAAAATGGTTGTAAAGTTGGTGTTTTATGAGTAAAACGATTCTTTTCAGTATGCTTAGTGCGCACGAAATCAAAATCCCCACGAGTTTTTAACATCATATTCCCGTTTGATTGTGTATGGCAAAGTTTCACTGAACATAACCCACTCCACCGACTGTACGTGCAAAGCATAATCCAATAATTAAACAATATACCTCTAGTATTTTTGCTGCTGTTCGGCAACGGTGTGCAATCCGAGCGTCGTTCTGCCGGTGTCTGAGCTGGATGGCCTGCTATTGAAGAAAGACATTGGCACCTGCCATCACGATTGCTACGAGAACGAACAGCCCCCGCCCACGTCAACTGCACCTGTCGCAGCTGAAACGGTCGGTTGTTCTTGTTGTTCTTGTTGTTGTTGTTGTTGACTGATTGATCGACTGACTGACTGACTGACTGACTGACTGACTGACTGACTGACTGACTGACTGACTGACTGACTGACTGACTGACTGACTGACTGACTGACTGACTGACTGACTGACTGACTGACTGACTGACTGACTGACTGACTGACTGACTGACTGACTGACTGACTGACTGACTGACTGACTGACTCATTGACTGACTGACTGAGTGAGTGACTGACTGACTGAACCATATCCTTGAAGGAAAGCTATGACAAAACAGCAATGTCAGCGGCCGTGGGTGTGTTGGCGGTTGGTTTGGGCACCAGCATTATAGCGAATGGGGTACAGTTCTACTTCTACAAGAAGTTGAAGCAGGGTTGATATGCAACATGCACGCAACGTGCAACTTTTTATACATCAAATGGATTGATAGATCATATAATCTAAAATTACAGAATAATAATATCATACCTTTCGGTTACCTCTGTATCTTGTGATTGGTGGTTGCATGCAAACCCCATATTTCTGTTTCTGTATATTTTACTTTTGGAATCGAAAATGTTGGCATTGCTCAATACCGATAATAAGGTATTTCAAAAGTCGCCCATTCCTCAAGTTTTTGGCACCATCATTTTTTGGAAGAAAACTATTTGTCTTTTTGAAGATCTTTCGAATGAATAACTTGTATCATCATTGGTTTGTTGTTTCGTTTGGTATAATTGTCAACGGAGATTAATACAAATGTGCAGTCGGTTTTCTGATCAAGCTGTCACAGTAATATTATCATATTTTCAAATTAAACAGAAAAATAATGAGTATGAATTTCGGAAGTTAAATCAATGTTTTTATTGACTTCTACGTGGTTCACGAATAATACCGCAAAAAACTTAACTTCATAATCCCACAACTGGAATTATCGTTGAGGGAGTAAAAGAGTATGTGAATGAGTGAAAATTTGAATGAAGCAATGAGTGAATCAGGGATTGAAGAATGAGTGAATGAGGGCTTGAAGAATGAGTGAATGATTGAGTAGGTGAATCATTGAGTCAGTGAGTGAGTGAGTGAATAAGTGAATGAACTAATGAATGAGTGGTTGAGGGAAAGAATGAATGAGTGGTTGAGTGAATGATTGAATGGGTGAATGACTGAATGATGGAATGAAGGAATGGGTAATAAACATGAAATACGTAATAATAATACATATGATTACATATAATAATATTAATTCTAGCTAACTTAAAATCAGAACTGAGTGAAAAAAAAATATTTCTATGGCGTTTCGTCCTGAAACATCCGACGTCACATGATCATTTCAATCAGCCATGTGATACCAAATTATGTGATTAAACTCATATAGGCCAATTATGTTACATATTTACATCTATAGAGAGATAAATCTATCAACAAAGATATAAATTTAATAGTTATGGTGATAGTTTATTATGGAATACTAAAACATACTTGCCTATTAACACGCAAAAACACATGCTGTCCCTGTGGTGAAATGTCACACATAAGCCGGTGTCACGCTCAAGCCTACGACATATACTATGCTAAAATACAGAAAGTTCTGTAATTGATAGTGGTTTTTGCTTAAAAAAACCATGCTTTAATCATTGAAAGTAAAACATTAACATAGAAACAAGGTAGAACAAGAACAGATAGGTCCTTTTCGAGTATTGAATACAGCACGCATTCGCTGTAGAAAAAACTTACTGTTTGGTAATAAAATAGTTCTAAAAAGCAAAAATGATTGGCTTCTTGTGATTGATTATTCCTTCCTTGGAAATGAATAGTATGATGATATTACATTCTCTGAGCAAACAGAAAGCAAAACAGATCTGCGTTTGCTGATTTGAAAGTTTCATTCGGCGCGTATTTCTAATCACTCAAATCCATTCCCTTAATCAGTAATATTTAAAATTGGTTCAATAGAAGTAAGCGTTTTACGAGTATCTCATTTACAAGGCTAAAGGTTATGAAAATGACATTTTCCGTGTTGTTTTTTACCTTTCATTTTCCGCTACACTTTTAACAAAAATCTAAACGTCGAATTGAAGGTTAAAAACTAGGAATATGATAAGTGGTCTTTCAAGTGCATATAAGTTCATCTAAATATCATTTGCAAGGTTCAACGTTTTTTCATAAGATTCTTCAAATTTTTTTATCAACTGACCCACAACTGATCACTTGCAGTCATCAACACCCCATATTACTGATCACTGATTACGGGCAACTCAAGCCAGTAGGTGAGTTCATGACTTCTGGTGCACTTTTCGGTGACCTTTCTTTTACCCCTATACTTTTAACACAAAGTTAAACGTCGCATTAAATGTTTAACATCCAAGTATTCTTCCAAGTGACATCTAAGGTCATCTAAATATCATTTGTGAGGTTCTGTTTTCAAAAATTTCATTCTCATTTTGTATCAACTGACCCATGATCACACATGTTCCATCTGCAGTCATCAACACCTCATATCACTGATCTTTGATTACGGGTGAATCGACTGCACTCAACTGACTGACCCAACCACTGACCCATCATGACTATGAGAGTAGGCCTGAACTGCCTCAACCACCAAGCGGACAGTCATCCATGGCTTCTGATTTGTTGGTTGTGAATTTGCAGTGTGTATATATAAGTAAATGGGGGCAAGGACAGCTTATGTACATAGCTGACTGATGTGACCGGCTGATTGATTGATTAATCACTGACATGACTGATTGACTGACTGACTGAACGAATGAATGAATAAATGAATGATGCTCAATATGACAGCGCTGCTGCTGCTCACCGAGTCGATAGCCCACGTAGCGGCACCACCACCAGATAAATGCTCGGATGAGCGAAATGACGAGGTGACACGTGATATCCTAACTGCTCAAAGCACGTGCTTCAACGGGGCTTCGTCGGTGTCCCGACCATACAACTCGTACTGCTACAGCATCGCAACGCCATTCGGAATGATGGGTGGCTTCAATTTTGGGATCACGGGTGCCTTGAGTGAATCTATCGTTGGTCACAATCGGTTCATCATAGTGAATTTTTGAATTTGAATTTGAATTTGTTTATTCGTGGTCTACACATTATATGTAATCATATCAAGTATATATGACAGGGATGTATTGAATGGGATAATGAGACCAGGTATGCAACCTCGCTAGTCGAGGCTGTAAGGATTGTAGTGAAGTAATGTAAAATGTAATTAAATATATATAAACAAACATCTCAAACACAAATACAAACACATGTAGCAAAGCCCACATTCGTGGGTACCCGTTTGCGATTAGCTAAATGGTTTCGCTAAGTTATCAACTATTATTCTGCCAGGAAGGTCTCAATCCAACGCTCAATCAAATCGGCACGCAAAGGTCCAAACTTTAGTACTGGCGGTACGTCATTGAACAAATTTATCGTTCTATTGTAAAAGAAGTTGGCTTTATATTTACTCTGGTGTCTTGGTTTACTTAATCTTTCCCTATATAGTGAACGGTAAACAAGACGAGTGAGTGAGTCGATGTCAGTGAGTGACTGATACAACTATAAATGTGAAAGAATACAAAGTGTGTGAGTTATCGACGCTGCTCACACTAAGTGTTTTTTAAAAGTATAAAAATGAAATAATAAAGTGTGTAAATACTATAACTATATACATATTTACATATAGGTATATAATAACCCTGCCAACTCACCACGTTTACAAAGGGGCCAAAATCTGTCGGTTTTCTCAGACAAGTCGTTTTAAAACTTATTTCTTGTTGTTTATACCCGGGGCGAAAAAATTTTGAGCTGAAAGTTAGTTATAATAATGCTGGTTATTCTATTGATTGGTGCTAAAAATTTATCCATGGAGAATGACGTGTATTTGTTCTTGCTAATCCTATATGTACATGATTTAACATTCTTTATAATCTCAATTTTGCTCTACTTGTTACGTAAATACAGAAAGCCGACTGGAAGGCCGAAACGTGCGATGGGATATCGGAAAAGCACGGGGCGGGTGGGGCCTGCTTCGAGACCGAGTGGCTCGGAACAACACCAAAAAAGTTCATCTTGTGCTGCTGCCGTGGATACGCCGATTGCAATAAAAACCGAGCGACGACTGCAACTACAGCCAAGGTATGTTATCTGCTCTACTGCAGAAGTCTAGAAGTTTTGTTTTACTGGATGTTATGTCGGGTGACATTTTACTTTGCAGAAAGCGGACGCTATTAAATGGTTCGAAAACGCGGAGGCACTCAGAACGTGCGTGTTGAATGCAACGGGCCTGGCTACGCCATACAAGTTCGAGCCGGAAATCGCCGTGTGCTCGTTGCGTGATTTCGATATGGCTCAATACCAAGACCAGTGCATGATCGTGTACGATGAAGGTTGGTTGCAGACGAGTTTCACTAACTTGAATGTTGCATAGACGTTATATATTTGAAAATATGCTGTCCTAGTCTGAAAATGTTAAAGAACGAGTGCAACTAAGAAACGTCCGAAAAATGAGACAAGGAAAAAAATCGAAAACGAAGTTAATGGGTTAAATCAAAAGTACTAACGCACTTGAGAACTGCTGGAATATAATACGGTAATTGGGCCAAATTCAAAATTTTCCTCGTTCTTTCAAGGAAAAAATTAGCACAGAAACTAGGGTAAACCAGTTGCAGAGCTGATAATGTTTGGTAACAAACATATACAGATAATCATAAGAATCATGCATTAAACCCGATGATCTTCACGTTTCGATACGTTGAATTGACCCGAACCATTGAAATCTTACTTTGGCTGTAAAAAATTTCGTCTTTATACTAGTGGTTCAAATAAAGAATCGAGCCACCCATAAACTTTTCATAGTATTACTGATCATGGAATATAACAATTTCATTCTGTTCAGTTGAAAACAACTGTGATACTTGATCCGACATGATATGTAAGTTGTGGTGAAGATTATCTCAAATACGTTTACCCGACCACATATTTCCAGAAACTATAAAGTTTTCATTTTGTTTCCCATTTCTTTAAAATCTATTCGATTAAAAAAATTTGTTTCTACACAAAGTTCAGTATATAGAGAACGTAATTCAATAAGATTCGTGGTTTTTTTGAAGGTTCATTAATTTTTTGCGTGTCGGAATAAGGCGCCTAGAGGAGGGCTAACGAAAATTAGTAGCTAAGCAAGCCTATCAGGGGTTAACGAACTGTAGAACTTTATAGTAACAGTATATGATCGAAATGAGCGAAAAATAAATCAGTGAGATTTGAACCCGCACCCCTGCGTTCAAAAGTGACGCGCTAAACCACGATGTCACGCTGGCATATAGTAGGTGTGCACACAAAACATAATAGGATAGCGCGGGAGAGCCAGAACTTTATAGTTTCTGAAAATAAGCTACCCGCATGACCCTTGATAAAAGTTTCAACATAGATTATAAATCAACGAAGATCAATACCGTTTAACAGTTCATGATTTTTAGCAATAAAAATCACGGCTTATGCCGTGTATTTAACAAAGGCTTGAGCGCTGCGCGCACAAGCCCATCCCAAATACAAAGCCTAAGCCTAAGCCTAAACTGAAAACTAACTCTTAGCCTCATACTAGGCAATCTCCTTTAATAACGTACAGTATATATTCATGACTAAGCCAAAGCCGTACAAACAATGAAAGGGGTGTTTGAATTGAAATGGTGGACTACCAATGTCAAATTTTGAAACCAACCTTTCTTATTAACATTTTATTAGCAAGAAAGTGAAAGTGGTGACTTACTTGTGACACTTCTCTTGTAAAACAACTCTATTCGGACAACTGTTCAATTTTTTCAACTCATGTTTTCGGACAAATTGGGACAAACGTCAATTCGGACAACTGAACGCATACCGGAAAATTTTTGGGTTTTGGAAATATGCGTCCGCACCGCATGTTTTTAATAACAGTTTAGTAAATGATCAACATTATATTCCCTCCTGACGCTTTTCCCTTTGATATCCGTCTATGAAAAATCGCGCTGCGATTCGTTGACAAATGCAGTACACGTATTGTATGTACCATGTACACTGAGTAAAAACAGGGTGTCCCACGTGACTTGCAATATTCTGCGAGGCCGCCAAAATTTTTGTGGTTGAGCTATTTGAAAATTTAAAAAAGCAAATGAAAGCCCATTTTTTAAGTTTTTTGCCGGATACTAGAAGTTCATAGCTTTCACGCAGATCGAGATATTTTAATTTCCCCAAAAGTAGTCATTTTTAGTTCGGCAATCTCAGTGTGCTCAATGATCAACAGTATCGGTTCAAACCTAATTAAATGGTTTTATTTTGTCAAGAAGATTGAAAGCTGATCATTTTCCATGTAATTAAATGTAAAAAGGTAGTTTTCGGATTCAAATTACGTTTTTGAGAATAAATCGGTAATGTGTCTTGTTTGTGATTTTTTGTGTCTTTTGATGATTCCTGAGTGGTTTCGATCGATTATCCAACGTATAAATATGTCCCATCATAGATTTAAAAAAACACAATTAATAATAATGATCACACAAACTTATTTTAAGACTTATATTAACTTTTCAATGAAATACTGTGTTTCTAGAACAATTTTTAGATGAGACATCAAAAACCTAAAATGACTACTTCTGGAAACGTAGCCATAACTTAAGAACTGTTTGAACTATAAACCTCTGGTAGGTGGCTAACAAAACTTTACAAACTGAAATATCCTTTGCTTTTTTAATTTTCAAAATAGCTCCACCACAAATTTTTTTGTGGCCTCGCAGAATATTGCAAGTTACGTGGGACACCCTATACTTGATTCTATGTAGTTAGTGTTGTCGGTGAAACCAAATTTATATACGTAAAATAAAACATTAATATTCAAATGATAATGTCCCCATGATCAGGAAAGTGGAAGTTCGGATGTGCGGCCGACTTTCCCAAAGAACGTCATCTAGAGGAACGTTGTAAGGACACATCGGGCAGTGAATGGGTGGTTAACGGAAACTTCAAATGCTCAAAGGCTAGTTTAACACAGAAATGCATGCGTTTCTTGTTTAGAGTGGTACTATACTGTCGTTTGAATATATTTCTTAAAAACAGGGTTTCCATCCAAAAGTTACGACGTTTTTTGCAATGATGAACCGATCCAGAAAATTGATACGGCAAAAATAATATTTGATCAAATCTTAAATTTCAAAATTGCCTGTTCATTCAAATTTTCTGCCAAATTTACATAATTCCTTTGTCTTCACAAAAAATCATTTTCCCGTTTCATGCTTGAGTGCGATAGAACAAGAAGAAACTGCAGCTTTTTGTGAAAATCAGGGTCTCCCATAAATTTGGCATGAATTTTTTTAGTTAGAAAACAATAACACAGTTTCCCGCGCCCTAATACGTATGTAATTTTTCATACATTCAACTTTATAATCCGCACGAAAAAAGCTGTATTCCGTTAACCATAGTAAAAATATATTAATTTTCCTATAGTACACTTGCTGCTGTACGAAGCTTGTGTGCAATCCGAAAGATGTGTCACTGAAAGATCTTGTGGAGAACGACATTGGAAGCTGCCATTTTGACTGCGACACAAAGGAACCGCCTCCACCCACCACAGCCTCCCCCGATTGCGCTACCGAGGAGGAGAAGGACAAGCTGGTTAGCGTTCTGTCAAAGCACACTATCTCGCCTTTTCATCACAAAAACTGGAACACCAAACTTGTGAAGTAAAAAGGTCTCAGTTAAACACGACTGCCGCAACTGAATGTTTTGGAAACTTGTATGCAACTAAAGTACAGTTTATATACGTATTGTTCTAGCGTATGACAGAATGAATGTGTGCCAAACAATTGCAGCAAATGTACGGTATACTGCTGATTGTGGTTGTGGTACTGGGCTTGGTTCTCCTGATCATCCTTATCCTGTTCATCATTCTCGCCGTCTGCCACTGCCACACGCTGTCCAACCCCGAAGTATTCGTGTCTACCATCTCCCGTTTGTCACCCGATGAGGTTAGCAACGAGCACATTATGAGTGCGTTACATACAACAGAAATTATATAAATATTTTGCTTACAGTACATGTTAGAATTCCAGTAACAAGTAAGTATTCGATCAACAATACCTGTTGTATGTTAAAAAAATACATACAGATCACCGATTCATACCACAGTGCCGCTCCCAGTTGGACCGCGAACAAACAACATAGCTGCTTCATGTTGGTGTTGTTGCTGTTGTGTTGTTGTTGTTACTGTTGTTGTTTTTCTTTGTTGTTGTAGTTGTTTTAAATGTTATGCATTTTCAGTCTGCGTGGTATTGAGTCGGCCGATCGTTACAATGATATCATCGTGTACCCCTGGTGCACACGTCCCTACAAAATGATGGCCGTGCGCGTTAGTTGAGTGGGAATCATTTTCATTGATCTTTGATAAATATGAGTTTAGATCTCAGAACCGAATGTATTTTACATACATAACTCACAATAAGGAAAAGTTTGGTTTTACAATTTCGCATTGATTAGAATTGAAAGCAAACTAGTCTTGATTTAATTTCAGGAATGTACAAATATCATACAGTATGCCATAGATTTTTCTCTTCAAAGTTTATCATCTTCATCAATAAAAAAATAACACTATAATCTCTAATTTTACTTGCAGGGTGGATCTACAACCTGGCTGGCATCCGACTGTCCCGGCGAGAAGAACTTAGAGAAATTCTTTATCACCATACTGGAGGCTGGTTTTATTGAGCGGCTACTAATGTATGAAGCATGTTTGTTGTTATTGTTGTTGTTGTTGTTGTTGTTGTTGTTGTTGTTGTTGTTGTTGTTGTTGTTGTTGTTGTTGTTGTTGTTGTTGTTGTTGTTGTTGTTGTTGTTGTTGTTGATTGCGCGATTTATAATTTGCAGAAGCAAATCACGGCCATTGTCAACATTGACACGAACGCCGAGAAGAAGAACACCGTGTACATCCCCACCGAAACCAACAAGAAGATCATCTACGGAGAAATCACGGTTGTTGTTGTTGTTGTTGTTGTTGTTGTTGTTGTTGTTGTTGTTGTTGTTGTTGTTGTTGTTGTTGTTGTTGTTGTTGTTGTTGTTGTTGTTGTTGTTGTTGTTGTTGTTGTTGTTGTTGTTGTTGTTGTTGTTGTTGTTGTTGTTGTTGTTGTTGTTGTTGTTGTTGTTGTTGTTGTTGTTGTTGTTGTTGTTGTTGTTGTTGTTGTTGTTGTTGTTGTTGTTGTTGTTGTTGTTGTTGTTGTTGTTGTTGTTGTTGTTGTTGTTGACTACGAAACGCATGACAAATGTCGTTCATTTGATGGACAGGTTGCCTTCAAAGGTTCGTCTATTGTGCCCAACATTTCGGACAGCAGCATCACCGAGCACCGTATTGACGTTGGCTATATCATATTCACTTTATATTATTACATGTATGAACGTTTTCGGCACTCCTTATATAATTATGCAACAATAAAGACACAATATTGCGTTCCTACAACATACATATATAGGCCCCATATTTCATTATGCAAAATCAAGTACGATTTTCTAAGTAATGAAGTGATCTTGGTGGGTCCATGCGTGTCAATACTGTAGTCTTTTACTTTGGCATTTTTTCACTGCACAATTGCATTTACAAACAGTGTAATAGAAAAGCTGTGCTTGTATGTTAGTCGGACATTGAAAATTCGCATGGCGAAATCCGTTAAATCAGAGCAAATACTGTAACTATGCTTACTAATTACCATGCGACTCGATGCGTTGTTCTGCTTCAGGTTTACCACGGTAACCTGGCCCCCCTCACCATCACCGTCTACTCCTGGGACAAGTTCCCTGATGGGGGCATTCCGGCAGATCCGGCCAACCTGATCACATTCCTTACCTACGTTAAGACCCCACCACAAAAGCACATTGTGATCCACTGCTCGGCGGGTATTGGACGCACCGGTTAGACGATACAACTTTTTATTAAGCTGATACTTAACTTCAAACATATGTTATTTCTCAACATGCACATTTCTTTCGGTGAAGGCAACAAAAATTAGTTCAAAAAACACCATTACATTACAGATTTACACTGAAAGCAATTTAGAATGGGAATGAAAAAAGGCCCCAAAATGAAATATGTGTGCGCGACTACAACCACCGTCGTGAGAATAGCCGACACCAATTCAACTTACATTTACCGTATATAAGCAATCAAGTTTGTTTGCAGGTACGGTGATTCTGACTGACCTGCTGATGCACAAGCTCGAGACCACCAACACACCCGTCGTGCCCAGCCATGAGCTCCTCAAGATGCGTCTGCAGCGTGCTGGTATTGTCCAGTACGACATTCAGGTTGTTGTTGTTGTTGTTGTTGTGGTTGTTGTTGTGGTTGTTGAGTGACTGGCTGACTGAATTAAATACTTACCACAGACTGAGTGAACGATGTCATTGATGAAAAGCTGATGTTGTTGTTGTTGTTAACAAACACTTTTTAGTTCCTGACCGTGGTTCGTGTAGTCGTCGAGCACTACTACGCTCGTTACCGTTTCTGGTTGTGGCTGCGCTGCGGTCGTCGTGTTCGCAAGTTCCGTAACGAATGCGAAAACCATACGGTTGTACAATAACTCATACACTTTTTTGTTCATTCACTGACTCGTTCAATCATTCATTCATTCATTAACTCACTCATTCACTCATTCATTCATTAACTGACTGACTGACTGATTGACTACTGACTGACCACTCACTCACTCACTCACTCACTCACTCACTCACTCACTCACTCACTCACTCACTCACTCACTCACTCACTCACTCACTCACTAACTCACTCACTAACTCACTCACTCACTCACTCACGTACTCATTCATTTACTCACTTCCTATAACATTGTTTTTGTTCCAGGCAGGCAAGGGCAGAGGCAACTATATGAACCTGACGGGCGAGCTGAATGATGGAGGTTAGATAATAAATCTTTAAATAAGTCACATGATTGTTTTCTCATAAGGCAACATATAAGTGAAACATTCATTTCAGTACGTACTTAGACACTGAAATGCTAGTGATTGATTACAGTGAAGTAAAATCCAATTTGAAAAATACATTGAGTCAGTGAGTTATTGTTTGTGAAGATTTCGACTCTCCAAATGTATAATCACAGTTGATAACCATCTCTCTCACTCAATGCCTGTGAACTTATTTTGGGTATCAAAATAAAATACATCCTGCATCAATCAATTTAGCATTGTAGAATACCACAACTACGTGACGAAGAAGACGGGCTGGAAAGGCAAGGAGAATCCGCTGAAACCGTTGGCCCAACTGAAGGGTGCATTCAAGTGCGACATGTACTGCGAGTGCCAGACATTGAACCAGTCCGAGACACCTGTCACTCAAGACACCAAGGTTAGGCACATCATTATGCAACCATCGCAACAATGCTATATATTGCATGTTCATTTTAGTTTATTAAACTGTTTCAATGTGCTCAGTGAACATGGAAAGTCCTTAACTTTTGTTATTCAACTCAAAATTTACTGATTTCCTTATTTACATTAATTATAAAGTTTTTTATTTTGTAAAATTGTTATAATTGTTAGTACCATGATTCAGGTGTCCAACGGACCATCGGACGGCTCATCCAAGCCAGTCCTCACTCCTCAAGTAACATTGTAACGTGACCTGACGCACGTTTACACAATCCAGTCGTATTTGTGGTATGGCAAAACATTTTATTATGTTTTGCCACCACGAGTACACTTTTAGCAACAGTACCTCTATTTCCATAGTGTTATTGTCCAGGTATAGCATTCTCAATTGATTACGAGACTAAAATTGAACTTGCGCCAATCAGATACGCATTTTTCTAAGACATAATTATGTAAAACATTAATAGTAATGATTCCGAATACCATATCTAATATTCATTTCTATTCTTTCTATGCGCAGAAAACTTTTAAAACAATGGGTCGCATTCAAATTCAGCCTTATAATCAATTGAAAATGCTATAACTGTATCACGTGACTTCTTGATTGAGTAATCTTCCATTGAACACGTCATCCTATAATTTCAAACCTTGATTCCCTGTAATCAATATGATGGCGTTCAGTGTACACGTTATTCATCCGGTTAAATCTCATTATATTCATGATTATATGACCAGGATCGAGTGCTTCGCCAATCTGGTTAGCATCGTTGTATCTTCGTAAAACAAGTCTCACAAAACTCCTGAACTAGCCACCTATACCAACAGTTTATTACTCAATTATCAATTGATGTGATATGGAGATTGAATTGGACATTATTTTTCACCTCATTGAGCCATTTCCATACTTTTGCAGGCAAACAGTATTTCAAAGTATAATCAGAGGAGGTATATAAAACGGTCAAAATTAATATCCTAATCAATTGAAAATATTATCAGTATTAACTCAGAAAAAATTTAAAATAAGGTCTATTTATAGAAAAAAAATCTTGGTTAAAAACCTGCTTACACGAAAAAGTATCAAAAAAATAAAGCGTGTAAGCATGTGGTTAAACTGGAACCTTTCTGAACTTCTTTTAAGCATTCCGATTCCATAATCTATAACTTTCCGTATCAGAAACTTGACAGCAAACAACCATTCTGCAATTACATGTAATTTCAATATCTGGTGATTTTTTGGCTTCTTTCAGTCGGCAATACCAAATTTTAAACCCACCATTTCGTCAACCACTTCTCACAACATAATTGAGTCGATCATGAGTTACTGCAGAGTAAAATTCCTGTAAAAATTGTGCAATTTTTTTTAAAGTTTTCTTTCGGATCAGAATTTTTTTCATTCTCGTTTGAGGATAGTCTTCACTCTATTCTATTGTCAACAAATTATGATAAATTGAAATTTTTAATTCTAAAACGCACATACCTAAACGAGTAATTGAATTGGTGCACAGAAAACATTTTATGGGAATTTCACTCCACATCAACTCATCTTCGACCATAACAAAGTTTTCCTGGGATGTAAAAATAGTGACTTTCTATATGAGGTTTTACACAAATGCCAATTGTTTTTCGGTAGAAAACACCGAATGGAAGTAGTGTATTCCCTAGTTTTACGGAATATTGTTGATGATTGCTGAACATCAATATTACAGTTAAAGTAGATATTTGTAAGTATAGTAGATTACCCTTTCTGCAAAGTGAAAATGTTAAAAACAGATTTCTGTTTAAAAAAATTGGGTCGTGCAAAAAAAGCTACAAAAAAGCTGATGATTATTTTTATTGGAGTTTACATTTTTATAAAAAAATAAGCTCGCTTTGCTGATAACTTTCATGTATTTTTCATGGGCTGAAGTTGATTACTGAACGGTGAAAATAAATTTGGAAATTTAAAAAAAATTTAAAGAAATTCATAAAAAAATTTGCCATTATGATTCAAATATTTCTGGTCATGGATAACGGCGCACAAAAATTTCTGCAGAAAGGAGTTATCGACTATATGTATGTAAGTTTGGGTTTTATTTATCCCACGACCCTTTTTTATTGTGCCAAAACAATGACCCTTTGGTTACCGACAAAAATACCTGATTACCGATTATACAAATACCGAATTCGATTTCCCGATTATTACCGAACGAGACGTATAATATGTGCAGTGCCTTCTGTTTTGTAAAAGTCTGCCCACGCACTATTGAAACCACCATTTTTATAAGTTTGACCCCAATATAAAAGACACCCAACATGCGACACTCCAAAATCGCTGTTTTGAACAGAAACCAATTTACTTAACCAATTGGAAAACTGAAGTGAATGATAATGAAATTTTTGAAAAACGATTAAAACATGTTTCAATCCTCATTATCCGATTTCAAAGTGAATCATTATCAGTCATTTCAGGGAGTACATTATATTTGAAGAAACAGCACCCAGTGCTTATGATTTCGCGCATTCGAAGTTATCCGATGTGAAAATGATGTGAGGTGATTGATACACTGACGACTAAATACAAATCATTGCTTAAATATTAAATATGGCTTGTTTATACCCGAACTGGTTTCTGCAAAACCTCATCTATAAATGCAATGAAATGTACACCAATTATATATACTCGGGATTTTTGAAATGGACGAAAAAGTCATCTATGAAAATATAAAATTCTTTGCAGAAAGTTCAGTGAGTGAGGGAGAAAAGACGTTACATTTCAATTGTAAATCTGGCACAGTAAAATTTACTGCAAGCTAATGCCCTGATTTAGTCAGACAGTCAGTTAATCAGTCAGGTCAGTGAGTGAGTGAGTTATCGAAACTTTGGGGTTCTTTCGAAATATTTCACTCAATAGCAAATTTAATGGGTTTGAAGCACACTTGGGTTTTGTGTGAACGGACTGACATCGACTGCTAACAGCTTGGATTCACTGCCGAAGTGACCGCTCGCGAATCTATCAAAAAATTATGTGTTTATATTATACTATGTACTTCTCTTCGAGTGATGAGGGAACTGTGGCTGATTTGAATATAAAAACAATCTTTTTACCTTTGATATCTGACTTGTCCGGCGGACGAGCCAAACCTACAAAGGGAGGGAAATCTTCCCAAAGAGGGGGGGGAATTTTCGAAAATCAGGCTTTTTTACCTACACCTTGAGATCAAAATCTACTTTTTGAAAAAGCCAAAGAGGGGTAATCCCTCCCCTTCTCGTCCGCTAGTGGACATGTCAATTAACATTGAACGAACGAACGAGCGAACGAACCAAGTATTTTAAGTGAGTGAGTGAGTGGCACTAGCGAGAAGGGGTGGGAAAAGTGGAATTTGGAATTCCCAAGGTCTAGGTAATATGACCTTAAAATGCCCATTCCCCCTCTTTGGGAAAATTACCCTCCCTTTAGGAGATTGGCTCCTCCACCAGAGGAATGAGTGAGTACAATGAGTGAGTGAGTGAGTGAGTGAGTGAGTGAGTGAGTGAGTGAGTGAGTAAGTGAGTGAGTGAGTGAGTGAGTGAGTGAGTGAGTGAGTGAGTGAGTGAGTGAGTGAGTGAGTGAGTGAGTGAGTGAGTGAGTGAGTGAGTGAGTGAGTGAGTGAGTGAGTGAGTGAGTGAGTGAGTGAGTGAGTGAGTGAGTGAGTGAGTGAGTGAGTGAGTGAGTGAGTGAGTGAGTGAGTGAGTGAGTTTATGTATTGGCATTGAGCGTGTGTATTTGGCATTGGCTTGAGCGCTGCACGTTCCTCCACGAGTCTAAGCCTAAGCCTACATTGAAATCTAAGTTTTATGCCACCACGTTTCTCCGCGCAGCGGATGTGCTCGTACGTTTGTTCATGGAGACATCCCGTAAGCAAAATCCAAATATATGACTGAAAAATCACATTTTACTCCAACTAAAAATTTTTTTAGTTCAAGGTGATCAATTCGTTGCGGGATGCGGGGTCCTCCTATTTTCACGTGCATGTAAAACATATTCATGCATGACTTTCGTACGAGCCATAATGCGGATTCGTATGGTTTCGTACACCAGAGTTTTCTAACAAGTGAATGCCAGCCTGTTTTTCAAACAAATTCGGACAACCGTTGAGTCGGACAACTGAACGCAAACCTCGACGAACAAAAAAAGGTTCTTAGAAGGTTAATTAATTTTTATGAGAATTCTGAATTCTCTTTTACATAGAAATGCTACCGTAACCTATTTGGAATGGTTTAGTCACGGTACATCAACGGCGGATGATCAAATCGATTGAAATCAGTAATATAAATCGATAATCTTTGTAGAAAAGATAATGCAACTTAAATTATTCTGTGTTTGAAGAATATAATCATTTCAATGTTCGGAAAGTATTAAAAAATAATAAATTTTCTCACTTCCTCATCCGCTCGCGGAATCATAGCTCGAGAAGTTTCTGAGTAGTTCAGTTCTGTGTTCAGAAAAACAGAAGGACTGAATTACATCGTGTTTCTTGATTTTATGGCTTTTTATTCATTTATTTGTTATAAAATAACTGTTTTATAGGTTATTCGTACGTATTCCCATGAGTTCATTATTTGAAACGGCTGTGAAGGGTGGATGACGTTATCGATGAAAGTATCCAGCGCAAAAACGACCAATGTTCCGTGTAGATGGAGACAATGTGCATGCGTTCGTTGACCGCCGTTAAATCGTCTTTAATCAGGTTATTTTCGCTTTATCATTTTTAGATTGTCAGATGTCTCAGTCTGAATTAAGTCAATTGTTTCTGCCGACTAAGGCACCGTCCTCGAGAGGCGAACGTTCAGGTTCGAATGGTTAAGACAGCGTAATCAATCATGTTGTTGCTGACCAGTAATTATCGTGTGTAAACACCAACTCACCTGCAACCACTTACTCATTCACTCACCAACTCAGTCACTCAATCAACTTCTTACTCACTCACTCGCTCACCATCTCACTCACAATTACATCATTCTCTCACCAATTGAATCTCTCACACTCACTCAGTCATTCACTCACCAACTCACTTACTGGATCACTCAGTTATTCACTCACGCATTCTCTCACGCATTCTCTCACTCATTTCACTCACAGAGCACAGATGTGGTTTTTCATGTAGTTTTTTTGCATGTCTCAACATTTTATTTTATCTTCAGCGTCAGCCGCACCGCGATCGTCAGAAATTGGTAGCCTGTGATGATCAAGCACGGGTATAGTGGCGGTTGAATATCTTTGGAGTAGATATTATAGAAGATTACCTAAGCAGCGTCTAGCGAGCATTAGGTTACACAACCAGCCAATCAGGATAGTGAACAGCGTACAGCTGTCTCTGCGCTGATTGGCTTGTTCTCTGTGCTGATTGGCCAGCTTTTGAAACTGAATGCTAGCTGGACAGCATATGAGAATGTATGTAGTTGTTGGGCAGCAGTGATTTTTTGCGTAAATCAGTTATTTTTACGCGTATTTGTTAGGCGCGGTGCGTAAATTTTTATAATATTTACTCAGGAGGTATTATACTCAACCGCCACTATATCTTCTGGCGCAACTGGAAACCGTGAGTTAATGATTGACTGAATGAGTGATTGAGTGCGTGAGTGAGTGAATGAATGAGTGAATGATTGAGTGCGTGAGTGAGTGAATGAATGAGTGAATGATTGAGTTCGTGAGTGAGTGGGTGGGCGAGTGCATGTGTGAGTTAGTGAGTAAAAGGGTGAGTGAGTGAGTGAGTAAAAGGGTGAGTGAGTGAGTAAAAGCGTGAGTGAGTGAATGAGTGAGTGGGTGGGTGAGTGAATGTGACTGGGTGAGGGTGAGTGGATGAGTGAGTGTGTGAGTTAGTGAGTGAGAGAAGGTGTGAGTGAGTGAGTGAGTGGGTGGGCGAGTTAATGTGAGGAGTGAGCGAGTAAAAGGGTGAATGAAGGTGTCAGTTAGTGAGTGAGTGAGGAGTGGATGAGTAAGTGAGTGAGTTAGTGAGTAAGTGAATGAGTGAGTGGTTGAGATGGTGAATGAGTGGAAGAGTGGGGAGTGAGTGAGTAAAAGGGGGAGTGAGTGTGTGAGTTAGTGAGTAAGTGTAGCCTATGAGTTGTGGAAGAATGACTGCGACTGCTCGAACTATATGAACTATATAGACTAGATTATAGAAGACGCATTTCGGCTGTAATAAAGGTGAACTAAATGCAGGTTCTGTCAGTATGCATCAGTAAACTATATATTTCATACTGAGGTTTAGTTGTGTTCTACCTAATATCCGAATATATTGTCCAAATATAGTGTTCAGATAGATGACGCAATTTATGGCGACGGGATAGAACTATCTCGATAGACGGGATTAACGCCCGTGGCTAATATGGATGTGATATCAGCAATTACTTCTGCTGTTAACTCGATTGCATGTTATGATGAGCAATAATTATTGGACGGATGTTCAATTATTTCAGATTTAAATATTCGTATTTAAAAAAAATTATGATTATTCACAGATCAGTTTATTTTCGGGTATTTTTGAATCGATAAAATAAGAACCAATAAGACGCACTTGTAGTGTTTTTTGCTTGGATTTGAATTTTATTTGCTTACTTGACGAATTAAGAGTGGGAACAATTGGAACCTGAAATGAAGACTTTGATACCGTGACCTGAAATTAAGACATGATACAGTGAGCAAGCTACCTCATGTAGTGCTCGTGTAGACTTGATACAATTTCAAATATTGAGGGTTTGAGGCATTTGACTTATCGCTCCATTCCGCTCCGCTTTGTCCCTGATAGAAATCAAATAAAAAAATAACATTTTTTTATAAAAATTTTGGTTACAGTAATTTTACAGTAACCCTACCGTAAACTTGGTTACTGTATTCTCATAAAAAATTAATTACGTTTCATTACTCCCAAAAAAATAATAAACTCGTTTATAAAATATAAATAACCAAAAGTATTTAGTTTAGTTATCGGTTTATCTATTTCCACACCCGTTTCTAGATTACCTTCACGACCTGATAAGATTCCGTCATATTAGTATGCATTAGCGGGTTGGATCATCGGTGTTTTACTGTGGTTTATTATACTCCCGCGACCGTGACTCAGCGTCGTATCGTGTTATCTCTGATTAATTGAATTCTACTTCAATCGGTTCATTTGACTGTATTCCCCGACGTCGTCCACTTCGGGATCGGGTAGATGACGGCCGTCGTTGAGGAGCAGACGCAGCAGCGCGCCGTCAAATTTCAGGTTGGCTTGTTCATTTGGCTTTGTTTGCTGTCCTGTTCTTTAAGCGGCAGTTATACTTCAGCGCACGCGTGCTCTGCACCGATTTCGGTGCACGTGCGCAGCGCAAATTTCTGTAAAAGGCAGGCTGGTGCGCTGGAAGTAGAACCACTTTGGCGCACCCAGTGCTTGCGCGTGCCCCGTGCGCCGAAGTATAACTCTCGCTTTAGAGCAACCAAGTTATTGGTTATGGGTTTTTGGAGTCACGTTTCACATCAGCCGAGTGGGAAAATACGTATATGAAACTATGATAAATCAATTAAAAATGTTTTGGTAGTGTGTTGGGCAAACTGAGGGGGTGACCTGACATGAGAATGGAAAATACTCGGAAGACACTTCTACTTTGTAGATCAAACAATCCAAAACGGGGGCGTAAAACTTATACGAATATGCCGAATATATCCATCCATAAATGTTTGGTTCCCGATGCGACATCTATCTGACCCGCTTTTCGAATTAACTTTCGCTTTAACAAATCTTCGAAGAAAGACATACATCTTGTTATTAATGGTATTGAAATTTATACGGCATTTTGCTTAGAATTTTCAGGATGGTGCTGGCGATGAACGGCTGGCATCGGAATCGAACACTGAACCCCAGCAGGGTGGTACATTGACTTACAACGAGGGCCAGGGTTCGTTACACATTTTGTCACTTACGTTGTGATAAACAATTACAAGTAGCTTGAAATTCTTGGGTCAACAACCCGGTTCTTCGTTGACTCAAACACTTGAATTGTGATTGTAAGATGATTCTTTTTCGTTTTATTCTTTTTTGACTCACACGATAGTTACTAACATTTTAGCGTTTTCTCCACGTGATTTGTGGGGTAAGTTCTTGCAGTCGAATAGGAAACTGTTTCGTACGAACGGATTTCCAAGGAACTCAGTTCATGTTACTGTATATGAAACCAGAATAGTGCTTTTCAGTATTGTTTTGATTGAGTGCCATTATTATTATGATAACAGTTTCTTATCGTCGACTACAACCATCAGTTTCTTATTGTCAATCATGAGTTGCTGCAGACTGCAAATTCCTCAACAAAAGTGTATTTGCACCATGTGTTCCACCAAGAAAGAAATATTGTGAAACCCAGGGCTCTACAGATGAACAATAATGTTTTAATAAAGGTTTCGGACAACATAAAAACGAAAATCATAAATCAGTTGCCGAATTGAATTCGACGAAATTGTGTGCTGAAAATTTTTTATGGATTTTTTTTACTAATTCTGGTCAAACCATTGACCACTACGGCGACTCTGTTTTATTGCCGATAGTTGAGCGACTCGACTGAGGTTTGCTTGATAATAATTATTATTTGAGTGCCGCTGCATTACACAAGCGTGTGAGAATTATTATTTCTGCCCTCTTCGGTTTCGAGCGATCAGGAAATTAAGGCTGGAAAAAGAACGGAAAGTTTTGATTGCTCTCGAGTGTTCTGATGCAAAACGTTATGGTTATCATATCATTATCACCATTCTGGTTTCCATGTTGCGCACTGTCGATGGATTTCTGGTATTCGTATTTATATCTGGGAATTGCAGGAACGAGTCTGCGCCGAAAACATCACGAAAAGATCGGACATCGTCGCGTCGACTCCGAGACGGGCGAAGTCACTTATAAAAAGGTTATTACATGTTTCATTACTTTTATATTTTTATGTACACAGTAGTTAAGCAAAAATTGTTAGAGTCGAATAAACCATGCGGTATAGCGCATTCGAAGGAGCCTATTGTGACCTGAGAGACTTATGTGTGACTCAATTTTAATTCATCGATTTTCTAAGCATTCAAATGCGCCATATCGCTTTGTCATAGTACCTGATTCAACCGAGCTGCGATTACCCTCGAAAAAAAAATTATTGTTCTATTATTAAAAAGTATTTGTATTTTATTATCAAAAAACTAATTATTATTCTATTATAAAAAAATTGTTACTACGGATTGTCTGATATATTTGTACAATATTACGTTTGTAGGTGCCAACATCGCAAGTATCGGGTGCCATCCAACTCGGCATCGCCAACAGCATCGGTTCGTTGGCCAGTCAGCCGGATCGCGATCTGCTCGTGCAGGACTTCGAAGTCGTCGTCAAGAAAAACTTTCCCTCGTTGGTGTTGTTGCTGCTTTTCATCTAATTACACATTTCGATTAGGAGAGTCGCATTTGAATTTTATTAGGATACTGTACTGAAATTTAATGTTTCTATTTTAGGCCATTCACTTTTATGGTATGATCATGTATTTCAGGGAAGGCAGCCAAACAACGCCTTCCCATACGTTCGGTGACTACCGATTCAAGTGCTACGCGCCCATCGCTTTCCGTTACTTTCGCGATCTGTTCAGCATTAAACCGGAGGACTTTCTGGTTGGTTTTGTGACTTGTTTCATGTTGAGTATGGAAAATAGTGCCGGTATTTATTATGGAGATACTTTCTTCTGAGTGCGACCTCTACGAACTTGAGTCGCTGCCAGTTTGTTCTACTTGTCTCACTCTCCACCCTTCATTCACTTGCTCACTCACCCACTCTTTCAATCACTCACGCACTCACCCACCCACTCTCTCACTCACTCACTCACTCATTACAGGCGTCCGTCTGCAGTACGCAACTGCGCGAGCTCTCCAACCCGGGAGCGAGTGGGAGTGTGTTCTACTTGACCGATGATGACAAGTTCATCATCAAAACCGTACAGTTGAAAGAGGCCGACTTTCTACAGAAGCTGTTACCCGGATATTATATGGTTGGTTTTCATCTTAAAATACGAGCTAACTGAAATCATTCTCTTGAAATTTTTCTCGCGTTTGAGATGGGTGGCGTTCACCCGTTCAATCATTTTAAAAATATTTGTGTTTTTACTTGTTTGCTTTTTTGAATGAATTTACAATTTGTCACTACTCACTATTCATACTTATTCGCGAGACCCGCGCAATGAGAATCGTTCAATGAATGGCAAAAGAGCAGTATAAGTATTTATCTGATTGACATGTTTAGCGCGGGTCATGGAATTAAGTAAAAATAGCTCGTTTGTTTCAGTCGTGTGTTGGAGTATTGTTTTGTTGTGTGAACGCGAGACACGTTAATCCACTAAAAATATTTGAAACCCCCCCCCTTTTTAAAGACAGTAAATAATGTTAACACGATGAAGTCATGTCATCTGTTCACAGCCAAAATTTGATGATAGAAAGTTGGGTTGCGTTGTGCTGGTTTACCGTATTTTGCTGTGTATGTGTTTGTGAAGTGAATGTAGTGATTTTGTATGGTGTGATGTGACGTTTGCCGTGTAAACTAATGTTTTGGCCATATTTCTATTTTCAGATTAATAAGGGTCAAAAAGTGCATGCTGGTGCGGTGCTTTTATAGCCTTCCCAATTTCTTAGATGACTGCATTGGATTTAAGAGACCACTTTTTGTTCTCAACGCTCCTTGAAGCTTGGGCTTGAATAAAGTAATCGGTTCAAAATGTTGGGTTTCTAACTTGTGGTGGTTTCTCTTCATTAGTTTCAAGGTGAGTAGGTGGGGTTATGTTTAGGTCGAACCAAAATAATGTGAGCTTATCCTCATCCCTCAACCCATTAAATATGGATTCTTTTCCTGACATATTTTCTTTCGAAAACACAAAACAAGCTGAAGAAAATGTTGGATTTGATTATGGGTTGTTTATCAAGTTGTGTTTTGTTAAAGTCGATGAGTTCAGTTTGAATGTAATGAGTCTTGCTTTAAAGTGACGTGTGGTGCTTTTTGTAGCGAGTGCTGTTTGTTACGGCTCTGGTTATCGTATCATCTTACTGAAATACATTTCTGGAAACCTTATAATGCCAAACCACCGATTCACGTGCGGACGCCATTCCGTTCTTGTCACGTAAACCTTTTCCTGTAAACCTAAAAGTTTTTTTTGTCGATGAAAAGGTTTCAAAAATGTATTGATAGTAGTTAGATACAATGAATGAGCTGTAATTGTTTGATTGTGTTGATGTTTTGGTGTTTAAGAGATGCACGGCCGATCTGACGTCGCGAGCCGCCCATCCCGATCAGGTTTACCACATTATTATTGTTATATAATCCATTGGCGGACGTTAGAGGGGAGATTAGCGGTTTTGAGGTCATTTAACCTGCACCTAAAAACAAACGCTACTTCATGAAAACGCCAAAATTCCAATTCCGGGCGGAATTCCAGTTTACCATCTCCTTCTTGTCCGCTAATGGAACTGTCGCCGATGATTTTCTGTTTCAAAAACGTGTGTCAATTCTCGATAAACTTCCCAATGAGTCACGATGTCAGTTTTTTTCTTTGAAGATATCATCAGTTCAAGTAGGAAAAATTGTATCTAATGACAACAAAATTTGATATGGTAAACATGGGATGTTTATCGGGATTTCGGTGACGGGCTGACTTGCTCACTTTTTGTGTGTTTCCTTCTGATAGTACCGGAAATTTTTCTAATTTATGAAAGTGAATAATTCATAGAGATTCATATCTGGAAATAAAATAGCGGATTGATAAACAGAAAGATAGTCCGAGAAATTAGAGAAAGGTAGTCCAAAGTAGCAATTAGAAAATATTAGCCCAGTTTTACCTGCATGTTTGGTGTTAGCCTCTTCTCTTCTATCCAATCCTGTTTTCCCTCATGTTTTTTCGTTGATGTTTGAAATTCAGTTTTGGTTTTTATACGTCAACTTTCAAATGTAGAAACCAGATGTGAGTTTCGACATAATAAATATGGTCGCTTCTGCGCCGTGTTTGCATGAACCATGAACATAAACCGATGTTCGTTCTTCTCTATTATCTGTCGCTTCTAGTTCTAACTTCCAATGCAACCTTTGTTACACACAAAAACGCATGATTTATTCCTAATGTTGCATGGGTACACCGTACCGATAACAACGATTCACGTGATGAATTCATTTGAACCTGAACGGGTATAATTATATTTTAGTTTTCTTTCGTACCCACTAACATCCAAAATTTTAATTGAGTTTATTACTTAAGTGAACGTTTTACCGCACGTGTGTGTGTGCGGGTGTGGGAAATATTATATGAATTTATTTGCAAAACGGTTTCAGATTTCTCTTTTCAAGCAGTGAGTTCTGATATCTCGAATGCCAATGTGGTCTCGTTTTCGTTTATTTATAGGAATATCAATACAACGAAAAAATGAATAAAATGATATTAGCGCAATATTGGACTAGGCTTTCAAGCGTTATGGATGAATATAGATATCCGTTATTTTTCAACCGGAAAAACGTAATCGAGAAAATTGACTTTTGTGGTTCCCTCCGTTTCATGTGGCCTTCTACTACCATTGTTCTTTCAGATGTTCTGATATTTTATTTAATTTTATTTCAATTATTTTATTCATGCTTCAGAATCTCAACCAGAATCCCAAGACGTTGCTGCCCAAGTTCTTCGGCCTCTTCTGCTATCAGGTTAATATTTCAGATTTTTCTAATTTAGGTTTAGGGGTTTGAAATAGAGTTTTTTTACTAATTGAGCGAGCGTGACCTCATTCAATGAGCTGATAAATCATTTTCTTATGGTATTTATTCTAATAAAATTGGATCCTCCAAAAGCTCAAAGTTCAGCTCATTCAGCTGAGATAATGACATCTGGTTTCCACATTAATTCAACTGGTATTTCTCAAGTTCCTCATGCTTTTCTCATGGCATAGTTATAATTATATGAATATAATTATTCAATAACTATACTAATTAAGACAATTGGCCGCAACATCCGACTGTGTGTTATGAACAATCTGTTGCCGTCATCGATCAAGATGCACCAAAAGTACGATCTCAAAGGCTCCACCTACAAGCGCAAGGCATCCAAATCCGAACGTGCCAAAAGCTCACCCACTTTAAAAGGTTAACAAGTGTTTGCTTATTTGATTAAAATTCGTGTATTTTTGGTAACCTGCCATCCTTCGATCTCGCATTGTTAAAAAAATTTCGTATCATTATTCTGGATAATTAGGAATGCAATAATAAATAAAAATATTTTGTTCAGACCTTGACTGGATCGAGGACCACCCCGACGGCATCTATCTGGAGTCAGCCACCTACGACGCCCTGCTCAAGACGATCAGCAAAGACTGCCTGGTTGGGATATTGAGTGATCATAATTAGTTGTTAGGTACCACCAGAATCTGAGGTCGTTGGCTTTCTTTTTAATAGACTGGGCAGTGGGCAGGCAACAATGTTAGTCCTTAGATTGACGCATTATCAAGTCTCACGTAGTCACGTGATTAGAATATCATTGATTTACATTTTTGCATATCAAATAAAACGGACTCGTTGCAGGAAATTAAAATGCGTGCTGTATTGCTATTTTCTATGCATCTATCTTTTTTATTTTTGTTTATTGAATGAGGACGATGATGTTTCAGGTGTTGGAATCGTTCAAGATCATGGACTACAGTATGCTGTTGGGCATCCACAACATCGATCAGGCAGCACGCGAACGTCAGGCCAACACCGTTGATGACGGTCAGGTGCCGTCCACTTCGGCACCCGCGTCCGCCCGATCCAACGATCGTTGGTTCAATTACTAGCCGACGAGAATGGTGGGAAAAATGGAATTCCCTCTTCGGTGCTTTCAAAAAAATTTAATTTGGTCCCCATGATGTATGTAAAATGGTCTGAAAACTGTCCATTCCTCTCCTTTGGGAGGTTTAGCTCGTCCGCCCTGTGGGTTCAATACTTTCAAACCTAGGGTTGACTACGGTAGAATTGAGTCAACACGGTAGGCGACAGGAAACAAACTGGCTAATCGTTTTACGTCTAGCCCTAAACTCCATAAACGGGCCCGGTGGAAACATGTTTCTAACAGTGATGAGCACAAAAATACGCATTTTGAATCTAACATAGTTTTAGAAACGACTCCGGGCAGCAGCAAACCAGCCAAGACGGCCCGTCAAAAGTCGATCATGTCAACGTTGGACGCGATACAGGCAAACGCCATGCCTGTTGACCTGGGCGAAGAGTACCCGTTAGTTGTTGTTGTTTTTGTTGCTGTTTTTGTTTGTTGGTTGTTGTTGTTGTTGTTGTTGTTGTTGTTGTTGTTGTTGTTGGTTGTTGTTGTTGTTGTTGTTGTTTTTAATGTTGTTGTTGTTTCTTGTTGTTGTTATTGTTGTTGGTTCGTTGTTGTTGTTGCCATTGATGTTGTTGCTGTTGGTTGGTTGTTTTTTGTTGTTGTTTTCCATGCATCAGTATTACGGCTAATTACAAGTTGATTGCTAATTTCATTATTTTTATTGCTGTTGAATCTGGTTATTTTAGATAGAGCTAGATATAATAGAGATTAGATATAATTGACATCTTAATTTATTTTTTAGCCCTGGCGGTGTGCCAGCGCGAAACGCCAAAGGCGAACGTCTGTTACTATTTCTCGGTATCATCGACATTCTGCAAATGTACAGATTTTTCAAAAAATTCGAGCACGCCTGGAAGAGTGTTCTACATGACGGGGTTGGTGTTCATGTTGTTGTTTTATTTATAGTCATTATTTGAATAGTTTTTGTTCTGAGTGTTTGCTGATTGTGCTTTCGTGTCGTAGTAGTTGACTTTCGTGATTCTGGTTTGAGTCGTCGTAGTCAGGTCGAGGGTTGAGCTACGGTTTTTCTGTCTTCCCTCTCCCCCCTGCCACCCGCTGAAATCGTGCGTGTGGGTAGATAAAGTATCCCTGGTAATGAGATAAAAGTAAAATGGCCCATTCTGCCTTAATACCTGGTAGATGTATAGCTGTGGTACGTGAAGGATGACTTGCTTGAGTCTGCGCATTTAAAGTCATAAATAACAGGATCGGATATATTTCTATAATTACATTCTCTTTCTGTTTACGTTTCATTTATTACAGGACACGATATCAGTCCACCGGCCATCATTCTACTCGCAACGATTTCAGGATTTCATGAAGCAGAAAGTTTTCAAGAAAATACCCTCACGTAAGTTGAGCCTTTATTTTTTTCTTTCTATTAATTTTGGATTTTTGTTTTCATAACTTAGCCGAGTGAGAATTTTTTACTTATTACATTCGTTTGTTTATTTTAATTTCATATGATTGTTTGATGATGCATTTAACTCGATGCAGTTTTGCCCACGTGCTTTTACGCCTGACTTATTAGATACAGACGAGCAAACCTTTGGAATAAGCCATCGATTGCTGTTGGTTCGAGTGTTTCGTTTGCTGTATATTGTTGCTCTCTGATCGCTAATGATTTGAACAGAGCAGGCTGTGAATAAATTTTGGAACCGTTCCGTTTTTCACATATAGTTTCCGGTTCCACCATTAAATCAATGGACGTCAAGACAATTATATATTGAGTTTTTTTCTATACCGATCTACATCTTTGGTAGTGTTTATCGTTTAATTGCTTCTGTATGTCATGAATTATCCCGTCCTGATCGAACTGTCCAGTCCCGACCACCCATTTTGCTTCTGACACCTCTGGTACACGCTGGCAGAGTCGAAGTCGTACAAGTCCGAAATTAAAAAATTACATATTGAAAATACAAGCGAAGATTGAAACTTACTTTCGAATAAAATTCGTGGCAATATTTGTTGATTCAGTATGGAAAGGTATTTTGCTATTCGATTTTTTTAAATTCGTACCTTAATTTCCAACTGCTTCAGCCTTCAATAACATTTCGTTTTAACTACCCGACCCAAATGAATATTGGTAAATTTTCATAATATCTTGGTGAAATCGAATGTTCTGCTAAAATGGAGTCACAAAGTACCAAATTCGATGATAGCAGATTTTCTTTTAACCAACCGCCCAACTGTTATTCTATAATTATTGCGCATACATTTACTAGATTATATACTCACAGTCCGTTTTCAATAGTGATATTTTCAACTGTCTTTCCATTACCTTCGTTTCGTGAATCAGATTTATGACTTTACATTATTTTGACTGTCTTGATTGGTTTTTCAACATTATTGCAAAGTATATTGTGTTTATTGTACTGTACTTGTATGATTGATTGTGGCCAGACCTGTACAATACCCCGTGCTAGCCCGTGCTGGCACGGGCTAGATCGCGCACCCGCGCAGCGGAAAAAGCCTACCCCCGCGCAGCCTGAACTCGAATAGAAAAAAATAAATGAAAAAATAAAAAATAAAATAAAAAAATAAAAAAAATAATATAAAAAAATGTTCAGGGAGACATAACATGTATTTCAATTGAACTAATTTACTCAAAAAACCTAAATTGTATTCGAAAAACTTTTATAAAATATGGTGGTCCAAGGTCCAATTCAAAAACACGGATTTCATCACAAATGACACAAGTTTAACCGGTGCGCCGACAGCGTTCGCTATCAGCTGAACACGCTGCAAGTAATTAGGCATTGGTTTCATTGGTTTCATTTACAAATCAGTGAGCTTCATAACGCTGAAATTTCGGTGCTGCGCGCAACTCAGTTTTTCAGTTTTCAGATATGTTTCTGATGTTGTTCAGCGGGCTTTAAAAACGCTGAAAGTTTGGCGCTACGTGACACTTAACATGTAAATTTTCAGACATGATTCTAATACGAATCAGTGGGCTTCAAAACGCTGAAATTTCGGCGCTGCGCGCCACTCAGCCTGACAGTTTTCAGATACCTGTCTGATACAAATCAGCGGGCTTCAAAACGCTGAATTTTTTGCGCTGCGCGCCACGTAGAGTCAGTTTTCAGACATGATTTTAATACAGATCAGCGGGCTTTAAAACGCTGAAATTTCGGCGCTGCGCGCCACTCAGTCTTTCAGTTTTCAGATATGTGTCTGATGTAGTTCAGTATGCTTTAAAAACGCTGAAATTTCGGCGCTACGCACCGCTCGTCATGCCAGTTTTCTGATACGTTTGTAATACAAATCAGCGGGTTTCAAAATGCTGAAATTTCGGCGCTACGCACCGCTCGCCATGCCAGTTTTCTGATACGTTTGTAATACAAATCAGCGGGCTTCAAAACGCTGAAATTTCGGCGCTACGCACCGCTCGTCATGCCAGTTTTCTGATACGTTTGTAATACAAATCAGCGGGCTTCAAAACGCTGAAATTTCGGCGCTACGCACCGCTTGTCTTGCCAGTTTTCTGATACGTTTGTAATACAAATCAGCGGTCTTCAAAACGCTGAAATTTCGGCGCTACGCACCGCTCGTCATGCCAGTTTTCTGATACGTTTGTAATACAAATCAGCGGGCTTCAAAACGCTGAAATTTCGGCGCTACGCACCGCTCGTCATGCCAGTTTTCTGATACGTTTGTAATACAAATCAGCGGGCTTCAAAACGCTGAAATTTCGGCGCTACGCACCGCTTGTCATGCCAGTTTTCTGATACGTTTGTAATACAAATCAGCGGGCTTCAAAACGCTGAAATTTCGGCGCTACGCGCCACTCGACATGTCAGTTTTCAGATATATGGTTATAATTCAAATAAGAGGGTTTCAAAACGCTGAAATTTCGGCGCTACGCGCCACTCAGCCTGACGGTTTTCCAATATGTTTCTGATGCAAATTACAGAGTTGAAAACCTCAACTTGGCGCTAAAGGTTGTATTTATTTATGTTAACCCCTGTGTATGTTTTCCCGAAAAAACCGTGCCGGCCTCTGTAAGGGGTCACCCGCAAGATTTTCAGGTCTGGGAGAGGCTGAACCAGCTAGAATCAATTCCATTCATATAGACTGGTTGCCAATGCAAGGCATGTGTGTATTTTTAACACATAAACGTACAATCATGTAGGAAAAGCTGCACGCGAAAATCGATTTTTCTGGCGACCCACGATAAGGCACCCCCGCGCAAGCCAAAATGTCAGCACGGGCTAGAATGGATTTCATTGTACAGGTCTGATTGTGGCTCTTGCCGTGCCGTTGAATGATTCACTCTAAATGAGCACAAAACTATCCAAATGCTCAACTTGTCTACGCTATTTTATTATCATGAGTAATTTTTACTGGTACCACGATTGAATTGTGTTTTTGAACAAGTTCAACAAACTCTCTCAAAAATTTAACCACAGAAAAAGTGGATTATCGTGGGCATTTAAGGAAGTACTTGAAATACTATAGTTGAGCACTTTTCTCACTCGGTATAATCGTATCGTTAACGGGTTACTCTGGAGCAAACTCTGTAAAGGAATCTGGGCACCAAACTTTGAAGTCAAAATTTTCAATTTTTTACTTCATTAACCATTAGTACATTTATTTAACCGTATCAAATGAGAAGGCGTGATGTGCTAGCTAAGAAAAAATGATCACCACTGATCTTATCTTATATTTGAGTTTTTTTTATTTTGAACTTCATCGTTGTTTGTTTTATGTGAACAAACTTATTTGTGATTAGTTATTCAACTGTTCATGCAGAAAATTGTTTTGGCGTTCTTAAGGGTTATGTATTTTGTGTTTTATCTGTAATTTATTTACCATGGTTGAAAAAAATACAACTTTCGGAGGTCATCGAACTAAATTATTTTCTTTTTATAACCGATGTGATCACCGATTAAGCATCTGGTTTAATGGAGCCTTTTCAGCATTTCTTATTACTCAAAAAGTTTTCGCGCGCGCAATTTGAATTCATAAATGGTTTTCGTGCATATACAAAATAGCAGTTTTTTCAATGGACACATGGACAACATATAATTGATTTTTTCATTCTTGATTCATTTAGTGCAAGGACTGGCACATTCATACCTAATGATCCACATTCGATGGTTATCGTTACAGCCGTGATTAAAATAGTGACCACCATTTTTCATTGTTTGACATGTTTGATATGCTACGCTGCATCATTTGAAAAGTAACAGTCATTTTACTATTTTTTTTTAATACCTAAGCCCCATCATATTTTTCTACTTTTCCAATTCAAACTGCTGTAGACCACGATTCTGAACATGATGTTCCACGATGTGATGTAGCTTGACAGGCGCCGAAAATCGCACCGAAAACCAAATAGTGATCGACTGAGTTAAGAAACCGGGTTATCCTCCAATCAATTTGGCTTCTTATTTTCACGCGTGTTTCTTGAAACAGTCTTTCAGTATTATTAACAGCATTATAGTATTAGATTATATTTGCTAACCTAACCCTGTAATTCATTGTTACATCAACATGACGTGATTATCATTGTCACATCACATCATTATCATATTTTTGTCACATCAATATCACACATCATTTTCATCCTTGTCACATCAATATCACAATGTCACATCATTATCACCATTGTCACATCAACATAACATCATTATCATGTTTGTCACATTCACATTTGTTACTCGTGATCTGATCACTATTCACTTCGTGTTTTTGCCAGCGAATTTCGGGGCCCATTACCGTATGACTTGAATCGGGATCTTTACCAGCATGATTCTTTTTTAGATGTTATGTTCAAGCTGACGATTCATTTTTGCTGAAAACTGTTAACACAATTGATTCATTGTTATGCAACAATTATCACATTAAGCACCAGTTAGACCAGACATGACGTGATAAGATTGGAAATGGATCACCAAGTTGAAGAGCGTTTGGAGATTTAAAAGTTGTCATAGTTTATGCTTTTGTTAGAGAAGGTGTTGATCAATCGAGTATTTTTTACCCTGTTCACCTGAATTCTTCTTTCGCATTTAGGAATTGTTAATGTTTCACTGTTGCTGAAGCCATTAAGCAAAACAGTAAGAGCTTGAGGTGAATTTTCCAACCTGATCGCAATGCTTAATATATGGTTGTAAAATGAGTATGTAAGCAATAATTCACATGAACGTACATGTATGTAGTATGTATGTTTGTACGACATCACCTGTGATCTGTCCGTGATTCAAGCAATACTCGCAACTTGTGTCTAACTCATCATCATGGTCAAGTTTCGTGCTGGTTGGATACGAAAATGGCATTCAATAACTGAAATTCTATGTATTGATACAGTCGTCGTAATGCAAAAGTCGTCACAGATATTCGGATTATCCATGCTATTCAACCAGGCACGTCTATCTGTTTTGAATGGTTGTGCATCCCCGGTAACTAAAATGTCCACGCTTAATAATATTAATAATAATGATGATATACGGTCTCTTTTCTAACGGTGATCTAAAGTGTGATATGGTCCCCTGAATTGTGATACGGTCCCTTGAATTGTGATTACGGTGCCCGTGTACTATTTGCAGTTGATGCGCCCGAGGTCAAGGGTCACCACGGCCGTCGGTTCCGTACGCTCGTCGCGTCCGTTATTGGTCTGTATTCACTCGTTATTATAGGCCCATGCGTACTATGGGTGCACGCATGCGCCCACCTGTATGAAGTGCATTGGCGCCTGGGTATGATATGGGTGCGCCATGGATGCACGCATGCGCCCACCCGTATGAAGTGCATTGTGCGCCTGGGTATGATATGGGTGCGCCAGGGTGCACGCATGCGCTCACCCGTATGCACTACTTTAGGTGCCTGGGTATGGGTGCACGCATGCGCCCACCCGTATGCAGTACTTTAGGCGCCAGAGTATGATATGGGGGCCATGCGCTCTGCACCCGTAATACGTTTACGCTTTTGTTCGTTGTTGTTTTTTCGTTAACTGGGTGTACTCCGTCGTTATCTGATGTTTGTTTTGTTAAATCAGTTGAAAATTAACAAGAGATGAACATTGGATCTCGGTGGTTGATGTTTGTTGATTAGGATTGTTTTTTTTCTGTTGGGCACACGATCTTGATTAACTGGCGTCAGGTTGTTTGTGTCAGTTGTCGTTGTCAATAACTTTTGTTCTAATAGCGTTACAATCGTTCTAATAACGCTACAATCGTTCTAGTTCACTTAAATTTTATGATTTTATCATAGTTATTCATGAAGGTTGTGTGCTCAGTTACATGTCAGTTAAGTACTCTGCTGCGGAGTGCGATGGGAGCTTGATATACATTTTCATAGAGATCTCGTGAATTCAACTCTGAAATTTTCATCTTGATTTTCAGAACAATAAACTGATTTATAGTCGTGTATACAACAAATTTTTTTCACCCCACTTGAACTTTAATGTGCGTATTACCAATACTCAAGCTCTCATCGCATTATCACAGTTTTCGAATCCGTTTATTGTGCAGTGGATATTTGTTCAAGCTCCAGGTTTTGCAAACTCAAAACTAAGTCTAATGCTAAGTTTATCGGTTGATTTTGTTCTGAGTAAGCTTCATAAGGTTAATTTGAAATGACTAAAACAACTGCTCAAGAAACGCTGCTACATATCATGCTTACACAAAACAATGGTGTAATTTTCAGCTTATTTTCAACAAGTTTAATCAAAATGGGTTTTTTGTATAAGCAAGGTTGATATCGCTTCTGTAAGGTACACATTACAAATAAGCTTAGCATATAATAACGTACATTGCGAGTATTCGATGGCTATCGCTGAAAATGTCGGTCGGTCGGTCGTCATACGAAGTGAATTCGTACAAATAAAACAAACGCAAATCAACAACACTTATCGTGACATTTTCAGTCGATTCTCCAACTATACTCACAATGAAGGTGCTGTTAAGTTCAGTGGAATTGTTCTTTGCTTTGGGCGCTGACGCAGTGCAGTACGGAACAAAATGATGGGGCACGTTGCGGCTAACAATTGCTGTGCGCTGATTGGCTGGATACGATTCAGTAAAACCAATCAGCGAACAGCATTGATTTGATAAACTAGTCGGCTGCCACATTTTGTTCTTTACTGCCTATTAATAATCTGGGATTTTCTGCAATTGCTTATTAGCGGGTTTCGGTGGTGTTTTTGGTACTTTTGCTGCTGTTTTGGCATTAGCGAGGGTAAACTCGACGGAAAACCGCAACCCTTAGTTATAAACTTGGTTTTTCCAAATTAATTTTTTTACGGAAGAATTTGATTGACTATGTAGCTTGGAACTGCGAGTTTTCGTTGTTGTGTGTACCACTCGCTCACCATGGGGCTAGCTAATTTTTAAAAAAATTTCCGTCAGTCAAGTCATTACTGATGAAATTTGGGATTTCGGGCTTTAGTTTTGTACCTTATATTCCAAATTTTTTGTTTTGTTCATTTTCAAATTGAGAACATGTATTTATATGGGTCAGATGACTGACTGATGACTGGCAAATGGCATTTTCATTCAGTTCTAATTTAGTTATTCATTCTGATCCAAGTGGGAAAAAGTTTTTTGCTGCAGATTCTTCCAACTTTTATTTCAAATCTATTCAATGAATATTGATGAATGTTTGCAGGTATTGGTCTTGGAAGTATTGAGGAAAAATAACGTGGTTTAATTCTATAATCGATTCGAACTGAATGATGATGCCACCGAATTCTGTACTAAACTATTTTGGTTCTCCCTATCGTGCAGACGTTACTCATGTATGGCAAGGTACGATTTATGCGATGATTATAGTATAGTCGAAAATTAATTACTTTTCGATAAACAACCTAAAATTTTACGATGCCAGTTTTTTGGCGACGAACATTTCAACTGTATAGGGAAGAAAAATCACAGATATCCGACGATATCTTCAGCGACAAAAATCGAACATCGGGAAGCATAAGTTTGTTTATCGAAACTTCCCGCTTTTTTGAAAAGTATTTCATATTCGACTATATCATAGTTAATAAGCTTACCTCTATTAGGGGATCTTCTCAGCACCAATTACTTAATTCTCCCATAGTCTTTATAGCTGGTTTATTATGTTTTGCGGTTCTACATCTTTGTAATGAAAGGTGCTGATTGTAAACTAATATTCATGCAACTCCTTCCTAATAATCGTATCTACCGTGGTATGTAGGATAGTTGTAACGCAAGTTTGAAGTTATGTAGTTGATGTGGCTGTGGGTGAGTAACATACTAAAAACTAAAATACAATCAGAACTAGCTATTTGCAAACATGTATACCACAGTATTTATGTAGCATTGCTCTGCAACTCGCCTATCTATGGATTTACAGTTTCACATTCGACATGAATCATAATTCGAAGTTTCACTTATTTTTCATGCTAGTGGGAAATTGAATCGATCTGGTTGGCTCAATTGTAAAGAATTGCATTTGTTTTAGGGAACCTCTATGATTAAAGCTGCATACATGCTTTGTCACTACACTATTGTTGTGGTCCTGCCGTAATTTGGTGTTTCGTGCACTTTATCATGCTTTGTGTTCTGGTGGCTACATGCACATTGTTGTTGTTGTTGTTGTTGTTGTTGTTGTCATTGTTGTTGTTGTTGTTGTCATTGTTGTTGTTGTTGTTGTTGTTGTTGTTGTGATTGTTTGGTGTTCTATGTTAGTCGGTTTCCGTTCTGCCAATTGCACACTGTTGTCAAGTCAACGTCTCTACACTTTGTACTGCACATTTATTCATGTTCAAGTATGATTTGGGATTGATTCCTGATTGTGTTCGTGTTGTTGTCGCTGTTGGTTTACAATACAATATCTGTTGAAAATTCGCTTCTGGTTTCTGATGTTTCTCAGTTTCGTGTTCGTGAAAGGGGCTTGCTATTTATTTTTCCTGGAAAGTTCAGATTTAGAAGATTATTTTTAGCGATCACCAGATGGTTTTGCGTGCTCATTTCTCGTTCGCTGTTTTTGTGTACATTGTATATTTTTATTGAAATTTTTTTGAAATTCTCCCGAACCCCAACACAAAATTAACATACATTTATACATTTTTGCATCCTCAATCACTTGAACTCGTAACGAAATTCGAACATAATAATCGTCAACTACTGGATTGTGTAGCTTTAGCTAGTTTTTTTGTTGTTTTTTATTTGTATTCGCGATTGTTTGACGTTTCCTTATTTCTTTTTTGTTTTCATATGTGATTTCCTAAGTATCTCGTAGCCTCACTTATCTTACTTCTGCCTTCACCGCTCCACTCTCTTCTAGTTTCTCGACGTCAATTCGATTCGTAGTATGTCAAATAGAACAATTGGGCTGGCTCATTGTTTTTTCCTAGTATTTCATGAAAAAATTGGGGTTGCCGCCCACACCAGACTTCAAAATGATTGCCAAAAGTGCACGTTTATTTCACTTTTTCGGATTTTTTTCCAAAGCTACATTTTCAATTCTGCTATTTTGAGAACTCGGTGTTGACATTTTGCACTTCATTTTGTCTTTAAAAATCTTTTTTTTTCAAATATATGAAACAATGAGGCTCAATTTTTTCTAATTTTGACATACTCGGTGTGGATTGGATTTGATTGTGTGCGAAAAGGCGTGTTTCTAAATTTCTAGCAGGGTTTTTCTCGGGTTGGAATTTTGTAAAGCATTTCTCCCTCATAGTTTTCGTATGTTTGAAACTTCGGTTATCGCTACTATGCCGTGATATTAAGTTATTTCGATAGCACTATGATCGAATTATTTTGTTCACGTTTAGTTTTCGTGCGAAGAAATGTTTTACAAGTGCCGAACCTGTTGAACAGAAACGAGCCCGTGTCATGATCCGTTCGCTTGTATCGTAATAGTAAGGTTTGCCAGTGCCACGCTCACTTGTAGTACGAATTATTGGGCGTTTATGATGTATGATTAAGCAACCGTGTCCTATATCCTCCAAAAATGATCATAAGTTACTTATAATTATGTTTTTTTGAAAACATACCTCCAGCAAACGGATCATGCCCATACCCTAGCAAACCCGCTCGCGTATTTAGCCGTAAAACTACACCCGCACACAAATGATAGTTGGCGTTGGATATTAATTTATTATAGAAAAAAAGAAAATACACATAGATAGTTTTACATAATCGTTGATCTGCAGGTTTTCACCGATTTCGAATCTGAATTACGAAGCGAATATTTGAATATGGGCGCTTCTTTTTGAGTTCGGTGATAACCTGTCGATCGGGTTGTCGAATCGTAACTAGGAGTATTTTTATTTCTAGCAGTTTTCATGCATTATATTCACTCTAGTTGTTCTGATTGATAGAATTGTGCCAAAGTACATCTAAACCATTTTTTTTAACTATCATTTCAATTGTTTGTCTGTTTTCAGCGCTCAAACACAGCCCCAGCAAAAAAGTGAAGCAGCCGCGCAAAAGCACAACCTCAGTCGATCATGGTCGGTTTCTTTTTCATTTTTCTTTTTTTATAAATTTTTTTAATTACATTTTAGTTAAGTTATTTCACATTCATTGTGTTAATTTTCAATTTTTACTCTTAAGTTGAATAGACTGTTATTTTGGATTCTGGAAACAATAAAGTAAATGTCAAATCTCCGTTAGATTCATCAGAGGCGACTAGCTTCGGTGAGATTTTTCTTTTTTTTCTAACCTTTCATACTGTGAAAAAGCAATTGGTTGTGGTGTTCGGTTGGTATCGTCTAATCATCTATCCCTGTACCTCCTACTTGGGTTTAGTCTTCTAGATGGTCTCTCCTCAGGTTAGAACTTTGCCTTGATTCAAGTAGCGTATTCTCTTTAGTACCGTGAACCTGACACTGATTGTGCCAAATGGTGTTTCTCAATAGACCTGTCTGTCTCGTAATATTCTTGTGAGATCTGAGAAACTATCCGAGGGTTTATTGAATTTGATGTTGAACGAGTTCTTTGATAGTTCATGGCTTCCTCTGAATAATCACACACAGGCCTGCTTCAATATGACTCGTTCATTTCATTTATGATTCAATTTCAGTTACTGATGATAGTACTGAACTGAGAAAACGGTCGCGTTCTGGATATTACGGTTG